>CM054378.1:19754643-20079643 GCA_028858755.1 Ara ararauna | reverse complement strand
GGTTTCAATGTAGTTTCAGGTTCCTATTCGAGAAATGTAACATTTTCTTTTGACAGTGGGATTGAGTGCGCCCTCAGCAAGTTTGCCGATGACACCAGGCTCTGTGGTTCGGTTGATACATTGGAGGGAAGGAATGCCATCCAGAGGGACCTTGACATGCTTGTGAGGTGGGCTGGTGCCAACCTGATGAAGTTTAACCATGACAAGTGCAAGGTCCTCCACCTGGGTCTGAGCAATCCCAGGCACAGCTACAGGTTGGGCAGGGAAGAGATTCAGAGCAGCCCTGCAGAGAAGGACTTGGGGGTTCTGGTTGATGAGAAAATGAACATGAGCCGGCAGTGTGCGCTCGCAGCCCAGAAAGCCAACCGTATCCTGGGCTGCATCAAAAGCAGCGTGACCAGCAGGTCGAGGGAGGTGATCCTGCCCCTCTACTCTGCTCTCCTGAGACCTCACTTGGAGTATTGTGTGCAGTTCTGGTGTCCTCAACATAAAAAGGACATGGAACTGTTGGAACAAGTCCAAAAGAGGGCCACGAGGATGATCAGGGGACTGGAGCACCTCCTGTATGAAGATAGGCTGAGAAAGTTGTGTCTGTTCAGCCTGGAGAAGAGAAGGCTGCTTGGAGACCTCATAGCAGCCTTCCAGTATCTGAAGGAGGCCTATAGGGGTGCTGGGGAGGGACTCTTCATGAGCGACTGTAGTGGTAGGAGAAGGGGTAATGGGTTCAAACTTAAACAGAGGAAGTTTAGATTGGATATGAGGAAGAAATTCTTTACTGTAAGGGTGGTGAGGCACTGGAATGGGTTGCCCAGAGAAGTTGTGAATTCTCCATCGCTGGCGGTGTTCAAGGTTGGATTGGACATAGCCTTGGGTGGCATGGTTTAGTGGGAGGTGTCCCTGCCCCTGGCAGGGGGGTTGGAACTAGATGATCTTAAGGTCCTTTCCAACCCTAACTATTCTATGATTCTATGAATATTAAATTCTAGATGTCTACTCCTTCCATGTGAAAAATGATGTATACCTCTGTAGAAAGATCTTAAATTGGAATGGGATTCCTCCTTTCCCTTAAGTGGCTGCCATGTTAATTTGCACATTGGCCTCTGCTGGCAAATTTTAACTAAGGTACTACACTTCCTGCCCCTTTGGCTTCTTACATGCTGCTGAACATTGGCTTGCCATGCCTGCCTGCTCTTACATTCTCACTGATGCATTTAGTTTTGTAAAGAAGTAACCACAGGGCAAGCAAGGTCAAAACTGTCACTGCTCCAAATGAAAAACAGAATTTCAAATCAAGGGAGAGATTAACTCTGTGACACTGTCCTTTGAAAAGCAACACTGTTTTTCAGTAATAGAAATCACAACTGTAGCTGTACGAAGCAAGAAAATAATTATTACAAAGATATTAATAAGAGCACTTCTGAAATGTGCATGCATTTGGACTGAGATGTTTAAAGTGTGTTTCAAGTTGATCTTAATTATGGCTCTAAACATGTAAGATGATGAAAAATAGTATTTTTCCTTAGGAGTGGGTGGTGTTATCTATTAACATAAGTTCGAAGTCACACAGTAACATTTAAAGTCTATTTATAAGTGAAAGACTAACAAGCAGATGAGCAAATAAATATAGGTCAGAGAGGGGAATTAAAGAGAATAGGAACAATAACACCTGTGGCCAAATGGGCTGGTAAAGACACCACTGCCACTGGTAGAAAAGGATCAGAAAAATAACTTGGTGTCTAACTAAACTCTGCATTCTTGCAACAGGACAAAATACCAAACATTATGACTGTGTTTTGTAGTACTGTGGACTCCCTGAGAAGCTTTGTGTTCCAGAGGCAGACATAGGGTACTTATTATTCAAATAGCTGCCACTTATCCTTGATAATGCTTTCAAGGCATACCTGACTGAACTGTAAAAAGCCCATCTGGTCAAGCGCTGTTCTAGTATGCAGATGCTGGCTCGCAAACCATCATTGATTGTTTCCATAAACCACAATTTAATTGTCAAGATTTAATTAAGAAATGCTTCATAGCCATTGGAATAAACAGGATAGTCAGGGCTGTTGGACAAGTTGGCTGTGTGACATGGCAAAAGCTTAAAAACTTGTGCACTGATGGAGTTGTCTTCCCAACAGTGAACAGGGTCAGGATTGCTTAAAAAAGCCACCAAAAACCAAAGCATCCACCTTACACATCACGCAAAAGATAGTTTTACACCATTCTCATCATTGTCAGCCATATTACAGAGCTGGTTTTTGATTGTACCAACCTGCATGCTGCGGTCTTGAAAATCCCTGGAAAAGGACACATTTTATGGGACTATGAAATCACTACTTTCATGTGCACTTTTATGCTATTGTACAAAGATTATTACATTCTGTGAAAATACGTAACAAATTTAATCTGAAATAGGATGTGTTTTTTCCTGTACAAGCAATCTGTCTGGCAGGCAGCAGGAGATAAAGAGAGTGTTTATTTTTAAATTGTAGTGATTTAAGGTAACATTTGTATAAATGTGCATACACATATAAGTATTATTTTAAAACCCCAAAACCCTACTAAAGCTGACAAAAATGTCAGTTTTGAATAACATTCAAAACCATTGAAGCCTAAAGGACAACTGGACATTGCTTATGGACAAAACTAATATAAATCAAGAAATACTTCTCCTGTAAACCTTGTGTTAATACAGTAAATACTGATAAATTCTATCTCTGAATATAATGAGGATGGTGCATTATCTGTTTCAGTAATGCAAAGTTAATTTTAGCTGCCAGAAGATTGGAGCCAAAGACCTATAAAAGAATATCTTCCCTGAGTGAAATCTAAAGTTACATTTGAATTTGTTTCTGTTCCATTACTTCTAAATAAATTATTTAGAAGCAAATAATGAATTAGTGTAAGTGCTGGTCTTTTGATCAGGCCCTACAATATCTAAAAGCTTTCTTAAGAAAGGTTTGGGTTTTTTTGCTATTTTAAAGTATAACCAAATAGTTGTTTGTTTGGTTTTTATTTTCAGTGCGGAGGTAGTCCAAGCAAGAGTCTTCAAAAATCAAGATACTTTAAGTAAAATTGATACAGGTGTGACAGAATTGTTTCTGCATTGTAAGTTTAATTTTTAGGGTTGTAACTGTATTGGCTGATCCCAGGTGCTTATCACAGGAGAGGAGAATCTAAGCTGGATAAAGTTTATGAATTTTAATTTCCCCTATTAAAGTGATTATTTGAAGGTAAGACATTTCATTTAGAACTGCTTAGAGATGAAATGTGCAGGCAAAACCCTCTCTTGTAGTGTTTTCATTTGATGTAATGCATATCCAGTTTATGAGGATCAAAGTAACAAATTTCTCCTTTAGCTACACAAGATAAATTGCAGAGAAATTCCACTGGAAGAAATGGAAGTACCTGCAAGCACGTATTTGATAACAAAGGACATGCCCTATTACAGAGTTCATGTGACACTGACTATGAAGTTATTAAAACTGCAGCATTCATTGCCATAGGATGCTGAAACATAGATTGAAAATGGATGTTAGCAAATTCATGGATAAAGATCCACACTTTTGAACATAAGGACTTTACATGTAACCTCCCTCTCAGGAACTTCTAAGCCGTTTTTAGTAGGGCTGTTGTGACTGTGTTTAGAGGCTGTTGCAAAGGTCTGACCCCGTACCAGTACCTTGTTTTGTGCCTTACTGAAAAAACCCCTGTGTAGTGAAATGGAATATTTCTGTTGGTTCATAGCAGAGAAATATAAAGGACTTTACAGGGACAATGTTCTATTTAGTGTCATGGGATTCTTGTATTCAAGCTGGAAAGATTTTGCCAGGTGGTTAATTGACTGAAAGAATGCTTCTAGCCCTGGAGAACTAGGCTGAAAAGTTTCCTTTTTCTCATCAATTTGTTCCACAACAAAGAAATTATGTGTCTTGGGTTGGTGAGAGACTGAATCCAGCAGCATTGTGTTAACTGTGAAAATGGAAAGCACAGTTGCTATCAACAACTCAAAACCATCATCTGCAAGTTGTAATCACACAACTGTGACAAACGTAGCAGCTTCCAATTTAGTGAAGGTTTCTGTGCTGTGGTTAGCCGGAGGCCTCAGTCATTTCCATCCATCAGCATCATTTGTTTCACCTGCTTCTGCTTTAAGCTTTGCGTTCCTTCAGTTGAGAATAACTGAGAGCTCTGCTGTACCAGAGCTCATACTACACCAAGGTATAAAAGCTGTCACTTAACATGAGTCATTTTGTGTATACATCTCATGAGTGAATAGCTGAATGAAAGATACAAGAGTCAGCAAGCTAGCCCAGCACTTCAAAGTACAAAAAGCCTCTAGTTAGCTTGACTTGCTTAGGTTTTCTTCTATATGCCTTGGGTTTTCATACTTAGATCCTAAAATAAACTCAGGAACATGGGTACTTACCTATTTCACACTAAATTATGACTTTCCCTTCTGTAGGGTAAATTGCTAAACTTTGCCACTAGTGCTTTCTACCACTGAAGTATTTAAGATGTTGAGAAATGTTCTTCCAATATTTTGCAGGTCAGAAGGCTAATTTGTTTTACGCAGGCATGGGTATACTCTGCTTCTGCTAGGCTGTGTACCTTTATGTTTACAACACAAGTGACTGTAATCCAGCCACCCAGAACTGGCAACATCAGCAAAGTGCCAAATTGCCGACACAAACTCTCGCTTGGCCTTGCTCTCCTCTTCCAGAGGTTACAAATGAAATGTAGGCAGCACGGGGTTTTGGGGTTTTGTTTTCCTCTCTGCTTTCCAATAGGGACAGAAGCTGTTAAAGGTGCAAAGCTGTCATTTTTGATTAAAAAATGTTATTTCTATCTCCTGGTTATTGCCTTTCAAAATCTAGGCAGGATAGATCATATGTGAGGACTAGTAGTTAATTTTCTCCAGGGACGATTTGCTAACAACTTTAGCATGAACTTCCCCTTTCCTATACATCCCTGTATAGTCAGTCTGTTGTAGTTATTGGAAAAATCCTTTGGGACTACAAGTGTGGAAAGTGTGGAACTACAAGGAAAAGCTGGAAAGGTTAGAAAACAGGTATCACTCTAGAAACTGAAGTCCTACAATGGTGGTCAGGGCTTTGAAGTAAGGTGAAAAAGAGAAACCACTTAAACAGGGACAGTGTATGTGCAGTTTTAATCATGCTTATCACACTGGCAACCACTGATGTTTTCTGGTACAGTAGTTTAATGCAGATGCAGGCTGAAACCACAGCTTGCTGTCAGCAGAGGTCTGTGCTGGCCCATCTGCTTTTCAGACTGAAGTGAGGTTGGTTGTAGTGATGATATTTCCAAAGTGTTTGAAGCTACACTACTTAACCTGCTTCAAGTCATTATGTATGATCCAAAGACAGCTTAGTACAGGAACATATGCATGTTATGTGTAGAATAAATCAGTTGCTTATGGAAATATTTTTAGGGATGCAAGTTTACAACTGAAGGTGCATTTGGTGGAAGGCAGATGTAAACTACTAAATCCCTACATATGCAGACTTCAATTGCCTGGCATAACTTCAGGTTTTGAATGACCTTAGTTAAGCTGTTGCAATTTGTCTAGCTAAGCAGGACCACAATTATTTTCAAAATCAGTTTTTCCCAAACCTTCATTTTGCCTATTTATACTGAAAGCTCTTTAGCAAATTGACCATTTACTACTGTGTGTTTGTTCAGTACAAGATGGGATTCTAGGCACTACTGCAGTAACACAATTATGAACAACTAACCACTGCATGATAATTCTATATGGACTTTCATGTTCATGCTTTTGTATCTCAGATACAGCCATGGCATATAATGCAGTGCAACAATTAATTATGCTACTGTTTGTAGTCACTGAGTTACATGGGCATACTGAGGGTTCGATCCTATGCATGACATATGTCTTTAGCCTCCAAGTCATGCAACTGCATTATCCTTTTGAAACACAAATTGCAGGTGTTGAAGGTTGGGGCTTATGTTTGTGTGTCTTAAAAGCTGCGAGGGAGAAAACCAAGAAAAAGTCCAGAAATGGCAACATAGAATCATAGAATAGTTAGGGTTGGAAAGGACCTTAAGATCATCTAGTTCCAACCCCCTGCCAGGGGCAGGGACACCTCCCACTAAACCATGCCACCCAAGACTATGTTTAATCCAGCCTTGAACACCGCCAGCGATGGAGCATTCACAACTTCCCTGGGCAACCCATTCCAGTGCCTCACCACCCTTACAGTAAAGAATTTCTTCCTCATATCCAATCTAAACTTCCCCTGTTGAAGTTTGAACCCATTACCCCTTGTCCTCTCACTACAGTTCCTCATGAAGAGTCCCTCCCCAGCATCCCTATAGGCCTCCTTCAGATACTGGAAGGCTGCTATGAGGTCTCCACGCAGCCTTCTCTTCTCCAGGCTGAACAGACACAACTTTCTCAGCCTATCTTCATACAGGAGGTGCTCCAGTCCCCTGATCATCCTCGTGGCCCTCTTTTGGACTTGTTCCAACAGTTCCATGTCCTTTTGATGTTGAGGACACCAGAACTGCACACAATACTCCAAGTGAGGTCACAGGAGAGCAGAGTAGAGGGGCAGGATCACCTCCCTCGACCTGCTGGTCACGCTGCTTTTGATGCAGCCCAGGATACGGTTGGCTTTCTGGGCTGCAAGTGCACACTGCTGGCTCATGTTCATTTTTTCATCAACCAAAACCCCCAAGTCCTTCTCTGCAGGGCTGCTCTGAATCTCTTCTCTGCCTAACCTGTAGCTCTGTGCTTGTGAGCAAGAGCAGCAAACCTGTCAAGTCTTGCCCTTTCTTCTTATGGGACAGTTCAAAATCCATCTTCCTGAGTAATATGTCAGCATCTGGCCATCAGTGTTGTTGCCAAATAGTCAGGTTTTGTTATTTTAAACACTTCCGCCAGGTTTCTCAACTGCTTCCTTATTTTATGTAATAGATCAATGCAATAATGCTAAGTACTAAACTCTACAAATAATTTTATGGAGACAATGACCAAGACGACTGAAGACCTGAAGTTCAAATATGGGCTTAATGTCTCCTTCTGGTCAAAAAAAGCAGTTTTGTATTAAAATACAAAATACAGGGTTGCTTTTTTTTAAGTTATAATATCAAAATGTAACCTGCTTTTTGATGCAAATTCTCTAAATTATATTTATGCAGGCATTTTCTGATTTTGGCCTTTTTTTCCTATCCTGTTGCCAGTGGTTTAGATACAGCTAAAGGGGTAATGTGTGTGTCCAGCTTAGTAGTATATATATTTGTAATTTTAAAACAAATCTGGTTCCAAAATGAAGGAAATATTATATGCATAATTGACCTCAGAAAACTGGACATTTGTTTGCCTGGTCAAGTAAATAAGAAGTTCATTTCTGATCTTACCAACTACAGAATTAAATTTCCATTTCCAGCTTGGTGCAGGGATAGGCAAGAGAACTGACTGAGTCTATCTGAAAACTTCCATTGCATTCTCTACAGTTCTCTACTCTCTAAGCTAACCTTAACCAGCTGGTTGACATTTTCAGTCTGCCTCAGGGTATATTTTTAAGGGTGGGAAAACATTTCCAGGAATATATTTTAGAACAATTTTCCAGGAGCCATTTTTCCAGAGGCAGACATAGAAAATTTAACTCATTTTGCCAATGTAAAACATCTGTGAATATTTTTCTTGACTGAGAAATTCTTGCAGACTTTTATGACCTTGAGATTTGACATGGGACAACCTTGCTGGTGAAGAGCATGGCCTTGACATCTTTGTGGAAGCTCAATTACATCTGAGTTAGTGAAAAAACAATAAAACCCACAATGTGTACAGGCTTGGTACGGACTGTATAGATTTTTTACAACTACATTCCGCAAAGAAATACCAGTGCTAATTCCTGTTTACTCATAAGAAAAATCCACATAGTGTATTTTTATCCCATTTCCAGACCACTGATGGACTCTTAGGTGTTCCATCATCTCTATCACATCAGCAGTATGGCTTTGAAGTACCCTGCTTTGTCAAACTTCTCTTTATTAGCAGATTAATCTTTGAGAGCTGCTCTGGGTTATAGCCATAGCAAGAAATCCTGTATTTTGAATCAGTACTATTTTCAACTCGCTGTCTTGCATTTTTCCTGTATAGAAATACTGAGAAATTTCTAATGATAGACTTAATTAAAAATCAACGCACTCTTTCAGGACAACATTTGCATGCAAGCTTTGATTTTTATGGGTTATAGTCCTTAGCTGTCATGAGACAGGGCTTACAACAACAGAGACCTTCTTAAAAACTGCATCAAGGTCTCCTACAGCATGCAAGAGCTATCACCCAGAAGAACACATGGAAATTACTACTTATCATAGTAAAAGTTTACCAATTTTTCTTGAACAGATCATGCTCCATGCTCCCCTGCACTAGGGAGATTGCAAACAGTATCTGCATATGTTGATTTACTGTATGAATTAATTTTTATTTTTTTCCTTTTTTTCTTTTTCTTCACTATTTTACTGGTAAACTCCCATTCTCCCTGGAGTTACACACTCCTCCTAACTGAGAACATTTCATGAACCTCTTTATTTACATAAAGCAAAATGAAATTCTCCAGTTTTCTGAGTTTTACAGCTACTGTTGGTGGGATTCATCTCCCCTTCTTTTAGGTATCTGCCTAAGGTAAAAGCAATGTGATGCTTTTATGTGTGCTAGACAGATACTCTTTGACACCTTGGGCACTCTTTGTGGTCAAAGGAGTAAAGCAAATATGGGGGTGAGATTTTGATAACCTATTTAGGCCACCTTATGACTGGCACCTTATAAGTGGCTGTATCTCTTTTTACTGCAAGAGGAAGCCTGGAGTGATTGGTTCAGGTACAGATGTCTATCTTTGGTCAGATGAATCCTACCCTAAATTTGCATGCACTAAGAAGTGTTTAAGTTTTGACTGAGAACAGTTAGGGATGTAAGACAGTGTTCTGGTTGGAAATTTGTGTTACTGAGATAGTCAGCAGGAATAGATTCCAATACAACATTGTCCTGATGTTTAGTCCTGATTTTGGAAAGAGAAAGAGATATTACTTCCCTGAAGTAGATTGTAGTGCATTAGGAAAAAACTTCATTATTATATCTTAGGTCCAGAATAAAATACTAAATTTGAGTGTTTATCTACTGAGCCTTTCAAAAGAGAATCTGCTGAGCTTTGCTGTATCAACCCTATCTGCAATAACAGAGCTTAGTTTTATTCAGTTAAACATGTTTAGGTGATGACAATACTGTGTTCAAAACAGGACACATGAAATAAATTGTAGTTACTGTCATTTTTAAAAACACATTTTAAAGGTCTGAATAATTTTCCCCCTGATTATTATAAATGCACGTATTTTACTGAAATAGCAGTAACTTTTCACCCCTTTGCTAGTGTAAATGACCCTATTCATTTGTAGCTAAAATTGGAGTCCCCAGAGTACGCTGTCCTCAGTAGAATTACAACTTGCATGATTTCAGATGATAGCCTACTGCAACTATAACCTGAAGAAGCAACATATTTCTTGCAATACATGATAAAAGTAGCACTTGGCAAAGGTCAGCTTTGCAGATATATTGTAGAAATGTCATTAAGTACAGTATTCTGATAGGTCCCCTTCTTCTGCCTCAGCGTCTGCGCCAGTTATCTGGAATTTCTGGTTGAAGTGCAGCATCTCAGTGAATTTGTTAACTTTAAGTTGGAAGGTTCCAGTATAATTAAAATAACCTCCAAGCCAAATTTAGCAGGTAGGAATTTTGATAAATCTCTACTGTATGAAAGTAAGCCAATTTTTAAGTTATCTGTCCTTCTGAATGTAGCCAAGGCTACTAAGATTTGAGGGAATGTCAAGGAGTCCTAAATATTTGAACAAAAGCCCTCCTAAAGCCAATATTTTACATTAATGAGGGCAAATACTATGCCAAAACGAAACCCTTCTGCAAGCAAGGCCTATCTTGCATTTCAGTTTTCATCTTAAATGCTAACTTTTGTCTATCATGATGACTCCTCGTTAAGTTGTCAAAAGGTTAGGTCAGTACATGTGTTAAAACTGTGTGGTACAGAAATCACAAAAGAAACCAGATAGACAAGAAGTTGGAATGAACTCCAGTTCAGTGCTGAGATAAAATATATACCTATCAGCATTGCTGCTGTCTACAAACTCCAGCAATTACTTTAGTTTAGCCACCTACAAATAGGGAAATGCTAATATTTACATGGTGACTTTCTATATGAACATATGTGTAGCTAGCTTTCAGTTGGCAGCCTGCAATAAAACAGAAAGATGGACAGCAGGCAAGTAACAGTGGTCAAATACAAATAACAGTAAAATAAAAGTTTCATATTACATATGAATCGGTTACACAGTGAGATGATGCCTCTGTCTTAATGAAGGTGCTTGTGTAGAGAAGCTAAGTACTTTACAACCTTGAGGTCTCAGAGCATACTTGCTCTCTTTACATGGGAAGCAATATGTGAGCTTGATAGGCTAGCACTTAAAATCTCCATTATATTCCTGTTTTGGAAGGTCTAAGAGAGTCGTCTTGTGTAGTTTAGAAGATTCTGTAAGCCCAGATGATTTTCTGATTTGATGCATTATCCCAGATCTCAGCCTTACAGGGATCACTGCCACCTCTGCCGCATTACAAAGGTCTCTGGATGGAGGTGGCTGCCAGGAGATTGAGCAATGCAGAACACACCAACTCTACAGAACTGAGGGTTGAGTTGCATGGAGCACTGGAGGGGTTAAACTCCATGGCATATTCTCCGCTGATGTACAGGTGAACTTGTATCATGTGAGCTTGTTGGTCAGCAGAAGGCTGCAGGACTGTCTAACCACTATTGTGTAAACTTCAGGATTTTCAGTAACCTACAGCCAGCTGTGCTGTATTGAGTGCGGAAAAAACCCCTACAAGATCCAAAACTAAAAGTAAAACCAAATATAATTTGGGCAGCTTAGTGTCTGATGTGTGTCCCAGCAAAGGCTTTATGTAGTGTGAATTCTGATAAACAACCCTTAGCCTAAGCAGTATTTGAATAGTACCCTGTAAGATCACAAAGGAAGAAAGTTTGGAGTACAGTAAAAGACAAAAAGATGGTAAATATTTATGTGGCTTACAAAAGAGTAAGTTGGGTAACGTAAGACTACCAGATGTTGAAAGATGCTAGTGTTTAATGCATTGGAGAAAAGATGCAAGAATACCTTATCCTTTCAGAATACTGCTGAGGCAATGTATTCCAAGGGCAGAGACTTCACAAGCTAAGTGCTGTCTAGTGAACTAGCTTCAGTCTCAACCTTATTGAGGTATAAGAAATATGTGAATAGTCTAAATATGCTGGTAATCTAAATGATAAATGCTGGTAAGTACTTTTTTCCTTCCTGCCTAAGCTTTACTCAAAGTCTTCCATTAAAATATATAACTGAGTATCTAGACAGTTGCATTTTGATTTGCAACTATTGCCAAAACAATATATCTTTCAGATAAGTCTTTCAAGCATTACTTTTAATAATAATGTTTTAAATTAAAAGACTGCTTCTATCAGAATAGTGAAGCAAGATAGCCAAGAAAATAGCTCTGTGCCTGAGCACAGAAATTCATTAAAGTTTAGAAAATCCATGAAACAGTGATGATAATGAGAAAAGTATTGAGCCTCAAAGTCAACACTGAAAGCAGAGGCTGCATTTAGGGCTTACTGCATGGGAGGGGCTCATTTCTCTTTTCAGAGATTTTCTTCTTTTTTGAAAATCTTTCAAATCAAAGAAAATTTTGGCAACTCCGTTACTTTTCCATTGCCATAGGCATATGGGATTTTGCTGCCACAAATACCAAGCCTGATAGTGCTATCAGGAGAAACCCCTATTTTACTCATGTACATGTTAGTATTAACGATTTTCCTTCTTCTAATACTAAGAAGCATACAATTATTTAATAATAACAAACACCACTGCTTGAAGAAGGCAATTTAATATAATGAAGGTACTCTGCTTTCTAATTTCCCTCCTGGTCCTTATTTAAGTTGCATACAGAATCATAGAATAGTTAGGGTTGGAAAGGACCTTAAGATCATCTAGTTCCAACCCCCCTGCCAGGGGCACGGACACCTCACACTAAACCATGCCACCCAAGGCTATGTCCAACCCAGCCTTGAACACTGCCAGTGATGGAGCATTCACAACTTCCCTGGGCAACCCATTCCAGTGCCTCACCACCCTTACAGTAAATAATTTCTTCCTCATATCCAGTCTAAACTTCCCCTGTTGAAGTTTGAACCCACTACCCCTTGTCCTACCACTACAGTCCCTCAGGAAGAGTCCCTCCCCAGCATCCCTATAGGCCCCCTTCAGATATTGGAAGGCTGCTATGAGGTCTCCACGCAGCCTTCTCTTCTCCAGGCTGAACAGACACAACTTTCTCAGCCTATCTTCATAAAGGAGGCGCTCCAGTCCCCTGATCATCCTCGTGGCCCTCCTCTGGACTTGTTCCAACAGTTCCATGTCCTTTTGATGTTGAGGACACCAGAACTGCACACAATACTCCAAGTGAGGTCTCAGGAGAGCAGAGCAGAGGGGCAGGATCACCTCCTTCGACCTGCTGGTCACGCTCCTTTTGATGCAGCCCAGGATACGGTTGGCTTTCTGGGCTGCAAGCGCACACAGCAGCCGGCTCATGTTCATTTTTTCATCAACCAAAACCCCCAAGTCCTTCTCCACAGGGCTGCTCTGAATCTCTTCCCTGCCCAACCTGTAGCTGTGCCTGGGATTGCTCCGACCCAAGTGTAGGACCTTGCACTTGTCATGGTTAAACTTCATCAGGTTGGCATCAGCCCACCTCACAGGTGTGTCAAGGTCCCTCTGGATGGCATTCCTTCCCTCCAATGTTATCAACTGAACCTTTATGTGTTACTTATATTTATCTTAAGAATAAGTTTTCTTTATAAAGCCTTTTTTTTTTTTTTAAGAAACACCTGAAAAGGTACTGTTTTCCTCATTAAAATATCCTGCCTTCTGCAGAATACAAGGCACTCGCATAACAAGCCCTGAGACACATGCCTGCCTTTCAGTTGCATTCGCTTTTCCTCTTTTGCTTATGTTGTTTCTTTTCTTCAGCAAGTTAAGGCAGTATTAAACAAAAAGTGGCGCTAGCATAACAGCAGAGCTCATAGTTCTCTGCATCCCTGCCCTTCTGCTGAGCTGTGCTGCAGCTCTTGACAGACTGTGGGAAGTCAGGAATAGAGGGTTTACAGGAGAAGCTGACACTCTGCACACATCCAGCATGAGACAAAGTTTATAAATCTGATACTTGGCTCCATTGACTCCTTTGCCTATGCAGAGACAAAAGGTTCTGCCTGGGACAGAGCAACCCTTTGTTGCTGGAGCACAGATGGTATGAAAGGGCTTTATATGACACAAACTGTTACAAAATGTTTGGTGTGCTGTCAAGACCTGTTTTCTTTAAGCTGCCAGTCTGTCATTATCTTTTAGAAACCAGCGTACAGCCAGCAAACCCATTTCCATCAAAAAAAGAAGGAGGAAAAAAAAGCCCTGGTTATACTTCCTTTTCATTTTCTCCTACCAGGTAATTTCCCTCTATAATGTCACCACAGGTATTACAGTAGAACTATGAATAGCCAAAATTTCTCTTGTACTAGATACAAACCAGCAAATAGTAGGAAAGAATGTAGGTTTTAAAAATGACAAGAGAAAAGGAAAGACAAACTTTCTCTACACCTGACCCTGCTGAACTTCCCAGATACAGCATAAAACTCCCCTTTTTCTATATTACAGGCACAGCCATGCTGAGAGGCATTAACTCCCTACCTGCAGCTGATACAGATGCTGCTGATTTTCATAGCTGAACCCAGTATAGACTAGAGCACTTGTTTCATGCAGTCTAGCTCACAACTTTCAGGCTGAAACTCTGCTGGAGGCAAAGAGTATCATCTACCCTGCTGTTTTCCTGAAGACTTGACAGTTCTTCTGCCTTGCTACGTGTCTTGTTACAGACATGCAATGAATTTCTCCTGATTTACAATGGAATCTTTAGTCCCCCTTTTGGAAGCTGAATTAGGCAGCAATTGGCTGAGGTCATAGATCAGAAGAGCTCCCACTGAACTGCTACCTCAAGTACCTGGCTCATTCATCCTCTAACATGGCAGTTGGAGGAATTCCTGGCCAAAGTAAAATCCAGCTTAGAAGTAGAAAATTGTAGAAGTTTGGGAATTTTGTCTTACTGTACACATTCCCCATGGCAGCAGAAAGGGCTTTTAAAGACTGAATGAAACTGGCCTGTATTCTAACTTGTTTTTTACTAAAATCTGTACGTTTCATTGAGGTTACCATGTATCAATTAGATGACTTTATTTTGGTCAGTTTTACAGTTACGTAGTGACACTTTTTAATTGTTCTGTTATTACAGGCAGAGTAACCTTTTCTTTGCCTCTCACTGTGAGAGGGACTTTTAAAGCACGCCTTGCCAAAATCTTTTGGTCCCCAAGAGTGCAGACATGATCCTGAGTTGGTAGGACTCTGAACTTTTGTCGATATAGGCAGACTAAGGAGTGCTGAACATGTGAAAACATCAGCCATGAGGGTCTGTTTCTTCTTCTAGCAAAAAAATAATGAGGTTAATACCCCAGGAAGAATTGTCTTTGAATGTCAAATGGTGGCATATTGCTCTAGTCTCTCTCAGCATGTGAAATTTTCAGGTCCACTTATGAGCAATCATACTTCATGTGCACTTGCTCAGGCAATTAACTGCTGAAGATTTTAGTTTGTTTCTTATTACTTTATTATGCAGGGGTCCCGATATTAAATGTTGATTTTATCTCTTGATACTGTTGCAGGACATTTTACCCTTCTGCTTTTAAATGTTTTTGTATTCAAACCAGTTGTAAGTACTTTATGAAATGTTATCATTAAGCTGTTGTATTTGAATTGCTATGGGAAACAAGGATTTGGGGATTTCATCTTTGTTGTTAAAAGTCTACAGTTATGTGCTGTGGGAAAAGTCACTTTGAAAAACTGCACACAGCAAAACCAGAAATAAAACCAAGCATGCAGTGGCATGAGATAGCCACAGGCCAACACAAAAGCGAGAAAAATCTTCTCACAAAATATCTCTGTGATGACCTAACATCAAAAGATTTTAGGTTCAGCTTGGCACTGAGAAATTTGGTTCAGCAAAGTAATGAGCGCTGCTGTGCTTTTCATCTTCAAAATGTCTACAAAGGCTAAGTCTTTAAAATATATCTGTGAAATGAAGCATTATATTGCCACCATTGGGTTTTTTTGCCCTTAGTTGAAGTAGATGTTGAGTATTTAATTGTCCAAGGCCATGGAGAAGGTCAGTCAGATCTAGGACTGCAGACTAAGCTTCTCCTGCAGTGCCTGAACTTATCAGATTGAGCTAGACATTCTTCATTTATTCAGTCATTCCTCCAATGGCCACTGCCCCCGTTTTCTGAAGCTGATTGTTCTCTTTGACATCTTTTCCCTGGCTGGTCTATAGCCTCCCATTGCACCATATGCAGATTGCTCTGTTTAGCCTGCAATAACCTTGTAGGTCAACCTTCAACTGGCTATGTTTGCCCGCTCTGTTATTTTAGCTTTTTCTCTTCTTTTGCACTAATTTAAGGAAAGGTCAATCTTGTAGAGCTCAGCAAAACTCTCCATTCCACATGCTTTGCAGAACCCGTATGAAAGACCCAACTAAATGAATTTGATCATCCCTTACAAATGCAACTGTGGAATCTTTGTGTATGAGGGTAGAAAGCAACTCACCATCTCCTGTGTTTGGAATAGTCTTGGAAAAGCTGCCTCTGTGCCAGGAAGCCTGGGGACTGGACTGGAAGTAGGAATTAAATATCCCTTACCAATACTGGCAACTGCCAAAAACCTGCGAGAAAGTAAAAAAACATCAATATAGACTCTGTAAGTGACAATCTTTTCTTCAGGGGAAGGAAAAAATTTTCAGAAGGCCTAAACTGTAATTTGCAGGATCTCTTCAGCTTACTGGGAAGGATTCTTTAAAGGCTTTGAGGCCAATATTAGGAAAACCCCACACAGTTTGTGTAAAAGAACATCTGGTAATGTCTGAAATGCATTATAACAGGGTAAGGACCAGCAAAAACCTTGCCAGATTTGATACTTTGAAATTGGCTCTAGTTGAGTAACTCAAGAAATTGAAAAAACTGACCTGGCCTTTCCTGAAGATAAATGGTTAGTAAACGGAAATGGAGGAGGAAGCCTTTGCTGTTTAGTGAAGCCAGTAGTTTAGTGTATCTTATGCTTTTAGCAGTCAGGTGCAACTCTGATGTACTAATAGCTAACTTCCATTGACTGCAGTGGGAGCCCAGGGTACTTGGCATTTTGCAGTATTAGGCAGCATATTATTAAGCTAAGAACATAAATATGCCAGAGTATGTGCTGTTTTAACTGCAAGGCATTGTTTCTTGCATTATCAAAATGTTAAGGTCAGTTAGCAATCTCAGGAAGCAACTGCCTAAAGAGGAAATACACTGCAAAGGAATATGCCCTGTGAGAAGCAGAAATGCAGCATTCTATCAAGAATAGGCTTATTTAATTTTAAGTATAAAGTATTTAAGTGGCTAATGTGCTTAAAAAGTCGAAAATCAGATATCAAAAAGCAGTTCTTGTTTCAAAGTGGAAGAGCAGTCAGTACGAAGGATGAACAAGAGGACCAAGTGACAAAATAAATAAGGTACAATCATTGATTTCCTGGAAAAAAAGATGAAACCTAATATTTTTGCACACATTATTAAATAACATGGTAATTTTTCTAGAATATAATTCTGCTAACATTTGACTGTGATCTGGTACCAAATGAGTTCTTACAGCTCAAAGTACACTGGGGCAGGTTTTGAGCGTGGTTGTACCATCTGATTGACATTACAGCCTTGGCTAGGGTAGTCAGTGGTGTGGTTTCTTGAGAGTGTCAGTGCAACTTTGGGAGGCAGTTCATGTTTCATTATTGCAAAAGGAAGGGCAATAGCTTCCCTACCAGGGAGGCACCCAGCAGTCATGCACATATTGAAAAACTACGGAAAAGTAGAAGCTGTCAGGTACTTTTGTATATCTGCCGCTGCTAGATACATGACTTACATTTTTCAAAAAATTAGTCTCCTGCTCAGTACAGAGAATTAGTCTTCAAAATGGAACTTATTAGCAGTAATTACAGAGCTTAAATAGTAAAATGACTGCCTGGGCTCTCTTCTTCCCTGCCCCCCTTTGCAGTGCAGATTTCTCTAGGCAAGGCCAGGAAGGACAGAAGGTAGAGTGGCTGGCATGACCTGCTACAGGAATACGCAGTACACAAGATGTGAGTAATGATGCACTCAGACGTATCTCTTTCGTATCATCCAAAAAATTATCAAGGCAGAGGCAGAGTAGCCCTGTTGTCTGGTTTTGCTTGGAAATTATTAGTGTAATTATTGTATCCATTCTCTCTTCTCTCAACACACTCCTCCACATGCGGCAAAACTGTTCTGCGTGAGAATGCAAGAGTGCACGAGAACCAGAATAGTTTTAGGGTGATCTTAAAATACTCAAAAGGGTTTCCATCTTAAGGGGTGGAGAGAGGGGAAACTGGTTTTTGTTCCTGTTTGAGATCTCATATGTTATGTTTCATTCTAAGGGAAGAAACTGTAGGTATTAGAATGGCTAAGTACCACCTACAGGCCTTACAGATTTTGTTTGGCTTGAGGTCCTTTTCATACATGCCTTCCTCTTACAGTCTATCCTTTTCCCATCCTCCATTCCTTCCAGCTTTTGCACCTTCACATTTTCACCCTCCTCTCAATGGTGTTTGCAGGCACCTTGTTCTTTGCACTCAGGCCCCTCCTAATTATGTTCCCTTTTTCTCTCCTGGTCTTCTAATGCAAAAAGGAATATTTCCGAAATGTGTGCGCATATGGAGTCAAGCATTTCATTGTTGGCACACCATCCATTGACTTCATTCTTGTCCGGATGGGGAGCGAATGTCTTCTGAAGGGGGATCTGGAGGCCACCTGGGTACTACCATAACTATTTGCAACTTGTTATCCAGCTTGGAGTGGTGCCAGGCACTCCTGTGCAGGCAGATTTGCCAGCTGCCATATGAGCTCTTGTGAAGATCTTGTCTGGATGGGAAGGGAGGATGGATGTGGGAGTCCTTGTTGATGATATAGCACTATGGATGCAGCTGTTTTATCTCCCATTGTTTTCAGCTTAATTAAATTGTAAGTACCCTGGATCTAGAGGTTCATTGCAGAAACTGAACAGACATCTCCAAGGAGGATCCTCCATAGCCAGCAGGTGAAGTTCATATGGAATTACACTTTCTTTAAGCTTTCTAAGAATATCTGAAAAACTTTGGTAATGTTCAATCAGTAACTGAGACTGGTTTTAGAATAGTGATTCCTATAAACTGAGATCAGAGAAGAAGAAATTACAAAACTGAAGAAATAAGGACTTTTGGAACCATAGCTGAGTGATTTACAACCAGGGTAACTTTTGTTATAGCAGAACATCCCCAGCTAAAGGGAAAAATCAGGAAATTGCTTGAAATCCTATGAACTCACTATTTTGTTTAATAAACAGAAGCCAAGCTTTTAACAGATGAACAGGGTTGTCCTGTACTTATGAGGACTTAATATTTCTAAGCATAAACAAACTTCTTTTTATCCAATATAAAATCATTTCACATCTGCTCAAAATCCCAATAATCTCAATTTATGCATGGCAGCAACTACCTTTTGGAAAGCAGTCCAGCAGAATTAATTGTGGACCTGCCTCTATCTCTGAAGCATATTTATTCCTTCCATCACTTCTCAAGCCTCAGAGTTCTGCTGTCTGAATATTTACTGTATCATGTTGAAGTCTGCCAATAACCAAAAAGCAGAACTATCAATTCCAGCCCTCCTTTTGTAGCAAAGGCATTGATATTGTGAGGGCTTTGGTCTTGTGAACAATGAGTTCTTGCAAAATGTGTGGAATACAAAGGCAAACATTTTTGTGGTTAAAAATAACATAGGAAACAATACCATGACAAAAGTGACCTTACTGTGTGGAGGGTGCTAAATAAGACTCTTTAAATGGTATCTTGTGCTAAGATAATTACGGGAAAAAAACAGCTTTACATGAATCAGCTGTTTTAAAATCTGAACTAGCAGCACCATTTGCTATTGTGCAGAAGACCTAGGTTCAGAATCACACACAAATCTTTGTTTTCTTAAAAGCCAGCAGGAGCTGGAGGTGGTATAAAGAAAATTATGGCCTTACTGCAAGGCAAACAGAAATCTATTTGTGATCTTGAGCTGAGTTTGCTTTTCCTGGGGGAAAGGTGCTAGAAGTAGATAATACTTCTGGAATGGCTTGATGTCCATAGTTGGATGAAAATTCTCTTTTTTATTTCAAATTTATGAGGGCTGCATCGGATGTGCCAGAAAATGAAGGATCAATAAAGTCCTATAAATCCCAAACACATATGTAGTACAGCTTTTCAAAAACAATTTACAAAACAGCTTTCCAGGAGAAGAGAAAGTCCACAACAATGACAGCACACTGACAGTGCAATAAAGAGGAATTCATTACTCTGACTGCAGGGGTTGACAATGACCAGAGGGCATATGCATAAAATAGGAAGGAAGAGCCTATGCTCAAATGTCAAGAACACCTCCCTGCCACAAATGAAAGAGAAAGAAATATGTTCAAAATATGTGTATTCTGTATAGGCATAATAATAATAAAAAAAGGTAATTTATCTGAGTACAATAAATATTCCTGAGCTTGAAGCTGAGGATGCAGCATTACATAATATTATCTGTGTATAAATAAACAATTCCTTTCAAATTTTCATGGCCAGGAAATAAAAAGAAACCTTTGTCATTGAATGGACAAGAAGGCAACAGCAAAGATGAAAACAAACAGCAAGTGAAGGGTTAAAAATGTAGGATCATCTTCATAGTATTTACTGACAATTTTTAAGCTACTGTTTGATTGCAGAAGCAAATCTGATTACTATAATGTTTTCTTTTATTACCTAAAGAGGATAGTATCTACTCACAAGTACGAGTACTTCAGTGTGAAATTAATTTTGCAGGCACAAACTGCACCCTCAAACAAGATCTCAATCCCACAATAAATTGAAAGCCCAGTTGTTTTTCTGACGTTATGCAGTTCTAAACAAACCTTTCTGTGCAGTTTGTCTGCTTTTTATTTTTAGTTTTTTCTTCTTTTTTATTGAATGCTTTTGTAAGGAAGAAGGATTTTTGTTCTGAATTTTTTTCCCCGTTATTTTCCACATGAATTTACAGTCCTCTAATAGCTTGTATGAAAAGGATTAGAACACATCATCACAAATTGCAGATGAGGATTTAAAGGAGGGATGGGCAAGGGAAGCAAAAAGATGAGATTGCCTGACCTGTCTTGATTCAGACTGTGGATGCTTTGTGTGTACCTCTGATGCTCCAGGAAGTTAGCCTGGCTTCATATCTGTCTTCATCTTATGCAAGGGAAAATTGTTTTTCATTGAACATGATGAAAGAGTAAGTTTTCTGCTGACTGTTTCCTTTATTGGACATTGGTCCTAAAGATCCGTTTCTGGCCTGATCGGGGGGAGGCTCGGCGTCCAGGAGCTTCAACTCAGAGCAGCAACAGGCACCGAGAGAGCCTCAAGTCCTCGACTTACCCGGGAGCCGGCAGCTCAGCCGACGCGAGGAGCTGACTCAGAGGGGCGAAGCCAGGAGGAGCAACACCAGCCCTGAGTGGTTAAAAACCTGCCCCAGGGAGCGCGAGGGATCAGGGGCGCAGCAAACAGGGCGGGTTCGAGGCAGCTTGTGCTGCAGTTCGAGCGGGATGGTGAGCGCTCGCTGTACGAGCCGGGCTCGGTCTGGGAGCTCTGCTCTGGCTGCCCTGGCGGTGGCCAGTGTTAGCACCCAGACAGAGCCGATGAGAGGGGAGGCTGCAGTGCAGAGCTCGGGGTGCAGAGAGCGCCTGCACTGCTCTCCTGAGGAGAGGTGCACAATGGGCAGGGCTGCACTCTGTGCTCCCTGGTGGAGGTCCTCCTGCAGCAGGGGCTGAGCTGCAGGACGCTGTTCCTAGGCTGAAAGGTGTCAGGGTAGCTGAGGGGAAACAGCACTGCTTGCTCCAGAATCAGGCTGTGCAGGGGCCTCAAGCGTCTACTGTCGCTCATGCAGGAAAGGAGGCCGCTAACCCAGGAAGCTGGGAAAAGGTAACAGAAAAAACAACAAGAAAAGGAGGAAGAGGACAATTAAAAGCAAGGGGCTTCCTCCTACATCTGTTGTCCCCACCCAGAACCGCTTTGCTGTCCTGCAGGGGGCTGATAAGGAACCACACTCCCACCAGGAACAACCGGCTGATGCACTGGTAAAGAAGATCTCTACTGGTGCTGCCAGGAAAAAGCGTTGGGCCGTAGTAGTAGGGGACTGTACTCTGACAGGAACAGAGGCACCCATCTGTCAGCCTGACCCAGGCTCAAGGGAGGTGTGTTGCCTACCAGGGGCTCGGATCAGGGATGTTGCAGAGAAGCTGCCTGCTCTAGTCGGTCCCACTGACTATTACCCACTTCTGGTGATCCATGTGGGTGCTACTGATATAGATAGCAGTAGCCCAGAGAACATAAAGAAGGACTACAGAGCTCTGGGAGAGGTGGTTAGGGGCTCTGGAGCTCAGATTGTCTTTTCCTCAATTCTCCAGGATACAGGGCAGGACCTCAAAAAGGCTAGGAGGATTGGCCAGGTTAATAAATGGTAAGAAGGGAGGTGCTGTAGTCAGGGGTTTGGGTACCTTGAACATGGGACTCAATTTAGGAAGCCAGGTCTACTGGGGGCTGGTGGAGCTGGTCTGACAAAGAAAGGGAAGAGTGGATTTGGTAGGAGGCTTGCCAGACTGGTCAAGGATGCTTTAAACTAGATATGTTGGGGGAGGGGGGCATCATTCCATCCCAACACTCCCAGTCAGTTGCCAGCACCTATAGTAAACGTTTAGAGCTATGTAGAGATATTGCAGCTGCTCCAGCCAATGAGCTGGCTTCAACTGGAACTCGGCTCAGATGTCTCTATACGAATGCCAGTAGGATGGGGAGCAAACAATTAGAGATGTGTGCACGTCTACGGGGGTATGATATCATAGGCATCACAGAAACATGGTGGGATGGCTCCTATGACTGGTGTGTTGGAATGGAAGGTTACAGGCTCTTTAGGAAAGACAGGCCCGGTAGGCGGGGAGGGGGAGTTGCTATTTATGTTAGGGATAGGCTGGAGAGTATGGAACTGTGCCTGGGGACAGGTGAGCAGTCGACAGAGAGTTTGTGGGTGAGGCTTAAAGGGAAAACAGCGATGGGAGACATTATTGTGGGGATCTGTTACAGACCGCCTAACCAAGAGGACTCAGTGGATGAACTGCTCTATAGACAGATAGGAACAGCCTCCCGCTCGCAGGCCCTTATTCTCATGGGGGACTTCAACCACCCTGATATCTGTTGGAGGCATGGTACGGCCCGGCACAAGCAATCCAGGAAGTTCCTCAATTGTGTGGAAGACAGCTTCCTTCTGCAAGTAATAGAGGAGCCGACAAGGAGAGGTGCCATGCTTGACCTCGTCCTCACCAACAGGGAAGGGCTGGTTGGAAATGTGATGCTCCAGGGCAGCCTTGATTGCAGCAATCATGAAATGGTCAAATTCGAGATCCTCAGGGCAGTGAGAAGAGCGTGCAGCAAGCTCTCTGCCCTGGACTTCAAGAGAGCAGACTTTGGTCTCTTCAGGAACCTGCTCAGTAAGATTCCATGGGATATAGCCCTAGAGGGCAGGGGGGCCCAAGACTCTTGGTTGATATTCAAGGATCACCTGCTGCAAGCTCAGGAGCGATACATCCCTACTAGAAGGAAGTGCTGTAGGAGGGCCAGGAGACCTCCTTGGATGGATAAGGAGCTGTTGAGGAAAATTCGAAGGAAAAAAGAGGCTTATAAAAGGTGGAAGCAAGGACAGGCATCCTGGGAAGAATACAGGGATGTTGTGCAGGAAGGTAGGGACCAGGTTAGGAAAGCTAAGGCCCACTTAGAATTAAACTTGGCTAGGGATGTTAAGAATAACAGGAAGGGATTCTATAGGTACACTGCAAATAAAAGGCAGACTAGGGACAACGTGGGCCCTCTCCACAAGCTATCGGGAGAACTGGCTACCCTGGATTTGGAGAAGACTGAGGTTCTTAACGACTTCTTTGCCTCAATCTTCACTGGAAAATGCTCTGCCCATACCACCCAAGTCTTGGAAGGCAGATGCAGGGACAGTGAGAATGAAGACCCTGGGCCCACTGTAGGAGAGGATCTGGTTCGAGACCATCTTAGGAACCTGAACGTATACAAGTCCATGGGACCTGATGAAATCCATCCATGAGTCCTGAAGGAGTTGGCGAATGAAGTTGCTAAGCCACTGTCCATCATATTTGAAAAATCATGGCAGTCAGGTGAAGTTCCCAATGACTGGAAAAAGGGAAATATAACCCCCATTTTCAAGAAGGGGAAAATGGATGAGCCAGGGAACTACAGACCAGTCAGCCTCACCTCTGTGCCTGGCAAAATCTTGGAGTGGATTCTCCTGGAAGGCATGCTGAGGCACATGAAAAACAACAAGGTGCTTGGTGACAGCCAGCATGGCTTCACTAAGGGGAAATCCTGCCTGACCAATCTGGTGGCCTTCTGTGATGGGGCTGCGGAACTGATGGACAGATGTAGAGCAGTTGATGTCATCTACCTGGACTTGTGCAAAGCGTTTGACACCGGCTCACATGACGTCCTTGTCTCTAAGTTGGAGAGACATCAATTTGATAGGTGGACCACTCGGTGCATAAAGAACTGGCTGGATGGCTGCACGCAAAGAGTTGTGCTCAATGGCTCAGTGTCCAGCTGGAGACCAGTAACGAGTGGTGTCCCTCAAGGATCGGTGTTGGGACCGGTCTTCTTCAACATCTTTGTCAGTGACATGGACAGTGGGATTGAGTGCGCCCTCAGCAAGTTTGCTGATGACACCAAGCTGTGTGGTTCGGTTGATATGTTGGAGGGAAGGAATGCCATCCAGAGGGGCCTTGACATGCTTGTGAGGTGGGCTGATGCCAACCTGATGAAGTTTAACCATGACAAGTGCAAGGTCCTCCACCTGGGTCAGAGCAATCCCAGGCACAGCGACAGGTTGGGCAGGGAAGAGATTCAGAGCAGCCCTGCAGAGAAGGACTTGGGGGTCTTGGTTGATGAAAAAATGAACATAAGCCGGCTGCAGTGTGCGCTTGCAGCCCAGAAAGCCAACCGTATCCTGGGCTGCATCCAAAGGAGCATGACCAGCAGGTCAAGGGAGGTGATCCTGCCCCTCTGCTCTTGTGAGACCTCACTTGGAGTACTGTGTGCAATTCTGGTGTCGTCAACATCAAAAGGCCATGGAACTGTTGGAACAAGTCCAGAGGAGGGCCACGAGGATGATCAGGGGACTGGAGCACCTCCTGTATGAAGATAGGCTGAGAAAGTTGGGGCTGTTCAGCCTGGAGAAGAGAAGGCTGCATGGAGACCTCATAGCAGCCTTCCAGTATCTGAAGGGGCCCTATAGGGATGCTGGGGAGGGTCTCTTTGTTAGGGACTGTAGTGGTAGGAGAAAGGGTAATGGGTTCAAACTTCAACAGGGGAAGTTTAGATTGGATATGAGGAAGAAATTCTTTACTGTGAGGGTTGTGAGGCACTGGAATGGGTTGCCCAGGGAAGTTGTGAATGCTCCATCGCTGGCGGTGTTCAAGGCTGGGTTGGACATAGCCTTGGGTGTCATGGTTTAGTGTGAGGTGTCCCTGCCCCTGGCAGGGGGGTTGGAACTAGATGATCTTAAGGTCCTTTACAACCTTAAGTATTCTATGATTCTACACAAAGTTAGTTGTTTCATAAAAGCACAAGTGAAGTAGCAGTTGCAAAGAGGAATCTCTTCTAAACTCCAAAAATAGCTGGATTGCAATTGTGGGATTGTGTCTTCCTCCTCAACTGATTTTTTATTGTTTCTATTAGACTGTAAACTTCTGACTACTGTATTGTATGCTCACATATACCATACAAGTGTTTCCTCTGAGTGTGGAAATAGTAATGCTAATGTGTGCAAGCCCTAACCATCTGGAAACATTACTGTTACTAAATGTCAGCAATGGGTAGCAATATGACTAATAAACTTAAAGAATTACATAACCTAAGTAGCAGTGTAACAAAATTATATCAGCACTTGTCACCCTATTATGCTTCAGGACAAATCAATTATCAAACAAAAATCAAAGTGATGGATACATGCTTATAAGAATTTAAGGTCCCAGGTATTGATTAACCGTGACTAAGAGAACTTCCTGTCATGAAGATAATTGTTGTGTCATGAAGATAATTGTTGTGTCATGAAGAACCTAAAAACTCCCCTGTGAAGCCATGAACTAGTTGAAAAGATGTGTCACTAGCCCTATCATTTTTTGATGGGTTGAAGTCTTAGGAGATAAGACACAATAAGCAAGTCAGAATTGCTTTGCACTTCGCTGCATGGAGTATTTGTCAGTAAATTGTATAAGAGGGTGAAAGAAGTTAACATAAAAATGCCCTATCATATACTTTTAAAGATATTCTTTACTTTCAAAGCCTACTATCTTCAGGCCTTGCAACAGGTGACTCAGCAGTTTAAAAACAGCCACAGGGAATTTAATTATCTTTAGACATTTAATGAAAACCACAGAGTTACATAAAACTTTTCAGGACTTGTCTGTCAAATCTCGACAGATCAGGAAACTGAAAAGGACAATTTCTTAATTAAGACTAAAAAAGAGCTTGAACTTTATTTTCAAGTAGAAAGGATGGATTTTTTTAATTGATAAAGGTAAGGAATTATGCAGTGTAACTACTTCCTTGTCTAACCTATCTATTAACAAAGTTGCAATCAAAGTTCAACACCTTTGCCTGTCACTCCCATTCCAGATTTTGGGCTTTCGTTACGGGGGATGAAAACATTTTTTTTGAAGTCATTTAGAAAACTATCTGTCATTTAGTTAAGGAAAGAATCAAACACCTCAGTTTTCTCAGAATTAAAGGGAAATAACAGCTTTGGTTGTATTAAATAGACTTGTTGATGTAATACACTGATTCTTGATCATCTGAACTTAGGATGTACACCAGTATTTCTCTGTGGAAGCTGTGTTATAAAATTACTTATTTTTTGTCATTTAATCGCTCAGAGTATTTCTAGTGAGGAAAAGCAGGGATTAACAGACAGAGGACAGTGCCTAGGATTTTAAAACTTATATGTCATTTCTTTGCTGGTATAAACAGATAGACTAAGTATGTTGTCTCTCACAGAGCAATGTTTTACATATCAAAATGGTATAGCTTTAAAGCAAGCAGTATTTTAATCTGATATAATATTCTTTTACCAAGGTGATCATATAGCTCAAACTTTCCTGAAACACTATGTTTTCGTGTATAGCTATTGATGATGCAGGGTTTAACATAGACAAAGTTATTGGAAAAAGGAAATCTTGCTGTGAACTTTATCAGTGCCTTTGCAACTGATTGAGAGAAAGATAACTTTTCTGTTGGTTCATCTTTACTATCAGTTTGTCATACTAGACCATGGCAACTTATAGAATCCTGAGCAGATTATTTAAGTCCTTTCTTGCCAAAGCAGGTGCTGCTGTCCAAATATCTTCTGGGGAAAAATTCCTGATAGGGCACAGAAACGGTGATGGATACAGCTGGGGTACGGTAATGGTACTGATTATATTTTTCTTCTGGAGCAGGCAAATAAACAGCCTGTAAACCTAGCATAAATAGTCTTGGAACATTATCTTTCACTGCTTTGAATTGCTCTTTCCATTGTTTGATCTGCTTTTCAGCAATGCTGGGTGGGCATTGGAGCAAGTGTGAAAAGCTGTTGACAGGGAGGAGTATGAGAGTAGTATGAGAACAGGATGCGCCTGAAGCAACACCTCTGCCTCAGCCAAAGCAATTTCTTACCAGTTTCCTCAAAGTTGCAAGAATGTACCAGAAAGAATCATCTCTGCTACTCATACTGCTTAACAGAAAATGGATGTTTGCAAGGGCAAGTGCCATTGTAAAAGGAAGGTAAGACATGATTCGGGCAATCTAAGAATCTCAACTTCTACTCAATACTTTCAAAATTGGGCCCTCATGGATACAGCCCCAAAGGATGCCAGTTTCAGAGCTACCTTATGAAACAGATTTTCTTAATGCTGATATGCAGCCAAAGAACTGCTCTCCATTCTGCTAAATTACATTTCATTTCAGGACTCCAATCTGAAGCTACCCAAGACCTGCATCAGTTTAGAAAAATGAGCCAGCAGCCTGGCTGAGCTTCCATCTCAAGCATGTTTTAATATGCAGTGATAAGTAAATTTTTAATTTTCTGCACAAAGGGTGTTTTCTTGTTGATATATTTGAGAATTTGTGGTTAAATAAGGAAAAAAGTAGAACTTCTTTTATGAAGAAATTAATTTTTAATGCTATTGAAATCAGGGAATTTTGAAAATACTGTGCATTTGTCATTTTTGCTTTGTACCTGAAGGCTGCAAAAAAGTAACTGCATTTCTCCATGAAAGACAGTGAAATGGGAAATAGCCTGCCTTCTTTTACATCAGGGATGGAAAACATATCAAATGGAGAGACTACATATTTAGGCAAAGATGTTTGGATTTTTCCTGAATTAAAATATATTCAAGAAAAAGCTTTCCAAAGTCTCTCACATAATTGTGTACTAAACCACATCTTTCTATCTATTAAAAGTGCATATGCTTCACAGTGTTGTTTAGTTTAAAAAATGATGAGTTAGAGCTCTAGTGTTCAGTCTCTAGAGCCAAACACATAAAATGCTCTCCTCTTCCTTATCCTTCTCCAGCCCAGGGTGGCCAGCTTAGTGCTATGCATGTTTTTGATTAAAGATGAGATATAAATCTGATCCAGCATGGTAATTACTATACTACATTGTAAGTCACAGACCATTGATGCTATTATTTATTCTTAGACAAAAACATTCATCCCCCCAACCTCTAACTACAGGGTGCAAAATTGCTGATGGCTAGCCTCTTCCTATGAGTAAAAACTACATTATTTCTCATTTGCTGCAGCTGCTGTGGGCCACCTCACCTGTGACAGCCAAGATAGCTGCACTGTCTGTTGACCATCCTCTGCGGAAAGATTTGAAATTTTCCACTGGTGTCTTTCACTATGGATCAGAAACCAGATAACTTTTGAATGTTAAGCATGGTCACTTGCACCTCATCCAGTCTCTCCCCACTTAAATAAATGCGTGCCCACACACTCGTGAGATCAGTCTCTCTAGAGAAATTACCTTTTATCCTTCTTAGAGTAGGTGGGGGTATCTGTGTACGCTCGAGCCCATCTTGGCAAATTCCAAGGTAAACTGGATGGAAGACCAATGAGTTTATAAAATGTCTTTTCTGAAGATTTTCCCCACTGTGAAAAAACGACTTTTTTTTTTACTTCATTTTATACAAAACCAGATGCTAATGTAGAACGGAAATCTGCACATAAGCAAAAAAAACCAAGCCCCCAGCCCCCCCAGTTTTTTTCTCCCAGAGCTGCTTAATATAGGAAAACATTGACTGTAGAAAGCTACTCTATTGTGAACTAGTGAGTCACTGCCTGCAATATGTACCTCTTAGGTACAGGCTGACACATCTGCAGCTGAACTTTTTAGGCTTGCCAATTCTCTGGAGCAGATGTATATTACAAAAAAGCTAGGAATTTCAAGATACACCTCATCAATTTACCATGTGTAACATGTGAGACACTGAGAATCTAACAATAAGTAAAGGGAGGAGAGGCAGGGAGATACTAACGGATACTAATCAGACTACAAGACCTGCAGAAGTGCTTTCACCTTGTTAGAAATTTTAGGACCTAAAATTTACTAGTATTAAAATTTCTGCCTTGAAGACACTCCATGCTTTAAGTAGTAACAAAGGGTTAAAGTATTTTTTTTTTTTTAAAGGAGTAAATCTGTTGATTTGTTAATGGAAGAATCAATATCATCTAAAGTGGTCGATGGCCTTCAAAGTAGACAAATACAACACTAATGACATCATATTTCCTGCTATATCTTACTAATGAATAAAACATTAGGTAAGCAAGGAGAGGTCAAAGAAGTATAAGAGGCTCAAATAAAGCATGCATTTTCAGTGGAGTGAATAGAGGTAGCAAAGCTACCACAATTAACCATAATTGAAACAGGCTTTTTCACTCTCCAGCACATGGAAAACAATTTTTTCATTGTTATCGGCAACCCTTTACATTAGAAATAGCAGGAATGTACAGGTAGCAGGAAAATCAGTCTTCAAAATCTGAACATTTTAAAATGAAAAAAATGAAACTGATTTTAAGTACACAGCGTTCATGCAGAAGATCAGCTAAATCAATTTTATTCTGAAAATATATATCTATATCCTTAGATATAAGGAAGAAATTCTTCACTATGAGGGTGGTGAGACACTGGCACAGAGTGCCCAGAGAAGCTGTGACTGCTCTGTCCCTGGCAGTGTGCAAGGCCAGGTTGGACAGGACTTGGAACAACCTGCTCTAGTGGAAGGTGTCTCTGCCTGTGGCAGGGGGTTGGAACTGGATGATCTTTAAGGCCCCTTTCAACTCAAACATTTCTATGTTTCTACAATTCTATCATATGTAAGTGCCCATACAACATTTTCTTTGGGATTAAGATAATATTTTATTTTATATTTTTAATGAGAATTCTATTACACTCACTCCACCATAAATTTTCCTCTATTGTTCATAGATAGTTCAAGAATTTGAAGCTAAATGACTTAATACTGCAACATTTCAGATAAAAGCTGTGAGGTAAGAGGGCAATATGCTGAACATCTCACAGTTTCATTTTCAAAAAAAAAACCACTATATTTAAGAAAACTGGATGTGCAATGAAAAGGCAAATAAGAGTTTCATGTCGTTATCTTCCTCTCTGAAATCTCAGGCTCGTACCCCTCTCTTGGCTTCTGAAGGCACAACTGCTTACTTGTCAATCATGAGTATTGCTTCCCTTTCTCAGACACCTTTCCCCCACCTCTTAAAATAGTCTCCAATGTTGGAGCATGGAGCCAGAAGTGGTAAGGTCCTACCAGATGTCACATTATTCTGATAGGAGAGTTAAGGAAGGACTGCAAGTGTGGCTTTTCAGGAGGAAAACAGCAGTCTTACAATAGCAAATCCTTTAAGCAAGGAAATGTAAACAGGAATGATCCTAGGGTTTTAAGATGGTCCTTGTTGCCTGAAGCCTCTTTTAGCCAACGTGGCACCTGTCAAGGCTTGGGCACCTGTCTGTGTGTTTTCAGAATGTGTGACCTGATAGTTGCTGTCACTGTATCTTACCTCATGAGAGGCAAAGGAGGTCTGACACCAGCCCTAAAATAGTTCCTGTGAAGACTGGGACTGTTTTCGGACTACCTCTGGCAAGTGCTGTCATCTCCATCTCCAGCAGCATCTGATATACTTCTGGGGACTTTGCCTAGAAAGGAGGAAGGTGAGCCAGGATCTTCCCCTGCTTTACTGGGCTTTCCGTTCTTGAGCTACTTTGCCAGAGCAAGTGGCACAGCAAAGCGATGCAGCAATGAAAGAGTGCTGGACAGAGGTATCCTGCTAGCCCTCAGATTAACCATAACCTTCAGGTTATAGAGGATTCTGCAGGAGAAGAAGAGTTTGGAGGCAAAATGGTGAAGATGAGACAAATGGCTTATAATTAGCCATGGACTGCTATGTGTATTGGTGAGGATGTGGTTAATGCTAGTTTTGGGTTTATGCTTTGTGCCTAAGGAGCTTGAGGAAGTAGGGTTCACCCCTAAATACCACAGGACTCACATGGACGTTTGAAGGGTAGTGATGGAGAGGGTTTATGCTATGGGAGAGGTCTCTGCAGGGGTTAGTGCCTTGGTTAGTACTGTACACACTGACACCTGAGAGAGAATATGCTCATGGGTCATCAGAGGTGGAGACAAAGTTGAAGTCTTTGGCCCAACGATGAGAGTCAGGTCTGGCCAAGGCATGGGAGAAGGAGGCAGAGGGAAGGATAGTGGTGGGGCAGGGAGGAAGGTGAATTGGGGAGAGTCACATTTGGTGCTCTGGCTGTTGCATGGGAAATAGGAGGGGAAACAGTGACTCCCTGCACATTGTGACTCTGCACTGCAGTGGCAGCCAAATAGGATTTATGGGGCTCCAGCACTGGCATATTTGGAAGCTGAGCATAAAACTTGTAATGACAACTTAGTGAATGCTTACAACTGATCTGAAGATTTAGATTTATTGCTGGTTACTACAGGACCTTTAGGACTTGTGCTGACAAAAGCCAGTGGTGTATGGGTGCTTTTGCGAGTGGAAGATGTCATTGCACTCTGATTCAGGCTGCACTTCAGGCAGGGATTGCAGTTAAAGAGCTTGACAACAAACAGGGTTTCAATACTTAAGTTCTTTTTTGCCTCCTTTGTTTGGCAGGTTAAAGAAAGAGTTGATGATAAAACAGAGCAGCTGGCTCCAGCTATGCAGGAAAGACTGGGAGGAGGGTTTGTATTAGCAGGGGTGAGTGCTGGATGCCGCCAGTAGAAGCAGTTTTCAAGGGAGGCTGCTAAGAGTGAGTAGAATCAAAAATATTGGAAGAAGGAATGCCGAGGGAGAAAAGTGTGAAGGAAGAGACAAAAGCCAGATGCAGTTTCCTAGGGCTCCTTTTTTCATCTCTGTCCTTCTTCCTGTCTTCAGTGTACATCCTGACTTTCAGTCATGCCCTCTTAGAAACAGTACACTACAAACTACAGATTTCTGTTATGTTTACAGTAAATGATCTGATACCTGCTTAAGTGCCCTGGCCACATTTAACATCTTGAAATCACTGTAGCCCCCCTGGGTATTAGTTTTCATATTTCACAAAAACAGGAATAATGTCTTAAAAAGGTATCCAGCTACTACAGATCACAAAGAAAGTGCATGAAGGGCTGTTATATACATCAATATCTGTGTATATCTTTGTATCTATATCTATCTATGTCTATAACTTCTATACCTATGCATATATTTATATATAAGTGAAGTATTGAAATACCAAGAGGAGCCAGCTCTCAATGAAAGCAGAGTTGCTTCTGGCTTGAACAAAAGGAGAAACAAGATACCGATAGTGCAGGTGACATGATACTGCAGCTTGAAAACTAATTAAGAACGGAATTTAAATAACATTTGGACACAACAGCAGGAAACACATGTGTTTAACAGGATTTCATTTGACTGTTTAACCTCTTCATTAACACCAAAACCCAAACTCTGACAGACTTTGGCTTTACCTGGTTTCTTTTTTGCCTGTTTCATGCTTCAGAGCATTTCTTCTGCTGTTCGTTTGTCTCTAGGGATACAGGCCTCTGTCTCTAAGTTCTTTTGATCTCCATTGTATGTGTCACTATCTCTTCAGCAGTCAATAGGATTACATGGCTATGAATAAGGCCTAGCATTTGTTACTCTGCTCTGCAGGTTCACTAAAGAATCTGCAGGAGAGATCTCCTTACAAAGCTGGATGAAATTTGTTGCCAATGACCTACAAACCAAGGAAGGCTTTTCTTTGTGATAACTGTAAAATTTAAAAGCATAAGTAAGTGTTTTTCAGTGTTTAGGGTATTGGTATAGTCTGGAGGGATATCTGTTAATAGAATAGGTCTCTCACTGCTGACACCCTGCTGAGTGACTGGGACTACATAAAACTGAAGTGGCTTTACATCTTCAGAGATGTAATGACCTTTTAGGAAAGAGCTCTTTTTCTCTAGCATTTTATATTCTGTTTTACAATGGTTTTTGAATTTAGCAAGTGAAGAGGAACAGAAGTGACATCTGTTTTAAAAGTAATTTTCTAACGGTGTGAGTGTTTACTTCTATCATGATTTAAAAAAGTTTCATCCTGAATTTCTTTGAAGGGTTCAGGGTTTGAAGATAAGAAATGATTATAGGTTTATACATGACTATCACTGTAAAAGTATGCTATCTTTAGGATGGGGTTTCAACAATTTTGGACAATAGAAAGTACTGGTGTCAGATTTTGCCTGGATGAGTCCCCCTGCTCTACTCCTACACCCATTTAGACCTTTACATGACAGAGACTTTTACATATGCATCTCCTACTCCTTAGTCCTGTTTCCACAGAAACTTATCCCATTAGCTGCTGCTTTTTATTATTCTTTTATCTCCTCTTCCTCATTGCTTTCCACTCAGCATGTAGTCCAACCTGCTGCCTGATGTTCTTCCAACAAATTACTGGTTTTGACACTAGAACCTTTTTACTTCCTCCTTTTTTTTTTTATTTTTCCCCTCAATTTTTTATAACTAGCTTTTTTTTTTCTGCACATGCTGTTCAAACCTCCTTAATACTCTCACTTTTCTTCAAATAAACTGATTTGTTTTCTCACACTATTTCAATATATGCATCTATGAGAACTGACTATTTCTATATCATGTCCTCCCCTCCCTGACCTTCCATTCTATCCAGAGAAGGGTTAGACTTTCTGTCAGGACACTGAATTCATCAGCATGCTCTGCAGCCTCTTGCTTCAAGGAGTTTGGCTGGCTGGGCTCAGTGCTCTGACACTGACACTGTTGTTGACAGCTCTTTTTTACTTGCTGGATGTTAGCTCCAGGGCTCTTGGTAGCTCGCATTCCCCAAAGACAGGTCCTGCTTAACCTCCTTCCCAAATCTTACCATTGATTATGATCTGTAGATATTCCATTCTCATTTTCCAAATTCCTCTTTTATTTTATGATGGAAATGCACCAAGGACACACACTGCAATGTGCAGTGACCATGCTGATCTCCAACAGGATGCGGCCGTTGAAAGCGAAAAGAACAATTCAGAGTTGAAGGGCCCATCACTAGGTGTACCTGAGTACCTAGCTCAGAACTTCCCTCAGATTCCCTAGCTTGAGCACATTTTGTGATCTTGAAGTCAAAAGTAACCACCAACATATGGAAACAGGAGATTTATTGGGTAATACGGTACAAATCCTTACAAGTGGCTTGTTTAAAATCAGTGCTTTGGGCTACATTGCTAGTCTACTAGGAAGTATGAAAAGAAACAGGTTGGGTGTATTTGCAGGATACAAGGGACTACATGAGTGGATCCTGGTAGCTCCCTAAGTAGCAGGGTGGTTTTGAAGTACTCAGACTGACTTAACCGACTAAGCAGAAAGATGCTTTATAGACCTGATGTTACACTCTTTCTCAGTCGAGAGAATTGTTTCCGGTATGGCACTTCATCTTTTATAATCTTGATCAATACTAATTGGTATATGATTGCCTGTAAAACAACTATTCTATGAGGAAAACTATTCTCTGATGTTACAGAGATTGATATTTGAAAAATCATAATGTACTACAGCCCCCTGTAAATGATTAAATAGGTGATATTCCTCTGTTTTGTGTGTATCTATCTATATACTGTTTTCCCTGATAGCTTATATTGTAACTCACACACCTGGAACTTCCATCATGTGTTTTAAACCATTCCAGAAGTAAAAGAGATGACACTTTTGAAAACTGCCATGAAAAAACATTAAATAACGGATATAGCTTATTTTCCTTCTTTTTTCTTTTCACTTTGCTTTCAATCAGCATACTGATTCTGCTCTTACAAAGAATTCATCCCTGCATTTAATATGTAAGGATGGTTTCATCTTTGGTCTATTCCTGTTTTGAAAAGGAATCCTCCTGCATACTTCCCCAAGATTTCCTTCCTCTTTCAGCAAGTATTGTGATTACATACAACTGAAAGCAGAGATTGTAGATCTTAGTAAACAAAACCAGAGGAGTGACATAATCTTTAAAGCTGGCTATGACACTGAACTCACAATTCACATCTTATTTTTGTCAGCAGCACGTCCAAACTATGAAGGCCATTCTTGAAAAATCACAGCTGTGACATCTACAATAACTGAACTGTGGGAAAGCTGCAGGTCGGTCATACTGCCTTGTCACTGCAGATGAAACAAATTATAACAGTTAGCATTACTGCCTACTGATTTTGCAGCAGGTTTTGCTCAGGAAAACCAATCCTAATTATTAATAGGATGATAAAATAGCATGCTAAATGCCCTCCCTCCTGCCCTGCGTAGTTGGCTCAGATAAGGAGCATGATGATGTTGATCATCCAGAGCTGAATCAATCTCGTCCCTTCTTATGGTGGGCAAGTGCAGAGAAAGGTGATGGAATGGGCTGAGAGGGGAATTGGGTGGGGCCAGGTGGGATTTGGAGGCCATCGGGGGAAGAAGTTTCCAAAAGAAAGCAAGGGAGATGCTAAGGCCAGCAGTCAGCCTTTCAGTGGAGAGGAAGAAATTTTCTTGGCTTCCTCTCAACAGTGTTTGCATTGTCAGTGAGAGCTGCTGGTCAAGCCGGAGGTGTTCAAATTAGTTTTTGTGCTGAAAGAGTATTGGGAAATTGATTTGGTCATTTTACTGTACCTTAGCAATCTAATTCTCAAAGTAAGTTTTAAAGGGTTTGCTGCCAATTGTTTCAGGCAGAGCTTGAAAAATGTCCCTACCTAAGGTAAATACTGGCAACTCCAGAAAAACACAACTGCTGTTTCAAAGCACTTACATAAACATATGTTCCACATCTACAGTTATTTGTTTCACAGAAATTTTTTTAAGTGCTATTAATTTTTGGAAGGCTTATACCAGCCTTCTGTGTGCACAGGCAATGTGACCACAAGTATCTGAGTTAGAAGGTCTACAAAGCATCTACTTTGCATGTTTGCAAGCAGTCCAGGATGAATTGTTTGATGATGGTCTTGCAGACGTAGGCTATATGTGGTAAAATGACAGATCCTATGGACAAATGGAAGTATTTTAAATGCTCTAAGTACTTGCAGTATAGGTAATACAACATGAGAAATGTTCAAAGGTCCAAAATGTTGTCTCGTGTTGAAGGTAAACGACTGTTTCGTTTGTTGTGTGATTCTGTTGGGTTTTTTTTTTTTGTTCATCTTCTTTTGCTTTCTTCATCTTGTGCTGAGGTATTTTGGCTTAGTCTGAGGGAACTGGAGAGCAGATGCTGCCCTAGCCCTGGGAACTGAATTTTGGTAGGCAAGCTGGCAAATGCTACTTGCAGCCTGTCTCTAGCTGCAGCCAATTGATGGGGCGAACTTTGGGGCAATAAAGTTGAATGCTGAAAGACATTCTAGATTTAATCTCACAGGATTCAGAGGAAGCAGATAAGAAACTTGGAAAACAAATTATGTGTCATAGGCAAAAACAAAACTTCCTTGCTCTTGGCAGGTAACCAAAAGAAATTCTGATGCAGATGTTTAATACATTATGGGTGTCATGCAAGTAAATTTTTTTTGGCTGTACCACTGCTCCAGCAATGCAAGGACCTGTAGCACAGATTTGTTTTTCTGTTTGCAGCAATCCCTGCATAAAGTGATTGAACTCTGTTTTAAAACTGTGCCAGTTCCTTGTCCCAGCTGCTTTGGCTTGAAGGTTGATCCAGATTTTCATGCTGGTAAGTGTGAAAGCACATTTTCCCCCCAGGTTCCAGTTTCAGCTGTATTTTCTTGTATACCAGTTTGTATTTACTTGAACTGTTACTAATGTTATCTTTGTAACATCTCTTACTTTCCTATTTGTCCCTTCTCAGCTGTGTTTTGTCCATTCCCTAAATCATCTTTCTGTTCTTCCTCTGTACCCTTTGTAGCTTACATGAGTGATTTTCAGAATGTAAATAACCAAAAAGTAATCCAGTGTATCAGTGAAGCTTTTCAAAAGGACCATCTTCTCTTTTTGTTCCAAAGTTATCTTGGAGGCCACCAGGGGAAGGGGAAGTTTCCATTCACCAGGAAAATATCGTAAGATGTCATTAGCTTTTCATGCATCTTCATCCCACTAACGGCTCACAGCCATATGCTGTTTGAACAGTATATCCTGATTTTCCTCTTTATAGCCATCTTCAGTACTTGATCTCCATGGAAATAGTAAGAATTCTTGTTACTGATCTTTAATCATACAACTACATCTCCTATACTGTAAAACACCTTCTTATTTTTATGCTGAGAACATGTTATGATTTATTGGCATAGATACCCAAGAGCTCCAGTCATATTTGGCAGCATTCTGCAAGGTCATATGTGAGGGGAAGGAAAAGGGTGAATCCCTCATTGATCAAATAAAACCTCCAAACTTTCCCAAGCCACATATAAAGACTGAAATGTGACCCAGAACATGAAATGTGAAGAGTATGGTCATGGTTCATGTAGGCTGGTGGTCTTGGTTTACAACAGCCTGGTAAGCCCTCACATGGTTTCAAAATATCCACTGTTTTGGATTAAAGTTATAAGTGAAACAAAATAGGCAGAACTAAGGTAATTGAAATTGAGCAAAAGTGCTCAGACTTGCAAAACTTTTATGTATTAATCAGAGCCTTGTGAAGAAAAGTTTACCTGAACATTTAGGAGTTTTACCAAAGAATTACAAACTCAAATTCACAGAAAACTAGAAAATAAATTGCTGCATACAAATTCAAATATGTCTGAAGTGCCAAAATGAGATGTTTATACTGAAGAGAAATGCTGTGCAAGAATTGTTTGGTGTATCAACAATTTCTTGTAGGATTTATTGAAAGGTTAATACAAGTAAAGATTATTTGCTCAATAAAGTGGAAGTGAAGCAATAAAAAGATGAGCTCCAACAAATATAAAATGTCAGGAACCTCTTATTTAACAGCTGTCATAGCAGCAATATCATCTTTCTTGAAGTATGTTATATATGCATCTTGGTTGATGAACAGCTAATTAATCTTGTGAGGCTAAAAGCTAAAAAAAAAAAAATAAAAAATCCCAGCAGCATGGCTGAGCAATCTTAACATCTGGAAGAGAACACATGGTAAAATTAAAAGCTTTTCAGAATCACAGCCAGCCAGACATCCTTTATGCTCAGCATTGGTTTTATATCTCATGTTGTGCTTCCCTGAAATGAGCTTTTTGTTTTGATTTTTTTATGCATTTAGAATGAATAAATCTTCTGTGAATCAGCTATAAAGACTTCCATCCTGCTTTCAGTGTCCTGAGCCAGCTCAATCTGACGAAGAATATTTTTACTGTAAGAGTCCCTTTACTTGGGAAACTTAACACAGCATTTCAAGTGACACAGCGCTGAGAGTGCCATAATTTTTAAACAATTTTAATCCACCCATTTAAAAGCAGTTTCTACTTCTGATATTAAATTCAGCAGCATGGCCTGAAAAATTCCAGTGAAGAGATTAGTTTGGTTAAATGTAGGCATATATAATCATTTAAGTTGGAAAAGACCCTTAAGATCAAGTCCAACCACTATGATTCTATGATTAATATAACACTGCCAAGTCCACCAGTAAACCATGTCCCTAAGTACCATGTCTACATGCCTTTTCATACTTCCAGGGATGGTGACTCAAACATTTCCTTGTGCAGCCTGTTTCCAAAACTTGACAAATCTTTCAGTGAAGACATTTTTCCTAGTATCCAATCTAAACCTCCCCTGGTGCAACCTGAGGCTATTTCCTCTTGTCCTATCATTTGTTATGTCAGAAATGAGACCGTCAGCCACCTCACTACAATCTCCTTTCAGGTCGTTGTACAGAGGGCTAAAGTCTCTGAACTTCCTTTTTCTGCACATTAAACAACCTCAGTTCCCTCAGCTGCTCCTCCTAAGACTTTTGCTCTAGACCGTTCACCAGCTTTGTTACTCTTCTTTGGGTGCATGTAATGCAAACATCTGTAAACTAGGGTGTGGTTTCTTTTTGCACTCCATTTATATTAAGTAGCCCTTCTAGGGTAGAGTGATTTATATCTGAAAATAAAATGTCTAAATCAGGTGAGAAGATTTGTATTGGCTACAAAGAGAGTATTGATGAAATGCTCAGATGCAGGTTTCTAAGTTACATACAAAAATCTTTTCTCAGTCAATGGCACCAATTGATAAAACTTCATAAAGGAAACAGTAATTCATCAATCATATCTTTTCTATAAATCTATTTTCTTTATGAATATCTGGTTGGGATGAAAATGGGTTGCAATAAATCCAGCCTGCTTTAAAGTGGATCAGCAATGCCAATTTGCAAATCTCACCTAAGCTAGGGGTTTCTTTTCTACTGAGAATTTGGGGATAGGGCAATTCCTTTATAATGCCCTTAAGCATGTAGTCCAAACCCACCTAGCCGTGGAGGTGCTAAGTAGCTTGTATTATTTGCACATCCTTAGCCTGAAGCCTCCCTCAGGACTCAAATAGTTGAGGTTCTACCTTGGGGTTGGTTAGATCTTCACAGTTCTGGCCGCAGAGTATAGGTCTGTGTTCAGCAGCAGCTCCTCACAACAACCAAGAGCCACTACAGAGGAAGCCTTTTAGGGGCCTTTTATCTGTTCTAGAAGTCTTCAGTTGCTATAACTTGCTGTAGTTGCCACAATCCTGGACAAAATGCTTTCCCTAATAAGTGTCTTTTTGAATGTATATGTTAAATAATGTATGTTCTATATTCTAGTTTAGTTGTCTATGTCTCAAGTGAGTACTTCAAAAACAGGATATAGAACCTTCCTGAGCTGTGCACAGTACTTGAAGGGCTATGCCAAATCTGAAACTACCATGAGTTAACAATTATGGGATTATCATCTTGCAAATTTAATTTTTAAATGAGAACAAGCAAATTTAAACTCTGCTTTCAGGTCTCTGAGGGCTTCTTTTCTTTCTGTTCTCTATTCTTCCTTTTCCCTGTTCATCTATTAAAGAATGAAAAATGGACTAGAAGAGTAGAAGTAATTTGGATATTGAGCCAATGTGTTAACACTTCTACCATTGCCATTAGAGCCACTGTAGCTAGAAAACAAAGCAAAAGAAATACTCATCTAAAATTCCTCCAGCTGGAATACTGCGTTTTCTTACTCCACATTTTCCTGAGTGGTAGAGACTACTTTTATTAGTACGATATTAAATCAAAATAATAATAATAAAATAAAAAAAACCACTTTTGGTTACAGGTTTGAAATTATAACCCTGCTTATACTTCTTTTTCTATTGAAGATGAAAATAAATATAAGCCCAACTACAATCACAGAAGCCATAGATGTATACAAGAAGTGACTGAAACACCCAGCCCATGATAAACCAAAAGTGAGAAGGTATAAAGTATATTGCTTTCTCCTTACAAGAATCTTGCCAAGTGTGTTTTCAGCTCATAACAGTAGAAATGTTGCATAAGCTAGATGATTTAACAGCTAATAAAATATGTCCAAACTATCTGGTACAAATAAAAGGTTAGACCAAATTTTCACTTGGTTTTCTTAGATGTACATCCAAAATGCCTGTACATGCAAGAAGCATTTGTATAGGGAAGTCACGGTATTTAAAATACCAATGGAAATTCAAGTATTCTATTCTGCAACTGTGCTAAATTTCATGCTTTAGACAATGCCTTGAGAGAAATATAAGCTACTGCTGTGCATCAAAATGAAAACTCTAGGACTTTTATTTATGCATGTTGATTCTCTGTATTAATGTGTTACGTGCATCTAAACCCAACAATTGCTTTATCTTCCTCTTTGACTACATGAGACCAAGAGGGGCTGAGAAAGCCCTGCTTTCTGGGGAGAAGAGTTCCTACGTGGTTTTGTGGGGTTACATAAAGGACGGGGCCTGCTCTGTGGGTGGTCCCTGTGCTTGAGGCAGCGTTAGCACCACCCCAGCAACCCCTGGGCTCTTGTGCAACCCATCTGCATGGTGCCCTAAACTCTATGCTAGTGTAATTTTGGCATTCTGAGCTGCAGAACCACTCAAAAATCATGTCCTGGTGTGCCTCAGGGCAGAAGTTGTCCCTTGCCCTCCTTGTACTTTGTTGTACAGCTGAAGTGACTTTGTCTGAGCCTATTTTGGAGAATTAGTCCCTGAGGAGTTTGAACATGAGTCAGTTTACACCCTTTGGCTTTCATGGTCCACATGGCTTGGACAAATAACCCAAAGGCTGAAGTCTTGACATCCCCAGAGATCTCACTGAAGATCTGAATCACATCCAAGGGGCAATGGAAGATAATTACGTAGTTCAGATGCTTTATTCTACATACCTATTTTGGAGGAAAAAAAAATCCATGTAGGCATATTCCTAGGTATGTTCATCAGGTACATGACCTGTACAAACACACTGTTAACAGAATTGTTAAAGGCTTGTAAGACAGTGTAACTCGCTGCTCATATATGAACAAGGTGTCTAGCACTTTGCTGAAAGTCTGAGGAGAATATTGTGATCATATTTTACCAATTGCTTCTGTCTTTCTAGAAAAACTAATGCTTACTTTAGTTTAAACCATAAAGCTGTGTCCAGCTCTGCAAGCCATGGTGCTTCTGCTCCATCACTTCACCTGTTCTGCTAAAAACCTGTTATTAAAATGATATTGTATTTTTCAGAGGATATTTTATCAGAGGGTGGAAGGAAACAGGAAAGATCTGGAGTCGATCTGGACGGTCTAAGTAAATATGAAGATAACATTGCATTAGAACACCACCACTTCAAACCACTTCCCTTAAAGATTTTGTTAATCACCATTTACCTCAGAGCTAGACAGACAGATGGCAGTAATCCCTCCTGATGTATAGTACAGTATGTCATGTTCAAATAACATATTACAGTAAGTAACACACAAGTTTCCCAGAAAGTACAGTCAATTTCTACTAAAATTGATGTATTTATTAATATTTAATATTTCTGCTGTGTGAGCTTTGGTAACAGTTTTCTGTAGGCAATTTGTCTTTTAATTTCAGGCACATATAATTGTATGCAACAGTAGGAACATAAAAATATTTGCAGATAAATTTTACTTAAAAATTTCCTCAATTTAAAAATACTCAAGGATGCTGAAGAATATATTCTAAATGTTAACTAAAGAGCAGTTAAACATTTTTCAAACTGCCTCATCCATAAATAAGAATGTCTGTTTTAAAAAGTCCTGTGTTTGACTATGTTTGGATTGTTTATTATTAAATGACAATTTAATCTTTGAGTATGTTTATAAAGTTCTGCAGCGTTGACACTAGTACATATTTAATTTCTTTCAGATCGGTATAATGATATTTGCGCAAACACATTTAAAGCTCTTCATCTTTAGATCTGAAGTTACTGATGTGGGTGGAGTTAGAGATATTTATCACCATATTTATTTTGATCCCCCTTTCTGCAAAAAGTCAATAAGCTGAAAAATTCATGCATCTGGAGAAGTGGGGAAGATGGTTTCATCTGACACTGAAAGTAATCACTTGGGCATAAAGGACTGGCTGACTTCTGCATGTGAGTGGGTACAACATAGATGTCTCGCAGATACATGTTGCATAGCAGTCTTTCATCAAAGCAGAATTTATGGGTGTTTCCTTGCTACTAGGTCAGTGGTGTGTAATATGATTTCATTAATTATTATGAAAAGCAGGTAGCAGTACAATAAAAGGAAATACTGATTGCAGGTACTATTGTACGTTACCTTGTATGAACAAAGAAAAGGGGGGAGATCAGTTCACTCTTTTTGTGAATACTTGAATATTTCCAAATATTTGTGAATATTTTGTGAGTATCTGAATATTGAACTGATATGAGCAGGGGTCCCCAACCTGTGTTCCAAAGGAAAATCAACTTTTTCTTGGCCCCCTGGTTTGGATAGGAAACATGTAATATGGTAAAGTGTGTTTTATACAATATATTTTTTTATTCTTTAAGTAGCATGTGTCAGTTTGTTGCTTTCAATTTAAAATAACTGCTTATTGTATCAGAGAGAGAATGCCATGCTATTACCTATGCACAATGCATGTAAAACTTTCCAGCTTTCTAAGGCCGGAAGCAGATGAAAACAGAAGCGGGACTAAAATACGTGCTGTTTCTCAAGGAACAAAACTAAACTAATTGTCTAATTATCTGTTCCAAAGCCCTGGAAACTTCTTTGTCCTGGAAAAGGGATTGAGCAATGAGAAGGTGCAGCAAGTGTACAGCAAAGGGCAGAGGAAATAAATGTGGAAGACAGTTACATTCAGTCCTAGCTACAGCAAAAGCTGCACTGAGGAGACTTTCTAACATCTCCCACTCCGATGGTAAAATTACCGCCTACTAGGCATATTATTGATGTGTATTTGAAGGCATAGCTACAAGCTTGCTTTTAAAGCTGATGTTTCAACTGTTTCCTTTGGTATGCAAGCCCAGCAAGGACGTGCTGACAGTAAGCCAGGTTCAACATTTTCTTGTATATCATTATTGTTTGCTAAGTTCTCGTCTGCACTGGCTGTGCAAAACATGCTGACGGGAAATAAAACGCCCAAGTGTCAGTGAATTAATTTGTCCAGGGGATTCTTCGTTCAAGGTTATTATGCATGAGACGAACTTTGCTCGATCGTCAGCTTGAGTTTGCAGAACTGACGGATTGAGGAAAACAAAACCAAATTTAACTTGCTAATACTGTATTCTTTACAGGAAAATAACTGACAGACAATGACTTATAAAGTTCCTACCTGCTACTTTTATGGCCAGTTTGCAGTTAGAACTATCATTTATATGGAATTTGAAAGCACAACCACCCTCTCCTGAAGGTTTCATTGTGATCAAGCTAAATCTGTTTGGAATGGGATAGCTGGGTACAGAACCCTTTCAAAGGCAACATAAAAAGCTGTTGATATCAACAGCCTGCCCCTTCTGTGAAACAGAGGTGCAGAAAAAAGCATCTTTAATAGAAGTGACTGTGAAGTAGCCAGACTTAAGATAGACTATTTTTTTGTTCTGTTTTAAAGCAGATAAATAGAAGAATTTTCCTCTTCAAGTTGAATCTTTTTTCTTTTGAAAGCACTGGTCTCACATAAGCAGTAAGAACTTCTTACGGAGACTGCAAAACCAAACGAAAAAGCCTTTACCCCAAACCCAGTCTGCAAACCCTCCTCCATGTGGGATCTAAGGGTAACAATACCCTGGCATCCTTTCAGACCCCTTTCACACTTTAGCTGGGAAGGAAGGGGAGCAGATTCTCTGGAGCTTCACACAATCCCTATCTTTCTTGTTCCTCTCTTTACCAGTGGTTTGTAAAAGTGTTTTAACTATCTAAAACTGATGTTTTGAGTATGAGGAAAAGAGATGCTAGCAAATTTCATTTCCAGCTTTGAAAAAAGGTCTGTCATCAAATTGAATTGCTTAACTGTGTATAATTTGTTAGGCAAAATACATTAAAAAGATTCAATAGAAAAAAGAATTGGGTTTAGGAATAAATAAAAACAGGTTTGCTATGGAATCTTTGTTCAGAGACTGGTAAAAGAGTATAACTGAAATGCATATTTGTTCTACAAATTTTTTTTTGTGCTTTCAAGACTGGTGGAAGTTAGAAGTTAGAGTTGACTAAAAGGAGAAATTACAGATCTGAAATTCATGATACATGTTTGCAATTGCCACGTAATAAGATGCATTCAGATATAGTGTGGATGTAATATGTACTGAAAATAGCAGACATGGAGGAAATCTGCATCACAAAAATGAATTAAATTGGATTTCAAGCTATCCATTACACAGTGGAAATGAGCTTAGAAGAAGAAGATATGGCTTGACATGCAAAATATTTTAAATGAGTATGTGCATTAAAAGGTTGTGTTAACATACACAACTTCAGTGACCTTGTCTGGTAGAGGATGGCGAATTTTGCCTTCTGACTGCTGCAGGCTAATTGGTACTGCACTTATGATTTCCAAAAATAGAACACTTAACACTATTCTTTATTTGCAGAACCCCTTTTCTCTTTGATACTGCAAAGCTTTTAAATAAGAAACCTTAGAGTATATTTGTGAAATGAGTCAGTTATTTTAACTGGGTATGTTGAGGCACGGTAAGTAGTAAGAAGCAAAAAGGGATTTACCAAGGTGATGCGTCAGTGGCAAAAAGCTGCCTGAAGAGTTCACAAACAAAGTATGTCCTTAACTTTGGTTAAATCTATAGGGGGAGTATTACATGTACTCTAAAATTGAAAAGCATAATGGTAGTTATCTGTAAATAGCTTGTTTTAGCATTGACAAACTTTGCATAAACTCTGTTTCAAAGTCTCAAAGGAACAGATTGAGGGAAATACTTGGTTGCTTTTCCTTAAATGTGTGTCCCAGCTTGGCAGCATGGGTGCAGTCAATTGCATGAGAGGTGGGTGAGCCATTTAGGGATTTCAACCACTGTTACAGCAGGCAGGGCATAACTTTTCTGTTTCCTCCGTCAGCTCGAGGAACTGGCAGAACGAGCGAAGTCTGAGCCGTGTCAGCACGTCCAACAGAAAATTTTGCCTTGTGAGGGAATACATGTACCTTGTTTGTTGCTGGAGTGAGAGGTATGCAAGATGGATAATAGTTAAGATGACTGCAAGTAGTAACAAGGCTAAAGATTATTACTGAATGCTGGAATATTCTCTAGCCAAATGTCTAGAAAAAAGTGCAGGAATCACTGACACTCGATTATAAAGAAATGTACAGAAAAAATGACTAAGAATGGTTTCTCTTCTACCAGCCTCAGGCATATTTATCACTAAATCCATTTCCCAGATTGATCAATCTCCATTTCTAATTAGTTCTGTGCTAGCTACTCTTGTTGGAAGATTGTTTCCCAACCTCAGTGACTGAAGGTTAGAAATATTTATCTAACTTCATGATGTGTTTGTTCTCATGTCCACATCATCCTTTAGCTAAAATACTATTTCCCCTTTTCTGGTTTTTACTTCAATTATATGTTTGTCAACAGAACCTCTGTCCTCATCTCAGCTGTTATTTTGGCAAGTTCAAACAGTCTTTCAACAGCCTCTGCAATTGTACAGCCATTTAAAAATGGATTGACCTGGCAGAATTATTGAAAATACTAGTTACTCCACCTAATATTGTGCATTCCATTCTTTCATAATTCTGTTGTGATGATTATTTGCTCTCAAAGTCCTAATAAGCTCCTTAGCAATTTCCCTACCCTGATTCCTTTTAGATGCTCTGCCTTTTGTTTCATGCTCAACATCATCTACTCTGATTGAAATGAGGCGAAGTATTTACTTTGGTTTTGGGCTGTACCTAGATTATCTTTAATCTCTGTCCCATTCTTCCTGCATAGCAACTCCATTCTCTGCCCCTGCCCCCCCCATTTGTTTTAATATCCTTTGCAAAGTCTAGTTTTCATTGTATATCAGTCTTTCTTCATCTCTAACACTCAGATGTTTTGCTGTTCAGTACTTTCTTGTTGGCTCTGCATACTCAGCATCAGGTTTTGCTGTCACTATTCATTTTATTGGGCAACCCTATTTATGCATTTAAAGCAGTAATTAAGGGTCTAAATAAGTAAACCACATTTCCTAAATGCACTACTGCACTGTGCTTCACAACTTGCAGATCAGGTTATTTTATCAGCCTGTTTTTGTTACCCTAAAGGAAACTCTCATAAGACAGATGCAACCTTCCCTTTGCTTACTTAGCATTGCCTACTATGTACCATTTTGCATTTACCTGTTGGCTTCTAAGTTATATTCTCGGTGAAATACCAATTTGTGTTCTATAAAGATTTATGTAGCTGTATATAGCTTCTACATTCTCTCCTAAATGGTGATCAAATGAAACTTTTCTATTTACTCCATGCATGACATTTATTGACTGAGTAGAAATAAGGTATAGTACTTTCTTTGGTAATTCAGAAGGAAAACACAGCAGCTCCTCATGGCAGACATAATTTTTGATACGGTGGTCCAAAATGAACACTAAACAGAATTTTACCAATAAATAAACTTTTAGAAGAATAGCAGTAAATTAAGCTTATATCTATGCTGTCACCCAAGTTTTCAAATCTGCCTTGTACCTGTGTTTTTCCGTTTTCTTTCCTCTCATTCTCTATCTGCTCCCACAATTTTATTAACAACTCCTTATTTAATTTTGCCTGTTGTGGCCTCTCATTATGTTTCTCTTTAATTTGCTTGAATTGCTTTTCTCCTGTTGCTGTTTGTTTTTAACTCCTACTTTCAAAGTAATTTCTTGCTCCACCTGACTGCTTTCATAAGATTACACTGGTTTTGCCTTGAATATTTCGTAACAGGCAACTTCGAGCACTGCAAGGTCTCTTGCCGTCTGGGTGCTAGGGGAGGGGAAGCTGTCCTTTGCAGCATCTGTTGCCTAGCAATCTGTTCCTCGGGTGCTTTTAGCTTTACAGCATTGTGATCAAAGCTGAAAAGGCAAGTGGAAGTATAAGTGAAAATGGGCTTGAAAAACACTGCAATCAAAACACAGCACTTGCTGCAACATTTGTGAATTTTACACGACAGTGAATAGACCCCAGCCATACATTATGTCCTACATGCCATTATGTACAAAAGGCTTAACTCCTTTTCCTAAGTGCACTACACTTCTTGGAGAGAGAAAACATCTGTCACCATCTAGCAGCTCTCCAATGGACGATGTAGCATGGTTCTGCCTTTTCAAGATTCAAGCTAATGTTTCTCAGCCTTGATTTCTTTTTATATCACTTTAGATATTTTCACTAACCATCAGGTGGCATTTGTACCAGATGTCAAGGAAGTAGCATATTTCCTATAGAATAAGTTTGGTATGGGTGGGATGGAGTACCTTGAGAATCTCTACTTTTTGTCATGCAGATATTGTTCAGAGTCACAGACTCAGGTGTGGCTTTGCATGTAACAGACCATCATTCTAATCAATTTGAGCTGTTTCATGACATACCAACTAGAGCTAGTCCACAGTGGCCCCTCCTGAAGATTTGAAAGTTCCCCATACCTTGACACCGACAGTACTGTGTTCAGTGTAAAAGGTGCAAAAGAAATCTTGTGTTACTATGGATGATATCCAAGTTCTTGAGATGTTGGGCTAAATTCCATTTGTGCCATGAAACTAGCTAATATCATCACTGAACAAAATTAGATGGAGTGACTAATGCCATTCATGATGTTAGAGGGAAAATGAAATTAATCATACTTGAAAAACCAAATATCTCTCACTGACATCATCTGGATGTGAATATAGAATCATAGAATAGTTAGGGCTGGAAAAGACCTTAAGATCATCTAGTTCCAACCCCCCTGCCAGGGGCAGGGACACCTTCCACTAAACCATGCCACCCAAGGCTATGTCCAACCTGGCCTTGAACGCCGCCAGCATGGCCCCAGCCTTACATAGCGTTTTCCAAAACTGTCTTTGTAGTTTGGTTATTTGGGTTGTATTGACCTTCAGTGTGTTTGAGAATTGAAATAATTTTGGCATTCATATAAGTATTTTATGAAGTGACCCCTGAATAGAAACATAACTATGTACTCTGTTACTAAAAAAAAAAATGAATTCTATTTGTGGTACATAAAAATTCAGGGATAAATATAAGTAAATCATCCTAAAGACAAAATTTCTCAGAAATTCAGAAAGGTTAAGATACAATAGCTAAAAAGGATCTCTTGAAAATCTCTTGTTCTTCTTTAAAGTTCACAAAAGAAAGGACTTCATTCATCTGTCTTTCAAAAGTGTAACAGGGAAATGCAGTAGAAGCACAAATGATTTTGAGTTGCACTCAAAGTCTCTGCACCATTAGAGGGCTAAGCCTCTCCTTCCCAACTAACCAGCTGCTGAGTGAGTCTTTTGATTGAGATTTTGGAACTTGACAATGACATTTTCACATATCGTGCTTCTGGCATGTGAGCAAAAACCACATTCTGCTGCTTCTCCCATTCCTGATACTTTCTCACTGGGAAGATCACATTTATTTGTCATAATTTTATTACTTATATTTCATAAAAAGAAACAAGATTTTCAGGGAATTAGGTAATCAGTAATATACCCATCGCCATGGTTCCTTTATTTTCAGACTTCAACCATTCTACAGTGCATCTGAATTTCAAGTGTAAATTGATTATTTGCTTCTAAGATAATACCTTTTAATAATAAACATATAAGAAGATAGATGCTTTGTTGTCTGGAGAAATATAAAATCAAAGGGTTGATTTGGAATGGATTTTTCCTTAGCTTTCTGAGCTTGAATGTCCAGTTTTTGTTTCTGTTTAATGTCTGGTTTTAAGTTCTCTCAAAAAAGTGTTCCCTTACCTATGTTGTAAAAAAAGGTGTAGACAAAAAGAGACAAGAGAATGAATCTTCAAAAGTAACAGATCTAGGACTTTTAGCCTGAAGGTATTCTCCTTTGCAAGGCTGGAAGGGGGATGGAAATGAGATGGTGAGGGTGGAATTATAGTTGGACTGAGAGCCCCTCTGAATGTCTGAACCTTATTCTGCTTTCAGACTTTCCCAAGCTCCCGCACTATAGACATTATTGACCAATAAGTGAATGAGGAGTCACCCCCTCTTTAAACTCTTGAAAGGAGCACATTAATCTCCCTGCTTTTGAAGGCTTGCCTACAAGGGCAAGTTATGAGAAATTATGGGTTTATTTGAAATTTTTTGCACAGCAACTAATAGCTAAAAGTGGTTATTTCTCACTATCCTTTTAAATCTGTTCAGCAGTTGGTCTTTGATTCTATAGCACCAGACCAGATGTTAGTCTCATGGTTTCTCCCATCATGGGGCTGGAGGCAATTTGCTGTGGTTTAATTTCGCTCCCCCCTTGAAGCTCCGTTAGAAATTGTGTAAGAAGCTCTGGGAATGCTGGACTGGAGAGTTGAAAGAGTCATCTGTACTGTTTACATGTCTGCTGCCCATTTTCAAGTTGTTGGCCAGCAGGGAAGGAAGGTGGTGCAGCTAGATCCTCAGAGTCATTGCTGTGGGGATGTTACTGTCTGCATGTGTTATCACATAGCAGGTGACAGCCAGTTGCTATGTCATTTTGGACAAAGGAGGATAAAATCTAAGGCATAGTTTTTGGTGAACTCTGCCTGCGCCAAATGGACTTCCAACAGCTTGGTTTCTGGGCACAGAAAATCAGTATTCCTTTTTAGGAAAGGACACAATGCAGGATGAGGAAGCCTTTTTGAAGCCCGTTTTCCCTGTAGCTGCAGCCCCGCTCCCTCACGATGGGTGGCCAGGCAATGCCAGGCATCCTGCTGCTCTCCTGGGAGGCACATTTTATCCTCTGATTATCAGCTGGTTTATGCTGTCTTTCATTAGCTAGGAAAAATAAAAGTTCACCTGTAGTTTCGATGGCTGCAGAGGAATGGGTTTTTGGAAGCCTGAAAGAACAAAGGTGGTGCTTGCTGCAGGGACAGGGGTAGCAAAGTGTCATGGTTTAAGTCCAGTGAGCCATGCAGTTTCACTCTCTCACTCACTCCCCTCTCTTTCTTCCCCCTGCTCCCTGGTGAATGGGGAGGAGAATCAAAAGAATGCAACTCCCACAGGTTGAGATAAGAACAGTTTAGTAACTAAAGTATAATACAAGACCACTACTGCTACCACCAATAATAATAATGACAAGGCAAATACAAGGAAAGAATACAAATTGCTCGCCACCCAATACCAAGCATGACCACGCAGTGCACCCCCACCCTTCCAGGTCTCTGCTCTCTGCTTTCCATCCTGGGCATGACGTGCTGTGGTATGGAATAACCTCTTTGGTCAGTTTGGGTCAGGTGTGGTGTCCTGTCTCTGCTTCCTTCCAGCTCCCCCTCCTCCCTGGCAGAGCATGAGACTCAGAAAGTCCTTGGTCAGACCAAAACATTACCAAGCAGTAACTGAAAACATTGGTGTTATCAGCGCTGCTCCCAGGCCCAAAATCAAAAACACAGCGCTGCACCAGCTACCAAGAAGCAGAAAAATGACTGCTGCTGCTGAACCCATGACACAAACTCATTCACTGAGTTTTGCACAATGGCTGTGGCAGTGAAAGAGAATAATATTGGCAGGTGAAAGCTATGTTCAGAGCCACTTCACACAGGTGGCAATGCTGGCTCTAGCACCTGCGGACAATTGCAAAACACAGTAGATCAGAAATGCCCTGAGCTCCTAATTTTCATCTACAAGCTCAACTATACCCTTATTACCCTTTTAAAATGCTTTTCCAGTGTTTCTGCAGAAGGGCAGGGCATTATGTTTACAGCATGGATGATTTTATGAAGGGGTACAGAACTCATGTCAACAATTCATACATAAGCAGTGCAAGCTTTAGGGCACTGGAACATAAATCCCATCAGAAACAGTACAACCATCTAACTGAACATAATTATGTGGATGTGGAAAACTGTTTAAAATGATCAAATTAATTCCAACTTTTGCTTTTCCTCTCAAGAGAAAGTCTGATGTTATTTGCTTCTTAGAAGCTTTGCTTTTCCTCTCAGTGCTGAGTAAAAGGGAGAAGCTATTGCATACAGGAAGGAAAAAGACAGTCCCAGTATTCACAGCCAAGTGGTGTACAGGCTGCTCATTGCTCTCCAAGAGTGGCAGAGCTTCATTAATGAAGCTCAAAGGGTAACCATATGGTACCAAAATATTTTCCAAAATATTTCTCTCTGCGCCATCTCCAAAAGCTGTTTTTCCATGTCCTGCCTGTTATAATCTTCCTTCTCTGGTCCTTGGCCAGACTTCAGGTTCTTTACATGTTTTCCCATTCTCTTTCCAGTTCCTGAGCCAGAAATCTGACAGGGTGTGCTGGGATATTGTTGGAACATAACTGGTGGAACAGGGAAGGAGTTAAAACTGAGACTGGGAAGCTTTCAAACAGAACACAATAGTTATTGTGCTAATTTTGATCTCCATAGTAACACTAATGCACTTTTTTTCCCCTCTCTCCTGGAATTCCCCTCCTATGGTCTGTTACTGGGCTCAGTCTGGAGACCAGACTGACACACGGACTTAAAGGATGCCTGTACAGTTTTGAAGTGGTGGAAGGGCTGTTGGGAAATGGGTGAGGGGCTAATGGGTGAGAAAAAACCTAGTAACCTGCTTGTGCAACTCTGCTGGCTATCCTTACTGTGAGGGACAGATGCCACCAAGGAACAAAAAGAGTCATGTTGAAATGACAATGGCAGCTGGCTCAATAGGCAGCAATGCTTCTGTTGGAAGGATTCTTGAAAAGGTTCTGTGAGGATGAGATGTCAATATTACTTCTATAGATGACTCCTCAGAAAGACATTCTTGCCTTTGAATGTAGTATTTTGACTTTAAATTTGGTTTTGGATTACCTGAAGGTCTGCACAAATTGCGTAGTAAAAATAGACTTTTTTCAATAAATTTTCTGAAATCAAATCCTTAACTGTGCTGAGGCTGTGATTAAGGCAAACTGAATATCTTAAAATCTGTACGCATGAAGTTTAATCATGCCAAGTGCAAGGTCCTCCACCCGGGTCGGAGCAATCCCAGGCACAGCGACAGGTTGGGCAGGGAAGAGATTCAGAGCAGCCCTGTGCAGAAGGACTTGGGGGTGTTGGTTGATGAAAAAATGAACATGAGCCGGCTGCAGTGTGCGCTTGCAGCCCAGAAAGCCAACCGTATCCTGGGCTGTATCAAAAGGAGCGTGACCAGCAGGTCTAAGGAGGTGATCCTGCCCCTCTACTCTGCTCTCCTGAGACCTCACTTGGAGTACTGTGTGCAGTTCTGGTGTCAACATAAAAAGGACATGGAACTGTTGGAACAAGTCCAGAGGAGGGCCACGAGGATGATCAGGGGACTGGAGCACCTCCCATATGAAGATAGGCTGAGAAAGTTGGGGCTGTTCAGCCTGGAGAAGAGAAGGCTGTGTGGAGACCTCATAGCAGCCTTCCAGTATCTGAAGGGGTGCTATAGGGATGCTGGGGAGGGACTCTTCATGAGGAATTGTAGTGAGAGGACAAGGGGTAACGGGTTCAAACTTAAACAGGGGAAGTTTAGATTGGATATGAGGAAGAAATTCTTTACTGTAAGGGTGGTGAGGCACTGGAATGGGTTGCCCAGGGAAGCTGTGAATGCTCCATCACTGGCGGTGTTCAAGGCTGGATTGGACATAGCCTTGGGTGGCATGGTTTAGTGGGAGGTGTCCCTGCCCCTGGCAGGGGGGCTGGAACTAGATGATCTTAAGGTCCTTTCCAACCCTAACTATTCTATGATTCTATGATCTTGAAATATCTTACTTTGGGAATATATGTTATAAAAGGTAAAGGTAGCTGAAAGCTCAGAGCATTGTTCAGACTGTATCCTTGGTTCAGCAGTAGCAGTCATTTTTTCTCCTTCTTAGTAGCTGGTGCGGTGCTGTGTTTTTGACTTTCAGCCTGGGAACAGCACTGATAACACCAATGTTTTTAGTTACTGCTCAAATGTTTAGTCTGAACAAGGACTTTCTGAGCCTCATGCTCTGCCAGGGAGGAGGGGAAGCCAGGAGGAAGCAGGGACAGGACACCTGACCCAAACTAACCAAAGAGGTATTCCATACCACTGCACATCATGCCCAGGATGGAAAAACTAGGGGCAGGGACCCGGAAGAGTGGGTTCACTGCTCGGTCGGGCTGGGTATCGGTCGGCCAATGGTGAGCAGTTGTATTCTTTTCCCTTGTTGTTTCCCTTGTCATTATTATCATTGGTGGTAGCAGTAGTGGTCTTGTGTTATACCTTAGTTACTGGACTGTTCTTATCTGAACCTGTGGGAGAGACATTCTTTCGATTCTCCTCCCCATCTCTCCGGGAGTGGGGGGAAGAAGGTGGGGGGAGCTAACGAACTGTGTGGCTGATTTACAGCTGGCTTAAACCACGACAGACTGTAAAGCAAATTACAATCTCAATTGCATTTTCTCCTATACTTGCTATGCTTGCATTATAATAAAATTGGGGGTTTTAACCCTCATGGTACCATCATACTGAACAAGAATAGGGTGTTAGATGGGAGGAAGGAGACTTTGATATTTCATAAATGCAAGCGTCCCAAGGTGTATTTGTCACTGCGTAATGGTGCTATGCCATTTGGAGAATGCCAGAGGGCAAACTTTGAAAAGGCATGAGAAGCACCAAGACGGAGAAGAAAATGTTAGAAAATACTGTTGTGACAGATGATGAGATGGTAGACTGTTCTCAGATGGAGACGTGTTGAAGAGTTTTACTTCTCTGCTCTGGACACCTTCTTGAGACCAGGTTGGGGGCAAAAACATCCAGAAAACCTCAGAATGGCTTTCATCTGGGAACTTCAACCACTGGCAGAAAAAAGTTAGCTCACAGCTCTCTATGTAGCTGTATTAGAGTTGAGCATGAAAGTTCTTCTGCTAGCAGCGTAGGCTGTCCACAGAGATCTACTAGGAATCCTGGCTGGAATTCCTTGCGCCTTGGCTGAGAAGTGTTAGTGCTGGCCACAAAACATGTGAACACAATAGTGGTCTTCCTAGCAAAATACCAGTGCTGTTTGGAGCCAGACCAGCATTGCTGTATCAGCTGACTCTGACAATAAACCAATAAGTCATTTTTGAGCAAGTGTTCCATTTCACCAAAGAATATACTAATTATATAGATGTTACCCTACAGACATGAGGCATTTCAATTTAAAAGATTTTTTTTTTTTTAAAGAATAAGCCTAAGTGTCTTTTACTTCCTCCAGTCCTTTCCGTCCTTCTATTCTCCCATCTCTCAATCCCGTAGCCTTATTACCCAAATTAGAGACCTTCCTTTCCCCACACGTTCAGAGCCTATTGCGTACATGTAGTTTCCAGAGCACTGAGTGGGTTTGATGTATCATCAGGCTAGAATGTGTTAGGAGCTAATTCTGGGATGCATGAGTGCAGGAATTGTCATGGGAACACAGCCGATAATCAAGAAGGATAAAAATCCCAGTAGGAAAACAGGCTATGGGAGGCTTCTGTCATGTTGCTCAAAACAACCTTAAAGAGATAATGATTTGCAGTTACCATATAGTGGAAATCCCTGACAAAGCAAATCACTAGTAATTAATAAAAAAGGGCACTTAAAAAAGTAATTTATTCTAGTTACACAAGGACATAAACCCATCCTTCTAGACACTACTAATGAAAAAGAAAAAATCGGGGGAGTCAGTTTCCCTCTTGACTGAAACTCTGATAATAAACATTGATTAAAAAAATAGTATTTTCTCACCTTTATTTTTTTTACTGACAAAATGAAGATTTTACTTAGCCTACCATGTAGCCAGCTGCTAGGCTTTTAATCCAGTTTCCTTGGATTAATTTCCTTGGAAAATGACACTTACAAGGTTGTACTGTCTGTCAGTCCCCATGAGTTCCTTTTGAACTCATTGCCCAGTTTTAACTAAACTCACACAGATATCAAGAGTCTCTGTATGTTTGATGAAAACATGCTGCCACATAAACACAAGGCAAATCCCTGTTAATGGAAAGACCACAGCATGTGTTCAATATATTAATAGACATTAGAGAGTCTGTACAAGAGAACAGAAGGACTGAAAACTTTTATAAGAACAAGAAGTACAGGAAAGCGAGCTTCAAAAGTTTCACTGTTCACATTACTAGTTGGGAGTCACTACACCAAGTCCTATGATATAAATACTCCTAATTTTCTAATTCCAACCTGTGTAGGGCCTCCTGTTAAGTCAAGTGGCAAGCTTTTAGAGATGAAAAGCTCGACTGAAAATCAGTAATAAGTTGATATTGCTGCATGCAGGGTAGATGGCAAGATCTTGCAAGGGTCTGCAGAACCAGCTGTGAAAGCCTTCTGTTGCCTTGCTGGGAGGGAAGAGCTATAGGACTGAACCACCATTTACTACTTCTCATCCTTTATACTTGTGTCTGGCTACAGATGAAACTGGAGGCACATCTCTTACTTGGAGGCCTTCAGAGCTGCACGCCCTGCTTAGAATTTATTTGCAAGTATTTTACATGTTCCCATCCCAATACAACAGCCTGAGTAACCCTGAACTCAAAGTCACAGGGAACGTCATCACAGGAAGATCTGTCAATCTGAGAAATACATGCACGACTCATCCTTCCAGAGTTCAAGTACCTCTTATAATTCAATGTGGTTTTCTTTCTAGTTCTTTGTTAAACAGGGGAATGCTCCTCACCTTGCTTTATGAGTCAGGCAAGCTAACAGCCTAGACTGTGATTCTGACTGCATAAAAAGTAACTAATTACGAATAACGAAAATTAACCGCTGATGTAATTTGCTGTATTCTGCTATAGTCTTTGTGAGTTTTTCAGGGGACCTTATCACTGGCTAGCACTCTGCTAAGGCTGAACTGACAGTGTATGGCGTGGTTCAGAAAGACCAAGTGAGAGCGCCAGGGCAGTATAAGGGAAAAACAGGTAGATGTTATAACAGAAATTCTATTTCAGCCTCTCTCCTGTAATAATTCCATCTCTTTCTTATTGTCTGTGTTTATTCTATTGTGTCTTGATTTACAGCCTCTTTAGGGACATGTTTAAAATGTGTATTTATAGTTTTCAGTACTACTGTTTCTGGAATGCTTTGTTTAGACTTTCTGAATGTTTGCAATCCACTAATGTTTCCTCCAGCTCAAACAACTTTTCTGTTTCCCTGCTTCAGACAAGCAGGCACTATCCCAGAGCCCAGCCCGGCTCCTGCCTTCTTGCTAAGGAAGAACTGCCTTGCAGCCCAAGTGCAGGCGCTGGCATAGAGCATATTCTCTAAGGCAGGAAGACTGTTCATCATTTAGAGGAACCAGGTGGGGGAGGAAACTCTAGGATCAGCAGAAACCTCACAGCCCACGTGAGACTGGAGGTAGCAGCAACATTTTACCTCTGTTAGCTTGGGTTCCTCAGCACAGTGTAAGAAGGAGCGTGGTCCAAGCCTTGTTCTCCAAGACAAGCCTCCTGCCTTCAGAACTCCACAAGCAGTGCTTCCTGCAGTGCTGACTGTAAAGAGGTGGTGGTAGCTTTTGTGGGTGCCTGAGAGGCTGCGAGTTAACAGTAGCACAGGCTGTTCAGTGAAGTTTTGCTTTTATAGTCACACACATAGGCCACTGCCAGAGGCTGTGTGTGGTACAGCCTCCTTCTTATCACAGTGGAGAATTTGAAAAGCAGAGACTGCACTACGAATATTTTTATCTTTTCAATGTATTTGTTCATGTATTTCCTTAGTTCTAATAGGGACCCTTCTTCTACATCCCATTGGCTCCTCCAATCATGTATATAAAACAGCATAAAATACAAATAAGCACTTGCGCACAAAAACCATTGGGTCTGAGCACTGAGTACTCCAGCAGTAACGCTGAATCTACATTTCAAACAAACAGAAAGCATAAAAGTAGCTAGCTGGATAACCATTCAGAAGGCAGAAACATCTTCTGAATTACCTCTTTACTTACTTCCTTTAGCACATTATCATCACTTTGATCTAAATTGAATTGACTCTAAGCCAGTTTATTGGAATGTATGAGCTGCTCCCCTGTAGATGAGGCTCTTGCCTGAAAGCTAGGTGTGACACTGCTCACTCTCAAAGGCACCAAATGAGAGAGGTGTGAACAGATTCTTGTGTTTCCCTCCAGTGCAGAGACAGAAGAAAAACTGAGTCTCACTTCTAGTTTTAGAGGAGATGACGATGCAAAGAAAGGAAGAAAAGTATTTTTTTTTCCCCCCTTCTCTTCACCCTCAATCAAAACCCCCTCCTCTGCCCTGGCTGGGAGGTAGCTGTGGTCTGTGAAGAACAGTTTTGCCCACCACGTCCCCCTACCCTTTCAGGGTATTTCCTCATTGCAGCTCAGCTGTTTCAGAGCTGTCAGCTGTGGTAGGTAAGAAGAGGAGTGTCTGAATAAAGAGAGAGAGGGTGTGAAAGCCTTTCTTACTGAAAGCAATCACAATACTTCTTGATCCTTACTCTCATTGATTCCCACAACTCTTTAAAGGGCAGTACATCCAGTGATAGCGCTTGCTTGACAGGTGTTGATCCAGAAGATTTGTAACTGGGAACATTAGGGGTATGATCTGTTCTCATTGCCAAGAAGAAGTTTTCTGTTTCAGGCGGGATGAACAAGTCTTTAATTTCCTGCCTTTAATTAGCTCACCAATTTATTAAAATCTTTATTTTTATATTCTTAATATCCCTGAAAAACTTTGAGTTGTTAGGTCAGTGACTCATACCTACAGCTGTACAAGAACAACCCCCTTTTATATAAAACAGCTTCCTTTTCAGGCTGACCATGTAATCTTATCAGTCTTCAAATGATCGGTACTTCTCTATATTAAAAGAATGAGTTTCCAGGAGGTAAATATGTTTGGGCTCAACAGACAAAGCTTATGTCAGCTTACTGCCACAAAAGTCTATACAGTATTTTCTCAATAAGAAATGAGAAAGTAAAAGCATTTTAGTCACATACATGCTACACTTTACATATGCAGAAAAGGTATCATGAAGTTCTGACATAGCAAAAGTAGTTCCCCCAGTAACAGTGAAGAGAACAAATGAGTTGGTCTTTCCTGAAAAGAATTCCAGTAAAAAAGCCAGAATCACATTTCTGAGTGAAGTTCTAATGAATTAAAGCAGCTCCCGATGTTTAAAGTACTCCCTCCTGTGTAAATGGTACTTCGTCCTATGAGTATTTTCAACATACTCTCTGTCGGCCTGCTTTTAACTTAGGCTTTACACTGTTGCATTGAATTTCATTTACATTCCTGTATCACTTTCACCAAGACGTTTCACAGGTTTGTTAAAGAAGTAAAGATACAGATACTAGAAGTCAGATTTCAGCAGAAAGATGCATCCAGGTCAGCAAATATAATATTTTCTTTTTGATCTTTCTGCATTTTAAGTCTATTTTAATTCCATTTTAAATCCAGATCCGTTTTCCCAGTATTTTGTACAAAGCTTTTTCTTGTGAATTTTCTAATGGAGGAAGATATAAGCAATTTCTAAACTGCTAGATAAAGTTCCCTTTGACTGTCACAAGCTGATATGCATGTTGCAATAGTCCTGGTAACTGCAGACGGCCACCAGTGTATCCTCACTACAGACCTGAGAAGTCATTATCATGGCTGTGTTACTTGGTAAGATTAGAGACAAACTCCCTGGCCTAGGACATCATCCCTGGCTTTGTCTATAGGCAGGGGTCTGCCACTCTCTCTGAATCAATAAACTGAATGCACCAGCCACATTTCCACCTTGCAGATTAGTGAGACATTCATAGAATCATAGAATAGTTAGGGTTGGAAAGGACCTTAAGATCATCTAGTTCCAGCCCCCCTGACAGGGGCAGGGACACCTCCCACTAAACCATGCCACCCAAGGCTATGTCCAATCCAGCCTTGAACACCGCCAGCGATGGAACATTCAAAACTTCCCTGGGCAACCCATTCCACTGCCTCACCACCCTTACAGTAAAGAATTTCTTCCTCATATCCAATCTAAACTTCCCCTGTTGAAGTTTGAACCCGTTACCCCTTGTCCTCTCACTACAGTCCCTCATGAAGAGACCCTCCCCAGCATCCCTATAGCACCCCTTCAGATACTGGAAGGCTGCTATGAGGTCTCCACACAGCCTTCTCTTCTCCAGGCTGAACAGACCCAACTTTCTCAGCCTATCTTCATATGGGAGGTGCTCCAGTCCCCTGATCATCCTCGTGGCCCTCCTCTGGACTTGTTCCAACAGTTCCATGTTCTTTTGATGTTGAGGACACCAGAACTGCACACAATACTCCAAGTGAGGTCTCAGGAGAGCAGAGTAGAGGGGCAGGATCACCTCCTTAGACCTGCTGGTCGCGCTGCTTTTGATGCAGCCCAGGATACGGTTGGCTTTCTGGGCTGCAAGCGCACACTGCAGCCGGCTCATGTTCATTTTCTCATCAACCAAAACCCCCAAGTCCTTCTCCTCAGGACTGCTCTGAATCTCTTCTCTGCCCAACCTGTCGCTGTGCCTGGGATTGCTCTGAGCCAGGTGGAGGACCTTGCACCTGTCATGGTTAAACTTCATCATGTTGACATCAGCCCACCTCACAAGCGTGTCAAGGTCCCTCTGCATGGCATTCCTTTCCTCCAACGTATCAGCCGAACCACACAGCTTGGTGTCATCGGCAAACTTGCTGAGGGCACACTCAATCCCACTGTCCATGTCACTGACAAAGATGTTGAATAAGACTGGTCCCAACACCGATCCCTGAGGGACACCACTCATTACTGGTCTCCAGCTGGACATTGAGCCATTGACCACAACTCTTTGCATGCAGCCATCCAGCCAGTTCTTTATCCACCAAGTGGTCCACCTTTCAAATTGATGTCTCTCCAACTTAGAGACAAGGACATCATGTGAGACAGTGTCAAACACTTTGCACAAGTCCAGGTAGAACAGATGATACTGTAGGAGTGGAGAACACACGGGTACTTTTAAGGAAGAGAAGCACCTCTGTGGGTCTGCAGTGGAAAGCATGTACCAAAGGGAATCAGGACTCATCCTCCTCTTTCTTTATCTTTGCCTCAGGATATGACCAAATACAGCAGATACAGCCCATTCTTGCAAGTGATTTACATGGATGCAACACAGATGCTGTGCCTCTAGTGTATTGTTTCCCTCTGGTTTTCATGTGTTGCATCAACTAGCCTTCTTGAGAAGGATTTTCTGCAAACATGTGTTGAAAAGAAAAGAGTGGTTTGCCAAAAAATGCCTTCCTCTGTTCATTTGGATGTAAATCAAATCCCTTGATTTCCTTTTTATACACTTTTATTCCAGCAGAGGTCAGCTCTGCTTGCGCTGGGGAAGGGTAGAGCAGTTCAAAGTATGGGTGCACACCTGGCAACACAAAGTGCTGGTTTCTTCCTACTCTCTCTTTATAGCTACTAACCATAGCCCATTTCTGGCCCTCCTCTTAAATGGAGAGAACAAAAGGTACTTTAAACCAGGTTATCTGTACCTTCAAGACTGCTGTAATAATCTGCTTAGCCATTCTTGCTGCTGTTGTGTGGCTCCAAGCCTGTTTGAGAACAGCCTGTAATGTGTAGGAGGAGCAGGAAAGCCAGAAAGCATAGTCCTTGAGGAGGACTGTGAGACAAGCAACTCCTGAAGCTGTGTCTAGAATGTGCTTTCTAATTACTGAACTATTAGGGGAACAGAAGTACTGCTGTCCCGTTGCGACTATCTTCATTTATTACTGCACCAAAACTGTTAAATAATGAAGGTCTTAGTGCTCAATAACATTTTGACAAAGTTGGTTCTGGCAAAATTATTTGGATGAACTCACAAATAATTTTACCACTTTAAATGGCATAATTTTTGTGGATATGTAGTTCACCACAAATATTATTTCTCCTGCTCCATCAGTTACAGTTCTTAAATGTTCACTCTTCACAAGACAAGAAACATGTTGATGCTGAAGGAAAAATATGTTGTTAAAACTACGTAGTTCTACTCTCCGGTTTAGTGTGCCCCAATCGATGTTCTTTATTGTGTTTTTTAAGCGTCAACATGCATTTCAGATTTTGCATCTAAACAAAATTCTCTTACCTTGTTGCTGTGGTTTGAGGGCTGTTGTGAGTGACAGCTGCTCCCACTCTTCTCTCCTCCCTTCCTCTTTGGTTTCACAACCTAGCCTTTTCCTTATGCCTTCTCCTTTTTTTCCCACCAGTACCCAAAATACCATGGAGAAAACTGTGTTTAAATATTCAGAAGTACTGTGCATGGCAGAATGCTATATTATATAGCCCTAAAAATATGCAAGATGCATTTATTCTCTTCTCTTTTAAAGACTAAATTATTGCTACATTCAGAATTTTTGTTGGTTGTCAATAATGATTGATATGCTTGACAGAATTTTGAAGTTAGAAATTAATGACTGCTTTTCTGAAATTAAACATCATGCTTCAGACCAAAGTCTCTCCTGTAACCAATGATGTGCACCATTGAGACAGCAACTGCTTATGAAGGATAATGCTTAAAAACACTCAAAGAATCTCACCGTAAATCTAATCTAATTAAATAATTAATATTTTTCACACTTTTCTGATACCTTTTTGAAATGTAACTTCCTCATACTAAAAAAGAGGTGAAGCTTCATTCCATTTATGCGCCCCTTTTCTTTGTTCTATTGGAGAGACTCAGTAGTTTGAAATGACTGAAATGACTAAATGTGGTCTGCTTGTTTCTCACATGTAGCTATATATATCAAGAAATTAGTGCCATTAGTCTAACAAACTATCAGGAGAGCCAATAAATAATTTCAGTACAAGATCAAGGATGGGGCTAATAAGCAGCAGACATGACTTGCTACCTGAGAATTGAGAGAAGAAACAGAAATGCACAAGGAAGAAGTAATTCAGGCATACCATCATGGTGAACTTGCACTCCACATGTAGTTGTGTTGGCCCAGCTGCAGCCTTTTGGAGTGTCAGATGAATGTTAATGAAAGCAAGTAAAGCTGTTTTCCATTTTAGTGCTTGTTTCTCCTGATGGCGTTACCTGTTATAGGTCAAGCAGCTACAGATGACAGCTTAACAGGTCATCTTAAAAGCAAGATATACAGAGCTGTTGCCACTGATTAAAGATCACATGTCTAAGTGCAGATGACACATTTAGCTTTTAGATGGCTACAGTGGAATGAGAATTCCAGTGTGAATATCAAATCATGTCACAATATCATATATACACAATTGGATGTTGTTTACTAGAGACCATGCAACTGCTTCACCAAAAAGCAAGTAATTTTCTAGCAAACTGGCAGCATTTGGAAAGCTGCCATTCTTTGCTGCTACCTGGGTGTCTGCACAGCCCACCATTTCCAGGTACTTGCTGCCAGTACTGACAGTCATGAGCAGGCTCCACACATAAGCCCTCTTTTCTTTCGTTACTAGCTCAGTCTAAATATAGGTCTTTTCTAGGTCAAATTTATCTTTACAGATAGTTCAAAGCACCACTGACTTTTGTGCCAAACACTAACAGCGGCATCCTAGGCTGCTCATCTTGCTGTTTCATTTTGGCATCTGTTTGGTGATAACTGGCTTGCTCTATACTGAAGAAGGCCTTACATGCTTTCCTCAAGGAGAAGTCTTAGTATCACTCGGCTATTCTCAAAATCTGAAATGCAAACAAAAAACTTAAGCCGGAACCCAAGCAGATCTAAAACAAATGGAAAAGATATCTGTATTGCCGAGATCCCTGCTGTCTAGCCTAAGTGTGACTGGTGCCCACACTCACTCATATTAACTCTTCTAAGAGCAGTGCAAACAGCTGCGCCCATGCTGCATGGCATCTAACACAGGTCCCAGTGGCTGAAAGACATTCTTACTAGATTTTAGAGGTTTTATGATTCAACATAGCTGAACTGATGTGAGGGCTGACCCAGTGGAAGGGTAGTTTGACAGCATAATACTAATGGGAAAACAGGTTGCATGTCCTTTGACATGGCATAAGGGCTTGTAAGACCTTAGGAGCAGAAGGTCTGCTAGAAGTGTGCTGGAATTGCTATGTAGGACAGGAAGATCCAAATCTGGGCAGGGTCTCAGCTGTCATATTTATGTGAAATGCTCTTCTCAGAAAATCATCTCTAAATTCACAACTGGCTTTTATCTTGGAAATAACTTGTTGGTTTGGTCCATAACAGGATCCAAACTAACAGGGACACAATTTGGATGGTCAGAAGATAGGGACTTAGCAGCAAATCAGGGAAGTAACAGTGTAAACATACCCATAGATCCTCATTATTAATAGAAAATAGTCAATTATTCTACATATAAACATCTTAAAAGATTAATTAAACAAACAAATAAACCCATACCAAAAGAAACCCTACAGCCACCCAAGGCTTTTAGTGTAGATGAAAAAACCCACACATTTCATCTTTTGCAAATCAGCAGGGACCCTTTTTGCAACCGGCAACTGTCAGTTTTTAAGTAATTTCGTAATAAGAAATTACATGAAAGCACAGAACAAAAAAATTAAAAGCTTTCAGTAAAAGGCAGAGTAAGAATAAGCTTAATTTATAACCCTGATTTAAAAATTCTTTGTTCAGAAGAGAAGTGAATGATCCTGTTATGTTGGACAAGCCCAATGCAGAAGATTGTTTATGTAGATACAAGCATTAGAGAGGACACAATGAAAGTCATTTCCCTAGGAAGAAATTAACAGCCTTAAATGAATCTTTTACAGAGAACAAAATGCTAGTAGACTTCTAGAGTCTGACTTCCCTGTTTTCTTGAGGTGATAATTGCATTAGTTGCTTGTTTTGTCTGGTACATTTGGATTTTTTTCTATGTCATTAAATGATGTCAATGTAATATTTTGCTTCTGGCTGCTCCCTCAGGTGGCCCCTCATCCTGGTTCATCCCCTCACTGTGTTGGGGCTGTTGATGGATCCCATTACCAGCACTTGGCTCTACCTGCTTGCACTTGGCTGTGTCCCCGCGGTGAGGCAGTGCCTGTGCTGGGGTCACCTTGGCTCCCAGCACGTCCCCCCTTGCAGAGAAGCCCTGCTCTCTCTGTTCCCCATGTGCCCGTGTACAGGATGTGGATGGTCATGTATCAGTGCGTTACATGATCTGAACATGAATCAGCTCTGTGATATTGCTGATATATACTGAGATGTACCTCTCTGCCTGGTCACTCATTTCCATTGTTATATCTGCAGTCTTGGTTGTTCTTGCCCAAGAGTATCCTTGATACTTGTTCTATTCAGTTATTTTTCTTAAAACAACTTTAAATTCTAACTCAATTATTCAACCCATTTGCATTCCTCCTCAACCTTTTATCACCTGCACTTGACTACAAGTTTTTCTCTCAGCTAAGCTGTTAACGAATAATTAAACACTAATTATTATAAAACTATTAATTAAAATATTAAATGATACCCAGGAGAGTCTCCTGGACAGTCACAAGTGGTACAAGCCTTACAACTTGACGTTAGTTTTACAATGAGTAATTAAGACCTATTCTCTGAGCAAATTTTTCCAGAAAATGGTATCTGGAAAATACTCCTACTAATATTTTCAGACAAGTTACATTTATTGCTTTGTGTCAGTGACAATGTCAGGAGCTTGTCCTGTAGTTACTAGGATTTATTACAACACTAGCTGGAGGAAAATACTACAATAACTGACTGAGCTGCATCTGTAAACAATACAGATGCAGTCCAAATTTGCCTGCACCCTCCAGTGGTTGACACACCAATAAACCATGGCCTGAAATGTCTCCCAAAGATCAACCCTTCTGATGACAGACCTCCTGTTTCAGTTGTGTCTCTTCCGGTTTCAGAGCACCTTCTACTCATCAGTGATCCAGCAAACGACCGTCATCACAGTGAATGAGGGAACTTGCACTACATGGGATCCATTACTACCTAAAACAGTGTTTGGCCCAAACCATGCTTATCTTTTACAATCTAAGGCTAAAAGAATGAGTACTGATAGCTACTTTTTTTCCATACTGAACTTCATAGATAGTCTTATGCCTAGTACAAGTGGACTGAATAGATCTAATGCTATCAAATCAACAGTGTCTATGCTAGGTAGACAGGAATGTGTTCCTTTCCTCCCAGAGGAAGGATCACTTTTCAGCAAAAGATCTAATTAAGGCCTAAATCTATGCATCTAGAGACTAACAAATGTGGTTACGATACAAAGAAATGATCTGCACTTATAACTGGAAAATGCTTGTTTTTCATATATTGCAGCATCCATTAAGCATCCTGATTTCTGGACTCAGGGGAAAAACCACAGCCACAATGGTTATTGCTGCCCACACAGAAAGTTTTCCAGTCAGGGCAGTGTCAGTGCAATCAGTAGCAATCCAGGAAGTCAAAAGACCAGACATCTGAGGGTGAGGAGAATGTGTTCTGTCTGAAATCTAGCTCCTGTGAGGTAAGCAAGATGGTGAGACTGGGGACAAAGAGGGAGGAGAGAAGATGCGATGTGATGCTGAAGTCATCCTATGCTGCTGACCTTAAGTGTGATTCACTGAGCACTATGTCCTCAGTCAGAGGTAGGAAACAAGAAGCAGAGAACATTTGGCATTCCAGTCCGTGAATAGGTCCAAGCCAACTGTTCTGCTCTCCTCATTCAGCTGCTGTAGGAACCAACTTCAGACAGCTCTAGGAAGGAAGTGTTACTGTGGGGAAAAGGAATGAAACTTGATTACAACAAACTCTTATTCTCATGACTGTGAAAAAATGAGGAAGAAGAATCTGACTGTTGCCTGTTTGCCCGTAATTGTTATTGCAGACATGACTACACAGTTACAGGTACAGTAATTAAATACTCATAAATTCTATTTTGAAGGTCAGAAGTTTCTAAAATTGTCATATTTTTCATTGTGACTTATAGCAGCAGAGTTCAGAAGTTCTCAAGTCAGGAGAAGCTGCCAAATGCAACCACACTTCAGTAGGTACAAAGTACCCTTTGGAGCAATTCCTGGTTTTGTGTTATCATAAAAGATCCATCAAATTCTCATTACTGCACAAGCAGTAGTTCTTCTCGGTTAGGTAAGTTCCAGTCCTTCTCCTCACCTACTCTGTCCAAAATTTATGTAATGGATCAGACCTTTCTGTGACTCTCAGTACTCATTCTCTCCTTTCCTCTCTTTCCAGCAGGTCACATTCCCAATGTTTCTTCATGATTCAGGGCAACTTTTTATTCACTCATGTGGGTTTTATATTTGACTTCCATGAAATCAGTATTTGTTTGTGTACATACACCTATAAGCACACACATATTTATAAATACAAGTAGGTAGCTAGAAGTAAGCTACAAGTAGGTAGCCTTCTCCTTGTACCTCATAGTGACAGTCCTGCTAATGAGCTATCTATGTAATCCAATATTCCCTGTGGCAGAGAATGATTTTTAAAGGTTTAGCACATAAGGCATAACTGCTGTGCTTGCACATGGGTCAGCTGACTTGCTGATTAGTTTCTGGATGGTTTTGCCATCAAACCTGTCTATTTTCCACCATCAACAAAACCCCAGTTCAGTCAAAGCCTGAAAAACACGCTCATTTAACACGGTGGAGTAATGTTTTCCTACAAAATGCAATAGTTTAGGCACAAGATTTTTCTAGGGGAAAATAATTTTAAGAAATTAATTTAGGTGGCCATTTTTTTACTTAAGCCCTGTCTTCCATCTGGGGCTGTTTGCCACTCAGAACAAGACTTTCAAAACTCGGCTTGCATTCTGACACGATGAAACAAAGCTTAAACACATTGAACAGGGCGACTCACTTGTATACTGTTGTAGTTTTTCAAAAGACAGTATCACAACTACTGCCTTACAGAAATCCTCTCATTTTTCCATTAAGCCAGTGATATGTGAGTCCTTAAATTGGGCTTTTTGTGGTGCTGAGCTGCTGGCTACTCATATGGTAGAGCAAGCTATGTTTGCTATTTAAAACTAGCTGTCCTGCCTTTAGTCATAGACTCTCGGCTTCTCTCCTGCAGAAAACCTGCAAATGCATATACAGAGATGCATAGCTGGAAGAGTCAAACTCAGTTTCACAACTCTTCCAAGTAAGCCTCCTAAATTGGGATGTGATACACTCCAGCTGAAGGCAAGGGAAACTCAAAAGTGTTTAGTCAATTCTTAGGATGCCTAGATCTGCATAGTTTACTGTACTTCCATGTGCTTTTCTTCTTCCAGGAACTGCAGGAGAGCTAAGGACATGAAGAGAGTGTGAAGGAAAATGACCACCAATTCCTGTCTCTTGCTCCATTGCAAATTTATAAGATGAACCATCACAAAAATAACACTTGAAATTCAATATATATAATGCACATTTCCAACATTTTCTGAAATATGCCCTGGCTTAAATGAAAATGTGAAGTGTATACGCTGAAGGACTTGCTTCTCTGCCAGGAGCAACTGCTTTGTGCAACTTTCCCACCATGGACATCAAATGTCAACTGGAAAAAAAAATGTTGTTTTTATCTTGCATGGAAAATTCTCCAACTTTATTACATTTGGAAACATAATGTAGTAGTAGAGGGCAACGTTATGTCTGACATATTTAATTAGCTTGCAAAAAATATGACCAGTGGAAACATTTTGGATAGAACCACTTCACGCAATAGTTGCAGAATGATGGATCACATTGACTAATCCTTCTTGCTAAATGTTATGACAAAGTAAATGAGCATTTGTATAAAAACGCTGTAACAGTTGAATTAGAGTCTGTAACCTTTGTTTGTGATCATAAATTAGAGAGAAGCCCTGCAGGCAAGAATGTAACATTAAATAAGTAAATAAATAAATAAATAAGAAGGCATCCAAAGCCAAGAGATAAAATCTAATACTGAAAATGTTTGAAACTATTGTGTGCCTAGCATTAACCACTTAGGATCTTATAGTACAAATTGTCTCACAGGTCAAACGGACACCCACAGGTGGAGATTAGTAATTTAAAAGACAACAGTAGAAAACCTGATTTCAAGTTAAAGTCAATTTCTCTTTCATTTTTCAATTTTCCTGACCTGTTTCAGGGTGAAGGGCTCATAGTACCTGCAGTATATAAGGCTTTTCCAATCAGTAACTGAAAGGAAATCAGGGCAAAAGGGTGTCATTCTTTCAGATCCAAGAAGTTCAGTTGTAACTTACAGCTGTGCATCACTAAGCTATTAAAAATATCTGATTTATCATCACTTATTCCCTCGTACACACAATAACAGTGGTACATCATCCTCAGATGTGGAATTGGCACAGGATGCCATGAGCACCTGAGGGATGTTATGTGCAGCATGGGCCCTTTCTATCTGTAACACCAGCTCAAGAGGAATCTTAATACTGAGAAATCAGATTCTACAAGTGGTGAGTGCCTCCTGCCTGACTATATTCTGGAAACTTTCATTGCTGCCTGGATGAAAGACTTCCGCCCTCCCCCCCAAAGTACTTTGGAGCTTATAGGAGGTGGGGAGGGAAGGAAGGGAAATTCAGCAAGGAAACTTGCTTATTTGCAGGTTTCACTGAAGGCAGTGAGAGCTGCAGAGCCCAAAACTTCTGAGGAAAAAACCAATATTAATAAACAAACAAAACCCAAACCCCCAAACAAATGACAGAGGTTTGATTAATCTCTTCCTAAGAAGACTTTCTGACTTCCCTAATATTTTAGTTATTGTAGTGACATTTCACAGTGGCTTGGATCTGATCACCTTTTTTTCCTCCTTTGATGCTCCAAGCACTTCAGTCTCCACAATCAAAATGAAGAAGCTTTCAGATATTTCTGACAGGCTTAGCAGAAATCGCACTGAAGAAAGAACGCACTATCATGACTATGAATAGTAATTGTGAAGAGGTACCTTAAAACAACCTGATGCAAAGATCAGTGCTGTACCTTTTGCAGTGCTCAGACAGTAATATTCCCGGGAGTTACTAAAGCTTTGGGCAGCACTGCTGACCAGTCGTTTAACCATTCATGTCCTATGTGCAGGAGAAACAACGCTCCCTACTCCCATATTCCCATTTTAACGCAACACTGCAGAAAGTTAGCTTGCAGTGTCTGCAGTACACAGTAGTTTGTATGTTAGCGAACAAAGGCTATTTTTAGCCCCTAAGCAAAACATGTCTCTTGGGTCAAAAGATCTTAATATTTAGCAGACTGTAAATAATCAGCGAATGCATATTTTATCCCATTTTCAATGCCAACAAAAGAAATGGTGGATGAGCATAAGTTTTTGGAAGATGAATTCAGAGATGCAATCACAGCAAGCAGCAGTTTACAGCAGAAGCACATGCTATGTGCTTTCAACGGCATCTCAGGTCTTGTCTCTTTTCTTTGACTACTGAAACCAGTCTCAGGGCTAAGAGCCCAAAATTAAACGTTGTAACTCTCTTCTCCTTTTTCCTTCCCTCACCATTGTCCGTAGTCCTCTGTAGCTCAAAACTAGAATCATAAGTCCTGTGCTTGGGCACCAACAGGTTGGTGTATGCCTGGGCAGGTGTGTGTGCACATACATGCACAGGTAGGCAGATCAATACACAACTAACTCCTCGAAAAAGAAAGAAACAAAATCAATGGAGAGCAACAGAATCTACACTAAGCAAAGTTTTCCCTGAGTTAAACTTGGAAATTGAACTCATATTTTACAGCAAAGTTCAGGTCAGTCATTTTTACCAGCTATGCAACTGATACTCCCATTTTCCCTTATTTCATGAGAACAAGGCAGTCTTTTCTCCATGTATACACTGATTTTTTTTTTTTTTAACTGACCTCATTTTTGTTTTCCTCAGGTGAATGGCTGCTGGGTTAACACTCCAAGAAGAAGAATATCTCATAGCACAGAGCATAAATGTCTATGAAATTATAGTATCTAACAAAGCAAAGGCATACAAACTCCAAAAGTTGGCTTTCATAATGCGTAAAAAGTCTGGGGTTGCCCAGTGTCATAAAGCATTCAACTAATACAGTGACTATATAAAATTAATAACCTCTCAAATAAAAGCCTACTGGATTAAGAAGCTATACAAACTGTGCAAATTGCACAAACCGTAGCATGTTTCTGTCATAGAATCACAGAATGGTTTGGGTTGGAAAAGACCTTAAGATCATCTAGTTTCACCCCCCTGCCTTGGGCAGGGATGCCCTGGGGCTGAGAAATAGCACTTGATTTGGTTTCGGTGACCTTGTCTTGGCAGGATCCACAAGTTGAATGAGGGTGAAAACAGAAGACAATTCATTTTTTAACTTCAAAAACTTCATTTTTTAGCTAAAGAGATTCAAAGCCTACTTGGATTTTCAGATGCAAGTGCCAGCATTCAACATCAGTCAGCATACAGGATTGCATGTATGTAGCAGGCACAAATCTATGCCATATCAGACAGCATCGGTAAAAATTAAACTAAGGAAAAGCAAACTCAAGAGGATGCTGACACATGAAATCCCATCTACATTCAGGTTAGTAAACCAAGTAAACATATTTGCAAGGCTGATATGACCTAGGAAGGTTTTCATTCCTCAGTTCAACTTTAGGATAAAGCAGACACGAGTCTTGCTCCATTCAAATCCCAATATTTCAAGTTCTCTTGCAGCACAAGAGAAGCTAAAACCGAAAAGCTAAAGATGATGAAATGAATCCAGATAAGCCATAAATATCAACATATAGAAGCACACACAAGCAAGACAATGAAAAGTTAGCTGGATTTACCGTTTTAGTTATCCAAGTGGGTGTTTTGTTTGGGTCTGGGCTTGTTTGGGAAACATCAGGAGCTGTGTTCACGAAGACCCGTCCATACGCATCCGCACCGCGGCAGCCTGCGGAGAGCAGAGCGCGTCCCTCCGCCGCCACCGCTCCCCCCGCCAAAAATGAACAACGAAACCACGGGGAGGGGCGGCACCAGCCCGACGGGCAAACTCCGCCGCCAGCGCTCCGGCACCTCCCCGGAACCTCCCCTGCTCGGAGCAATGCGGGAGAGGCGGCTCCGCGCCACTCCGCCACCTCGCAACTTGCTCCCGTCGCGGAAGCCGCTGAAGCGGGATGGGCAGGGGCGGCGGGAGGCGGATGCCTGGATGCGGCGAGGCGGTCCCCGATGATGCTCCACCGGCGCTGCCCGCCGAGGGGATGCGGCCGCCTGCGGGCGGTCCCCCAGCTCCGGCGCTGTGGGCTGCGGAGAGGGACTCCCCCAGCCTGGCCGCGCGGGGAGAGCAGGGGCGTCTCTCGCTCTTGCGGGGCCGCCCTGCGCTTGTGCCACCTTCACGGCTTCCCGAGCAGGACTCGGGCCAAGAGGAGCCACGCGAGTCCTCAGCGGAAGCTCTGGTGTATCCGAAGTTGGGTGGGAAGGTTGCTCTCTGGTCGTCTTGGGGGGACAGGAGAGGGGAGAAGGGGAAGGTCCGTTTCGAGCACCCGACTTCTGTGGGATTTTGAATCTTCAGAAGTGTGTGCTTATGGATGGGACTGAGTTCCTCCTCCAAAATGTTATGACTGGGCTGTGAGGAAATGCCAGGTTGCATGTAATGTGGTGAGAAGTGGACAAGTGTGTGCTCACTTCTGCAGAGGCAAAAGAGCAGCCAGCAGTCGTACATTTGGCATAAGAGAATTTGAAGTGATTGATACCTCAGCGGTGTGCTCAGACGTGCCTGACGTGCTGTCCCTGGGCTAAGCCCCAGGCTCTTCAGCACCTACCAACAGCTGCACACCTATTCAGTGCCCTTTTTAGCACCCAGCAAGGGGCCTCTGCACTCAACACGTCTTGGTCGTTGCTTCTTGCCCATCATCCAAGGAAGCCAAGTACCACATGGACAACCTGTTTGCAAGCATATCTTTGAGCGCCTGTTTACGTGCTGTTTGCAATTCACTTCCCTGATGTGTATTTTGCCTTGATACTAGGTAATCCTACTTGGTAGTAATCAAGTAATCACTCTTGATACCAAGGGTGCTAGTTAGTACCCATTGCTTTAGCTCATAATATTTGTTGTTCTCTTGGATCTCTGTTTTTGAAGCAAACCGAAGTGTGGTCAGTGAAACCACTCCCTATTATACCAGCACAAACTTTTATTTCACGAAAGCTTTAAAAAGCTGAAAATGCTAAAAGTGAATTTATAATTTTGGATATTCAAAAAGGCAAAGGAAAACCTTGAGAGGCTGTAACAACTATCTGCATCACACGCTCACGCTGTAGTTCCATCAGTCTGATTAAAGGCAGTCTCCCTGGATCATTTGGTCCTTGTCAGATTCTGAGATGGCTGCTTATGACTTGCCTTCTGCAAGCTTGTAAAGTTCCAGCTCTATATGAGCTGAACACAGGTTTTTCTTTTGCAGGTTTTGGCACTAGTGAATATAGTCTTCTCCTCCCTCAGCTACCAGTCACATATATCTCCTGCTAGTGTTTGAATTAATTAATGAGTTTTAATTACACTGCAAGTGACCTTGGAAATATCATCAATAGCAGCAAACCAGTCCTGCTCTGTCTGCTGCTCCTGATGACTAAGAGTTAACTGTTTATGATTAACCTGTGTTGCTCTGTGGTCTGCGTCTGGGTTCAGATTGATGCCATTACACTCAGACTAACAGGAATGTGAAAGTGCCTCTTTTGAACTGACAATTTAGTATATTATTTTTCTGCAGTGCCTGTAAACTTTTTAAAATAGATTTTCTCCTAGAGAAAGCTGTTGCAGTGATATTGATGATGGCAGAAATTCTCTAGTAATTCCCAACACAGTGTGCAAGGGCATTGGATGTCACAGTGTGAGCAAGTAGTCTCTCCTTCTTCTTCTTCAAATATCTCCCTAGGACCTCTTGCTTCCTGTAGTGTTTGCTTTGGGTTTGCTCATTGCTGCTTTGTTCTTTGTGTGTTCTTTCAGTTTCAAACTGTGGCTAATCCTTAGGTTGTACCCTACTCAGTGTAGTGCCATCTTCAACATCTGATGCACTTCATAGCAATACTTGATTGTTTAAAACATCTGTTTAGAAGAAGTGTATGTCAAAGTGAAAGTCAAGCAACAGTGGGAAAGGTTTACTCATCTTATGTGATATTTGCCTTAGTCTAGATAAAGCTATTTAATACCCTGCATTTGAAAAAAAGAAAAATAAAAAAGTAGGTCAGTGAACAGGTGATAGCTGCATATGGGTCCACTACATTTACTGTAGGAAGAAGGAGGTCCATACTTCTGTACTCAGATCTCAAGGTTTTTTAGACAGTCTTTTTGCCCTGAGTTTCTACAACACCTACTGCATTAGGGTGTTGATCCTGGACTCAGGCTTCAAGACTCTGTGACAACACAAATAATAATAATGGATTGTTTGAATGATTAATAAAAAGAAGATAAAATAATCTGTGGATGCAGAGCACTGTTGAGATTTGTGACATGCATTTCAGTCCCTTTCTGAGAGATTACATTCCCTGTCCTCTGTTTCCGAACAGCATTTATCATCAGTGATGATGCTAGTCCCAACTTCTTCCTTTGAGCTGACCCAATCAGTCACCAGCATCTCAGAAGCTTGTTGTTGTTGATGATTCTCCAGGTATGTCTGTGGCCAGGAGAACCCCAGGAGGGATTTCCGTCCATTTTACCATAAACTCTCCACAAACTAAACCAGAAACTCTGGATTTAAAGACATCAACAAGGTTACAGAAGGTTTGCACAAGTCACAGACACCCTCCAAAAGACAGTCTTTCTTAGCTCCTTGCATTTATCACCTTAGTGGGGTGGAGGATCAAAAAAGTGGCACTGCCCTGCAGTGCATTCAGAGCCTTGAGAAGAGATGTATCTTATGGAGTTATTTATTCTCTGCACAAGCCAGCTAATGGCCTCTCCAGTGTCTCAGCTCCCAGGAGTGGCATAATAGATGATGATGAGCTGGTGTGTAAAGCTGGTGGATAATTTGTATCTCCTGTGTGGCGTTCCTTTTTTTGCAGGCTCTGTTTCCTTCTGGGATGTTTCTTTCCAGGAATGTTAAGAAGCTTTACTTGTTCCCTGCTGCTTCATCCTTTCCCATTCACTAATGTAAATCTGGTGGCTGGGGTTTGCTGACAGCCGCCTTTCCTCTCTGCCTGGATTGTATCCATAGGCCTGGAGGTGGGGATGCTAGGTTTTTTTCCTTGTATGCTTCCTCCTTTACAGGCATGGGTTTGAGAAAAGAAAGGCTTTTGTTCAGGAGGAGCATAATAGCATGATGGTAAAGGGTGTGGTCAAGCTCCCACTTTTGAGCTGCAGATGGATGAGGAGGTTAATGGGTAGCTACTATTTCGTCCTCAGCTAAGGGTATGCCCGTGCAAATTTATACAGTCATATCTTTACAGGAAACAAAGCAGGACCAGAGTGAGGTCTTGAGCATGAACACGTCATTGTCTATGCTGTTTAATTTGTATCACACTCCTGGGTGCAATGGTAACCTGTGCTAACTAGCACTCTGAGCTGATTGCCTAGGCATAGTCCAGGGGAGAACATAGGCCAAAGGCTGTTTCTCATAAGCACTGAAGTTACAGCATAACTGGGGTGGGTAGATTTAAAGTCAGCTGTATATAGACATAGTCAGTAGCTTCTTTAATGTATTTCAGCTGCGAGGATTTCAGCAGAGTATTTTGTAGCAGGGAGTAGTCCCACCCCCCAAGAAAACCCCACTGTGGAAATTAATTACTTGTGGTAGTAAGTAAGTAATTGCATGTTGTACTTTGGTATTTACTGTTTCTCTTGTTACCCACTACCTCTTTGTAATCTTACATCCACCGCATTATCCTGACACTACATGTCAGTTGTAAGACAGAGGGTCAAAGAAAGGTTTTAGTCAAGTTATTTCAGTTGTGATGGGAATGGATTCCACTACGCCCTTGGTCAGAGCCACACCTGTAGACAAGGCGTTTGCTTTCTGGCGGTGAAGAGGACTCCCTGACCATGTCTGTGTGGACATAACCGAAATCACTAAGCACAGCTTGAACTGATGCAAGAAATCAATGTGGTGAATAGTGTTGCCAGAAGAGATTTCCTCCCACTGGCTTTATGAAAGATAAAACTTGCTGTGTAGTCTCCAGGGTCACACTGTCTTGGAGAAGATGCTCCTCCTTGGCAGAGACATTTATCAGGGCAGCAATTCAGCATCACAGCGGATATGTGTGCTTTTTCAATTTTTACTGCTCTGCTTTTTAAAGAGCTCTAGTTGACCATCTTTCCCCCTTTTTAAATCGCTCTTTTGCTCTCCTTTCTGAGCGCATCTGTCTACTGTACAAATCCTGACTAGCTTGTATGACGTGGAGGGAGACTGAGTTAGTCACACAGTGACACAGAGATTTGGAGCAGGCTCAGCTCAAGGACAAAAGCCCCTCAGAGCAGTGTGAGAGGGCTCAGTGGGTGGCTTCATGGACAGGAGAGGTGAGATGAAGCTTGCTGAACCTGCAGTGCAGCTGCTAGTGTTTGCATCAGAGGCATCTTTAGGAGCTGTTGCCAAGTCTCAGGATGACCTAGGGGCTGATGCCTCACAGTTCTTGCCTTTTCTACTTCACTATAAATACTTACACATTTGGGATAAAATATGATGTGCAGATGCCAGGGGTTATGATGTTACTATTTACTCTATGGTGTCTAGAGGGTAGGGAGCAAAGCCTTGTTAACTCTACCTTGCACAACCATCACAGTGATGTGCTGTGGTATGCCCTTAATGAGGGTCGGCAGGGGCAGTGACAGAACATCTGTGGTTTGCAATACCAGGTGCTCAGTATCTCTCAAAATCAGACTGTTTGTTTGCATCGTTTAATTATAACACTCCTAGTTCTCTGAAAGTCTATCAAGTGTGAATGCACACTGCTGCTTAGGAAAACAGCAGATAATTTTTGCTTAATGAAATGTGTGTATCTGTCTCATTGCTGTGAGGGGAAAACTGTGAAAATGTTTATCCTCTGTAAATAATACTTACACTCCATGTATTCAAACCTGTTTTCATCACAGAGGATTAAGCTGAAGCATACTCCCCCAGCAGGTGTAGCATGGTACAGAGGGCAGGGCATGGCCTGTTACTGTTCTCCAAATTAAAATAGAGAGGCCGAGACTGCCTCCTGGTAAAAAGAAAAGCCACAACTTCTGTGGACAGAGGGTGGGAAAGCAGATGTACAGCAGGGGGTATCTGAAGAACAAGAAAGAGACTGGGGTTTTAAAGGCATGAAGAATGCAATGGGAAGTCACTCAGAACAAACCCATGAAACTTACTGTTACCAGAAAATTCATTTCAGAGTTTTCAGAATGTGAAAATTGTGTATGACACACAGCTGAGAGGGAGGACAAGGATGCTTATTTCCTGATTTAGAACTAGATTGTGTCAGCAAGATGTTTAATATCTCTTTCTTAGATTTAGTAATTTCCATTCCATTTGTCCCCTAGGGTTTTAATGGCTTTCTTCAAGCCAACATATATCAGTGTGTATATTCATGTAGTGAAAAAGACTACAGAAGCCAGCAAAGGCCCTGTGCTTTCCTCCTTTCTTCGAAAGTGAGGATGTCTTCTATATTTCATATTTTCCTAAAGTTGGGAGACTTTGTAATACAATTATTCTTCCAAAGTGATAATTGTCTGAGAGAGGTGGGTACATCAGCTCTTAAAAAGTATCAAATCTACTCTTAATTATAGCAAAAAACACACATGGCTGAGGGAACTTTTAGATGAGAACCACTAGAGAAATCATGATCATTTTCACTTCTAAATTACTGGGTAGGTGCATTTTACAGATTGGTTATTTAGGCAGATTTTTGTTTCTGTGAATGCATATTTTTATTTTCTGGAAATTGTATTTTCCACTTGGCTGGGTGCTGTGGTTCTGGTGGCTGCTGTGATCATGCTTGCACACATGCACACTAACACACCGAGACTGGTATCAGAAGAGTGTGCAACTGGGAAAGATGAGTTTGATTAGCAAAACAAAGAAATCCTAATTACAGGGCAAAGTGGTGGGCAGTATGCTGATAGCTACAGGTAATAGTGCCCTTGCTCAACACATCATTAAAATACACCTGATAGCTCAAGCTAAAAGGCTTGCAGTACTGTGTAAACCAGTAGTAGAAAGAGCAACTTTGGACCTTAGTTCAGTAATGATAAAAGAATGAGCATATCTTTTTTCCCAAAGAGAAATGCTTTACATAAATACTGATCGTGAGAACTATTGATGTCAGCTGTGCTAGTAGAGATGTTGATAAAAAAAAGTCAGTGGCATGGGGATGACTTCTGAATATAGCAAAAAAAAGCACAGTGTCTGCCTAGGTGCATGCCAAAGTGCCAGTAGCAGAAAAGCCAGAATTCAGTTGAGAGAAAATATGTTTCATTCCACTTCAACACAATCTGAAGCAAGTTTACTTGAAGAAAAATGTATGGACAAGCCACTTTTGTGTTTCATTTTGTTGTGCTTTCTCCTAATTTCTGCAGGCATCGCCTCTTCTCTAATTTTTTGCTCTTTTGTTTGTTTATTGAGTGTGTTTTTCCTACCATGTTGTGTCATTTCTGTATTTCTTTGTCTCTGTCCCTTTTGTACGTATTTTTTTCCCTCTGTTTGTCTGTTTCTATTTACTTCCAGTTTTACTGTCTTTTTTGTTAGAACGCTTTCTGTTAAAGTTGTATTTGGAAGCATTGACAAAAGATGGAGTGTCTACTGCAGATCCTATTGGTAGGCAACAATCTCTTCTCATCTAGTTAGATAAAACAGTAAAAGAGATTAAAAGAGAATAAAAACACTGGCAGGTGAGGTGAAGTCTTGGCTTTCTTACCTCTTGAAGCTCAGTCATATTTACCTAAATGATTTTGCTACTTTATGATAGAGGGAAGGTTCCAAGCAACAAAATAATAAGAGTTAAAACCATCTATAGTGTACCATATCAGCAGAGGACAAGACTGCTGTGGAGAACAGAGAAAAGGCAATTAAGTAGTTAAATTAAGTTTAAATTAAATTAAAATTACTAGGGTTTGTTCAGACATCTCTTGAGTCTTTTTGTTTTCTGCTGCTTTGATTGATATTTAGAAAATTCCATTGCAAACTGAAAAGCCCAGGGACATATTTAACATATTTATTGAAAAGGCTTTGAATCTTCCATTATTAAACAACTTGACTGATTGCATTGTTCTTCAACAGACTGAGCTCAGGTGAGGATATGGAAGAATAAATAAGACAAATATTCTAATAGCTTCTAAAAATGCATCTTTCCATGACAGCATTTGCTTTTAAAGATCCCACTCTTCTTGCATCATTAATGAATAGTGTATAGCTGGCTGATTGTTCACCTTCTTTTGTGCAAGAGCTTGGTGGGCTTGCTTTGAATACAGACTGTGGAATGAATGTGTTCGAGATTTTAAATGCTCTTGTTTTCTAAAAGGAAGCTTTGTCACCAAGCTACATCTTTGGAAATGTGTGACAAGATTTCCCCCCACCACCCAGCTTCTTGGCTTGCAAAAAGTTTAAATCATATTTTAAGACCCCCACCAATGCATCTGCATAGTTTCCTTTGTTCCTGAATAAGCATACTCTTTCAAAGCTCTGATGAATTTGAAAGTGTAAAATGTTCTGCTTAAAAAATATAGGAAAAGTTTCTTTTGTGTTATTTTTTAAATAAATCACTAGATCATGTTTTTATTTTTCAATATAACTTTGTAGGTGCTGGTGAGATGGTCATGGGCAAGTGCTGGTGGTTAGTGTGTCTTCTACAAAAAGAAGTAATCAAGCATAGATTTATATTGACCAGATGTATGTGATCCCCAAGATCTGAGGCTGGTAAAGTTATTTACAGTGGAGGGAAACCTTCTAGTGACAGCTGCTTTTCTCCAAAGACAAGATTGGGGAAGTTACTGACAGTTCTGCTTTTATCCTGAAAAACTTTAACTGTACATCCAAGCATCTCCCAATAGATAGATACATCTCTCTAAGTTTCTGCCTTGTATTACTCACCCCTGTGACCTCTTTTTTGAGAGCTTCTGGGCTATCTCTGTCACCATGAAACTTTGAATGTTTTTCTGTCATATATTTCCCAGAAACATCCACTTTTCTACATAATTTTTCCTCTCCCTCCATTTGTGTTTTTTGGTTTCTCGGTCTGCCAAACCCTTGCATGCATCCAAAGGCATTAGACCTTCACCTCCTCCCTCATAGAGAAAGATGCCTTCTGAGATACGTTCTTCCCTGCAATTCTTGTGCTGAGCATGTGTTTTGCTTTCTCAGGCTCCATTCCACTCTTCTCACCTCTAATAAAACCTTTGGTCTTAATATTTAGTAAGGGCAATCTTCCAAAGTCATTTTCAGACACCTAAGGGCAACTCTTCCTTCTTACTTCTGTTTTATCTAGAAAATATGCTTTTGCCTAGAATATTTAGGAGGAATAGTAAAATATGATTAGGAGATCTGTCACATCCATAATCTTAAATTTATTTGATATAGGAGCGACCACTGGCTCATTAGTTTGTTCCTGGCATCATCTACATGAAGCCCAGCTAGTCCTTTGAAATTTAACTACTCTGTCTTGCTGTTCCTTTTATGAAACTATCTTTGCAAAGAACGAAGAAAGTCTTACATGAAAACCAAGATTCCTCCTAAGTGTGTTTTGCTGTCTACCAGAAGATTTGCAGGTGCGTTTCCTGAACTTTTTTATGGATGTAGGTATATGGCAGCGTAATTCACCAATCTGTTGGAATGTTTTTATGAGGGAAAGCATTTGCAGTGAATAATAAAACACATTCAAAACTATAAATGAATTATTTTGAGCTTATAAATGTAACAATTGATCTGCTTTGTGGACTAGGTGGAGCTTGATGCAAGGGAGCCAGCTGGCTTTGTTTGCTATCAGATCCAGCTAGGAGATAGCCAGGTGATTTCTCTAAAGTTCTAGGAACAAAGCAGGTTGGTTTGATTGTTTGAAGGAGGTTGGGGGGCTGAAGTGCCTGCAGCCTGCTCTGGTTAGGTGTGTAGCTGGGCTTTCTGCTTTAGCTGTGCAGCATGTCCTGAAAAACAAAACCTTAACTCTAGTCCTTTTGGGCAAGCTGTTAGCTTGCTTTGGTGTTCTGCAACTGAAAGTTTAGCCGTTGAAAGAGGAGAAATGGGGGTTGAAGTGCTAGTGTTCAGGCTGTAGGCAAAACCTTTGGCCTGTTGGCAGGCAGGGGAAAGGCAAGTACAGCTGAGTTCATGGTGTATCTCTTCTCTCCTCTGTTGCAGGTAAGTCAGGGTAGGATGGTTTATGGCTGCTAAATTCCTGTTTTGCTCAGGTTATATGCAGATGAAGGTAGTACCTGGCTCCCACCTCTGCAGGGGTTTTCTTGTAGAATGTGGGCTCCAGCCTCACCTGGGGCTGCCCCAGGGGCTGCTTTTGTGAGCCATAGGCATTCTGGAGTCTTGGCTTTGTTTGTCATCTTAATGTTACTGTTGTATGGCTCTTAAGGCTGTTTTTAGAAAAGAAAAGACCTTTTGGTGCAATGTTGTGAATCTTGTCCTTAATGGTGTGGGAGTGTGCTGTGGTTTAAGCCCAGCCAGTAACAGCACCATGCAGCCACTTGCTCACTCCCCTCCTTCCTTCACCTCCAGATAGGATGGAGAGGAGAATGGAAAGAATGCAAATCCCACGGGTTGAGATAAGAACAGTCCAATAACTAAAGTATAATATAAAATTATTACTACTACTACTAATAATAACATTAAAGGAAACAACAAGGGAAGATAATATAAAACTGAAAGGGGAAAGGGGGGGAAATCCAATAAATAGCGGTGATGCACAATGCAATTGCTCACCACCCACTGGCAGATACCTAGCCTGACCCCAGCAGCAGTCAATGCCCTGCCTCTGCTTCCCCTCCTCACTGGAAGAGCATGAGAGACTGAAAAGTCCTTGATCGGGGTGTGTCATGGGTTCAGCAGCAGCAGTCATTTTTCTCCTTTACAGTAGCTGGTGCAGTGCTGTGTTTTTGACCTTCAGCCTGGGAACAGCGCTGATAACACCCAGGTTTTCAGTTACTGCTTGGTAATGTTTTGGTCTGACCAAGGACTTTCTGAGTCTCATGCTCTGCCAGGGAGGAGGTGGAGCTGGGAGGAAGCAGAGACAGGACACCTGACCCAAACTGGCCAAAGAGGTATTCCATACCACAGCGCGTCATGCCTAGGATGTAAAGACGGAAGGCAGGGATCCAGAAGGGTGGGGGTGCACTGCTTGGTCGGGCTGGGTATAGGTGGTGAGCGATTGTATTCTTTCCTTGTATTTGCCTTGTCATTATTATTATTGGTAGTAGCAGTAGTGATTTGTGTTATACTTTAGTTACTAAACTGTTCTTATCTCAACCTGTGGGAGTTGCATTCTTTCGATTCTCCTTCACATTCCTCCAGGAGAGGGGGGAAGAAAGAGGGGGGAGTGAGTGAGCAAAACTGCGTGGCTGAGAGGCTTAAACCATGACAGGGTGTTACAGAGCAAGAGATAAAACATTGGTGTGTTATCAGCATTGCTCTCAGGCTAAAGGCAAAACTTCTAGGAAGGAGAAAAATAACTGTTACAGCTAAACCCAGGACAGAGTGTCTGATGTGGAGTACCTAGCTTCATTGCTAAAATCCTGTTGGTAGTGGGTGGTATGGCCTTTTAAGGAAGTGTTTGTGACTATAAGGTAGGTGGTTGAGTCCTCCTATTTTGCAAAGTTTAATCTTCATCTGAGCATGCGCTTAAGAGTGTAAAATTAAGTTTTGCCATCAGATTCAGATAAATGTTTGCAAATAAGGTAAAGTGCTTTGATGTTCTGAAAAGACTTATCCATATTTTAACACTTAGCATATGCATTTTTCTTCACCTTTGTTAAAAAGTACATGTATTACCCTAAGTCAGATTCCCTGGGGAGGGGGAGAAATATGAATAGGTTGGACTTTATTAAGATTTTATTAATGAAATAACAAAATGCTCTATTAAGGACTTCAGTGAGGCAAGATAGAAGTTAGGTGAGAGTACTCAGTCCCTTTTCTGTATGAAATGAAGGCTTACTGAAAGGCTTAGAATACTGCTGACAATGCAAAATTTGTAGTGATAGCCTATTTCCACACTTATTTTCCTAAGCAAAGCTGTCCTTTTATCATAACTCCTGTCAATATAAGGTTGTAAGAAGCCTTATAATGGCTCCTGATGTATTACGGAGAAATTGGTGTGAGATACTTCTGTACTCCAAAAAGGTCCTTTTAGTATCCATCTAACTCTTCCTGCTCTCCCACTATTTAAAGTTGACTTTTCTTTACACTTCCTTGATCAACTTGAATATACTGACCTTCAGGATGTGCTGCTCATAATATATTCACAATGATCCAATATATATTCAAGTAAAGATGATCATTTATCTTTTTTTTTTCTGAATATTAAGCTGAAATGCTGCAAGTTCTCCAGAAAAGAGCGCAAGAAATGTTGCATATTAATTATTTGATGTAAAAATCATCCAGTAGAAAACTGTTGAACTACTTTCCAAAGATGCATACCTGTGCAGTCTGGACAGTAGAAGTTTGTATTTGCTGAGGGTATATGTAGGGATATGCAAAATATCTTCAGGATTTGTTCCTTTGGCTTTGCAAGTTTATGTAGCAAATATTGAGTACCTATTTTGTAATTACAGTTTTGCAGACCACAGTACGTTTATCCCAAAATCCTTGCAGTGTGGATGAAAATATTGTACCCTGAAGTACAACTACAGATACAGATTAGTTGGGATAAAAGCCTCTGATTATTTTAAGCAAAGGTCATAAGAGAATGTCCAGAGATGACTATAAATATGCATGTTTATGAGTTTATTACCATCTATTGTTTACCAGATGCTGTTTACTAAGCCTCTGTTCTTGAAAGGTGGGAAGTGAAGAAGGATGGTAAGAATAGTGTGCTCTGTTTGACTAGATTTAAGTGAGTCAGCTGGTTAATGCCTGTACAGCAATAATATAACTGCCTGATAATTGTAATTTTTTTTTCCCACTTGACTCATTCAGGGTGAGAACTTTGCTTTGCAGGAATAAAACGTGCTAGAATGGTGGTTGAAATTCTCGTGTTCGAAAGTAGTTAATTTCAGAATAGCTACAGGTAAATGGAATGCCTCATGCAATTAATGTGCTTGTAATTCAATATCTATTTCTGATGCACTGGAGAAATTTTTTTTGAAAGCTTTCTCCGAAGTCTAGAAATAGAAAAGTGACTTTCAGCCCAATGTAGGGCTGCACATACTAACTGAACCTCTATGAAACTTTGGCAATGACTTGTTTTTATAACCCAATAAAACAGCATGCCTTTTTTCCAATTTGTTCTGCTTGCATTGTTGCAAATGACTCCCACATTTTTCCCCCCTCAAAAGAGTTAAAACCAGTGCCTGGTAAATGCTATTCGCAGAACAAATTGTTAGGTATGTTACAAGGCTTGCTTTAAGCACTTGTCTGGGAATATGTACTGCTAATGGCCTTTTTCTAACGAAAGCTTAATCAATAAACATTAACTGGGGAGTAGGAGCATGTAAGTTATTTGTTTTATTATGTATCAGTAAATAACACTTTCAAGTTTGATGGAGAGCCTGCCTGCTAAATTTCAATGTCAGTGTAGTCCAATTTATTTATTTTATTTTTCTTCGATGAAATAGCTCATGTCAATATCAGGGTGTTTGTTTTTGCTACTATACTCATATAGCAGATAATAAGTTTTATCTAGACATAGTCAACATATAGAAATGCCTTATTTGTAGCAGAATTTGCACACTTGTGTGAATGTAAAAAAACAAAGATGGTGTTTGATTTTATTTAAGGCTGCAACACTACAAAAGAATATTTGGAGACTAAGAAATTTGCCAAGCTTTTCTAAATATTTAGGAGCGGTCTTACACTTTTTGCTGTCTGTAAAGCTTGATGTAGCATGTCTTTATCCATCTCCCTGTGTGCAATATTCAGTGTATTGTTATGATGTGCTTTCATACCAGTGTCTCTCAGGATGCAAAATGGTCAGTGTTTTTTTTTTTTGTGTTACAAGGAAGACTTGGCGTACTTTTGCTCTAAATCAACGTTATCCAAGTTCAGGCTAAGGTAGGAGTTAGGAACTGCACAGGGAGTGTTTTAGGTTTGATGTGTTGTCAGAAACTGCAGTGAAAACTGTTGAGGCTATTTCATAGCTGCACACAGCTTCTCTGGGGGGCTGCGTTGCCAGACCCTGCACGGGTCCTGTCTACATCATTACCTGTGTTCAAGATGTCAGCACAACCTGGTGACTTCTTGAAGAGTTTCTTACACTAGTCTCTGAAATATTGATCATTCCTGTCAGCAGCCAACTTAATTCCCCCCTGCTCCTCTGCAAAATGTGCTCCAGTCAGGGCCCCTGCCACTGCATGGTTAGCAGGCTTCTTGTTAGGCTTAGTGCCCAGGGAGGCAGGTGACTGCCTACCCTATAAAAAAGTAGCCCAGCTCTTAAGAGTGGCTGCTCTCATCTTCTAAGGGGACTGCTGTAATAGTCAGAGACCACTCGCTAAATATTAATGCTTATATGAAGATTAACTACCCTGATTTCTCTTGTCTGATGGGAAAGTTGGAAATTATTTGATACCCAGGGAGGTGCCCCACAATCACCAAGTAGCTGTTCAGGTCAAGGAATTCACTGTGTGATGTGACCTAGAGTAAATGATCGGCTGAACTTGCCTGGTTTGGAGAGGGAAGGACTTTGGCTTCAGAAAGCTTTGTAGATCTGGAGATGTTGACATTTTGGGTAGGAGTGCACTTATGGTTTAAATAGTTGATCATTATCCTAACTTTCTGCTGGCGTTCTTGTGTTCTTATCCAGAATAATAACCAGTAATTAAATGCAGCTTGTGTTTCCCCCACCCCCCCCTTTTTTTTCCAGGGTATGTATAATTTTACTTCCAGTTCAGTAGCCTTGTTGTTTAATTGGAGAGGTATTTTATTCTTCTGTATGCTTGCATGTGAGAACTCCTAGTATTTGAGCAATAAAATGCTGATTTAATCTTTATTCCTTCACTATGTGTGTGATTCTTCTAACACTGTGCAGTCCCATAATATGAAGGACGGCACATTGCTAAAATGCAATCAACCTCTACTGCAACCTGAATCCTCGCTTGTAAGTGAACGCCATCCCTTTAACTTGTGAACTATCCTGCTTGCTGAATAAACACTTCTGACTTTTCCCCAGTTTCTCTATGAATTACCGTTCAAGACTAGTTCAATAGTTACTCAGGGAAAGGGAATATATTGGAATGTTTTTTCTTCTTTTGGGTAATAATCACAAAATATGCCTTGCAGTATACTATGTATCTGCTTCAGATGGAGGGGAAACTTTCTTCTTGAGGAAGACAGATGCCATTTAGTATAAAGATGTTTGTGATAAGCAAAGAAATATTGCACTCCAGGGGAATTTGACCTTTTATCCTGTTTTATAATATGGATATTTCTAGCAAAACCAACTCTACCTACTATATGGAAGGAGAAATGATGGCAAGAATTTAACTGCTTCCTTCTCTTGACTTAAATTTAACAAGTTTTTGGAGTAAGAAGAGATGAGACAATGGGGGGGGGGGGGGGGGGAGTAAAAAAGGTGCTTGTAGAATGGAGACTTATAGCCTTGAAAGGAAAGAATTTGAAACTACAGTAACAACAGCATTGATATACAAGTACTGCAGAGGTTGGTGTCAGGAACACAGATTTTTCTGCCATGGATGGGGACAGTTTGTAGGGTTTTTTTGCTAATTGTGTATCCAAATTTAATTGATTACAATGAAATGCGTCTTATTTTCCCACTTATATTGGCAGCATCCATTTACAACAAATAGTTGTCACTCCTGTTTTTCATCTAGCATCATTTGTCTTTCAGTGTAATAGTCTCTGTCTTCAGTTTCACAGGATCATAGGTGAGGATATCACAGAGGTAGCTCAGCATCATGCACTTTTAATCTACCTGTTTTATTATTAGACAGAGATCTTATTTGGGTTAGCAGTTGAAGGAAAACAGCAATTGAAAATGTATGAAAGAACATGAGGAGATAGGGAAGCTCATGCTAGTTGAAGACAGATTTATCACTTTAATGATATTTTATGGTGTGCTCCTGAGTATGCATCAACAGGTTGTAAATAATCCAAAGGAAGGATTTGCAGAAGCTCTGAAATACTTTCAGTGTCCCAGCCCAATTTCAAGCTGTGACGAATAAGCATAAATAGTGCAGGCAGCATTTTACTCATCTCTGTAGCATTCAATCTCTTGTGAAACAAACTTAAAAAGAAGAATGCCGTGCAACCTAGCTTAACTGACCACTGGGAAGAGTGGCAAGAAGGGGGAATATAATTTTAATAGTTTTAAAATTATCTGGAATGCGTTGTGGAGAATACTTTTTTTTTGTTATGGAAGTGACTTCTTGCATCATTTTTAACATATATGGAAAATATCAGTTGAGGAAGTGATGGCACAGTTTTTTGCCCTCTGCAAAAACTTAATGAGCAGCAGTAATATCACAATGACTCCTTTCTTTTACTGATGTCTGCTGTCTATGTGAGGCTATTTCAAAATAGTTCAAAATAGTGATTGCCTACTGCACCTACTCCTGCTCAGTGGCAGATAAAAATATTCTAACTGCATCAAATAACATGGGGATTTGACCCTGGTTTCTTTGTAATCTGTGGAAAAACTTTGATTATGGTCACTTTGGGCAAGTATTTGTTTTAATGTACTTTTCTAAATGGATTGGTTTTAGTGTGGGATTTCCTGAAGTGGCACTTCTACATCCCTTTGAAAGACCCAAATTCAGCTGAAGTCTTTACTGGGGGAAAAAGGGTACTCTGGTGGCCAGTGCAGTGACTTAGGAAGTCTTGGAAGCTGAAACCTCGCAAATACTCTTTTCAGAAACATGATCCAAATGGAAAGTGTTTATTAAATTTATTGACGCTTATAGCTATGTAGTGGAAAATATACTAGTGCACATACAGTACCTGAGTACTTCATGGTGTTGAAAGCTGCAGTTCCAGAATGATAGAATATCCTTCTTGCTGATGACTTGCTTGAACTTTGTGCTGTTAAGCTTCAAACCTTCAATTACTATTCAGGGATAATTAATTACTAGGCAGCCACTGAAAACAAAGAATGCTGTTTCTGGAGATAGTGGGGTTTTCCTGTGCCCTATAGCAGAGAGAGACTTCCTGCTGTGTTTGGTTGTGTAAGTGCTTCTGCCTGTTTGTGGGGGAGTGAGATGATGAATGAATGACAGGAAACTTAAGAATGGGGAGAGAGGGATCAGTACAAAGGCCAAGGCAATCAATGCCTAAGGAGAAAGTGTGCTCTATAGATGGGGTTTTAAACCCTGTAATGTATACCAGCAGTCAGAACAGTTTTTGGTAACTTTTGAATGTGCTTGTCAACTATGAGAAACATAATTTCTGAAACCTTTTTTGTCATGGCAGAACTCACAATGTCAGTTTTGTTGCTGAACCTCATCCCTAGACATTGTAGTAACCAGCTAATTCTTCTGTGATCTTAACTTGCTTGTTTTTGACTACATCTAGGGTACCACCCAGGTTCTGAGGTGTTTATGGTGCTTTGAGCAGGCCAGAGGAGACTTTCACTGTGTGTTTCTCACAGAGTGGGCTCTGCACATGGGAACGTGCTTTTTGTGAACTTCCTAAATTCCTAGCAATGTGTGTGTATGTGCATGCAGACACTTGCATGAACACACACTCGGCTGTTGATTTAATAAGAAGCTGTTGGTTTAGCAATGACAAACCTGATATGTCCAATTTCTTGGTTATCTAGGTGTGAAATCTGTCATGCAGGGGTAAATCTGCTTCTAAACCAGGAATTAAATTGCACTACCTTTGTAAAATTACAATACAGAGGAGTTTGAGAAAGAGCAATCCATTTTTCAAAACACAGCACGGTTGCAAGGCTGCAGTCACAGTGACTGAAAGAGCAGCTGCTGCTGCTTCTCATGTATCAGCTGTGAAATGGGCTGGCATTATTCATTTGATAATCAAATAAATGCAGATGTTTGCAAGAACTCTTTTTATTTTCCTTAGAATATCCAAAGGTCACACAATTTTTTGAGGGTCGACTGCTAGCAGTGTTTCTCATTAGTTTAAGGACAAAGAGTTTCACTGTTTGCAGGCAGTGCTGGTACTGGAGATGGGGAAAAATCCTGGCATGAAATTATTCATTCTTGTTGTGTTATGAAATGCTGATGTTTGTGCTGGGTGATTCAAGAAGCACTGCCATTCTCGCCATCGTATACCGCCCATTTCAATCACTGTGTGTAGATTTTCCTTTGGGCACAAGCAGGTTTTTAGGAGGACAAATGGAGATAAATTCACCTATGTTTGCCTGAACTCCACATTTTCAGTGAAATATGAATTTGTAAACTCGTGGATATATAGGTAGGAGGATAAGCAGATGTGTAGAAAGAGGAATATGGGATTTAACTGTGCTTGAAGGTGTTTATTAAAAATGAAAAGCTTTTGGAAGTCAAAGCAGTTCAAGGTCAACAAACAACCCTTTCCTTGCTCCTTCTCTTTCTCTTGTATACTGAAGAATTGTCTCTTCCTGACCTGAAATCTGGAGCTCTTGGCTTCTTCAATGTTTACATTGTGACTTCAGTTGTTGAACAGCATGGTTCATATTAATATTTATTTGTTATGCTGGTCTAAAATCAGGCTATATTTGTCACTTTTTGTGAGAAAGATTTGAACAGCAATTTTACAAGCTTTAGTTAATGCTAGCTTAAATCAGTATTTTGAGACTCTCATTTACAACAGAAGGCTGCTGTGCCATCACAGGGTGGCCCCAGAATTTTGCTTGTAGTAATTCCAATTAAGTTAAAGGATTTATAGTTAGCTAAAAAAGTATGTTGCTTTATACCAGCCTTTTGCACTTTGCCAAGTAAAAAATAAAATGCATGTTTTCATAAGTATGGGTGGTTAGGTTTGCTCAAAATCCTACTGTTCACCAATTTCTATGAACAATATAGAAGATTTAATGGATTTTAGTCAGAATTACAATGGCTGAGGCATTTTTAGTGAAAATTTTAAAAAATGCCTATAGAACACTAATGCATGGGTATAGCATGTGCTGAAATATCACTTATTTATTATGAATAAATGAAGTCAGACCTTCCAAACTATATGGTTCTTTTCTTGACACTACAAGATTCTAAACATGGGAAATTTTAATGCTGCAGCTGTTTTGGAGATAATTTACTGAAACTGTTTAGACTTTCACTTGCACTATAAATGTAGTAATTTTCAGTTGTTTTCTGCCTTACTATTTGATAGGACATTTTTTCAATATTTCTTAAAGCATTAACATCTCCATTAGCTCTGTGTGCTATTATGATACTGACATGTCCTCACTGGTAAGAACCCAGTAATTACTATGTGATTTTGGTAGAGCTGGTTTTCTGATGCTTGGATCAAAATGTTGTTTTCAGCTACACGTAAAAGTGCAGTGGGCTGCAGTGTTGGCACTGAGCAAAAACGATCATTGAGTCACTGTGGAGACCTGTATGCCTATTTTATCTGTACTGTAATGGAATTTAGTTATTCAAACCCTTTGAGTGGTTCTGAAGCTCTTGCCTTGTATGGATGTACACATGAACATGCAATTTGTTTACGGTGTATTTTATATTCTTGTTTAGAAAAGTTATTAATCTGCTTCTGGTACTTAATGATGTAGCTTCACCAATCAGATTAATTTTGTGTAAATATGGTCCTCTTTCACTAATGATAACATATTGTACCACTGAAGTCTAATGGAAATTGAAATAAACTATTCTTCCTTTTATTCTTCTCATCAGAATTATGTTATATAAACCACAAATATATTTATATTATGGTGATGGTCTTGTTACCACTGGTATTCTTTCACTGCAAGTGACACTTTAATTCAGATCTCATCAAGGGCATTCAAAGCCATATGTAATACTGTTGCGATTGGCTGTGTTAAGGACTTTTTTCCCCATGATTTTTGATGCAATAAATGAATTGTCAGCAAACCCATTGTTTAATTCTCAATCTGTGTACTTAGAAGAACAAAGTAATGGGGAAGCTTTGGAGGGATTCCAGTATTATGTTGGTGTAGCCTTATCACAAGAGATGAGGTTAGTAAAGGTAGAGTTCAAGTGTGGTGCATACCTTGAACTAGTTGTACTAGCTCAGATTTAGAGCACTTCTCTACTTAGAGAAAGGTTTCTCCAGGAGAAAAAATGAACCAAATACAGTAAGTGAAGATTTTGGGTTAGCTCTGCAATGAAGCAATAACCTGTATGGGTATATGTTGCTTTGGATGCTGTGTTGAACTGCTACCAATGACCAGTGATTAATTAAAAGTTGTTTTTAATCAATCACGTATGTTCATAACTCTTGAGCAGTGCAGTCAGAGCCCACTGATTGATCAGAGAAGTGCCAAGTGGAGTGAAAGGGAAGAAGACTTAACTTCTTTCTAAGATCCAATCCGAGACCATAGATTAAGCATACTAAGTGTTGCTCCTGACCAAAGTTTGGATGAATGGTTTTTGTGTGTTTACATATCTACAGTTGGTTTTATATATTTTACCTTCAGTTTCCTGGTGAACGGGCCATTTGGTGAAAGACTCAACTGCCTTGTCACTAACTTTTCCATGTAAGGAATTTTCTTGCTTTTTAAGATCTTTCTGGAATAATGAGCAAAAACTTCTTGCACACAAGGTAACATTCAAATATATGAAATGTTGAATATTCTTGTGTAGCTTGCTTTCATATGCCAGCTCTTTTTCCTCATTGTCCCCCACATTCCCTCACTCAGTTAGGTTTCCCTTTTGATTCTTTCTTCCCTTTTAACCTCTGGTGCTCAGACAAAAACCCACAACCATATATTAAAAGATTGGTATGAGAGAGGAACGTGAAGAATTGCAGTTACTGTAGTGAGACAACCATGCAATTTATTATGAATGGTAGTGTAATAAATCACATTTCCTAATAATTATAGAGAATTGGCTAGTGACTAAGCCTGCTGGCATAAGCCACATAGCTTTCATGAGAAGAACCAGAGGTAAAACTGTGGCAAGGTAGCAGTAGTTGTCCACTGTGGCAAGGTAGCAGTGGTCCAGTTTAACTTGGCATTAGGAACCAAAACATTTTGTTGCAATATAAGCTAGCTCTGGAACTAAAATGATCAAACTTCTTTAACTGATAGTGAAGGAGCATTAGTAATGCTGTAAAACAAGAGGAAGTTATGCCAACGTTTTCATTTTGATAGACTTAAAGCTTTATAAAGGCTTTAAGAGGTGTGAATGCAGTGCTTTGACAGTTTTTCGTTTGGCACAGAATGCACTGAGCAGTGCTGCAGTAGTGTTGGTACAAAACACTTCTACCTCACAAAGAAACATGACATTCTTCTAGTTTATTACTACAACACTACTGCAGCAGATTTATTTGAATTCTTCATTTTGGGAGAATTTGACCCATTCTGTTTGGAGAGGAAGAATTTTTTGCTCAATGAGAAGTCTTGCCAAGAACTTATGATCATTCAGTAATCTTCAAATGTTTTGAGTCTCAGCTTGATATATTGACTTCAGCTCTGAGATGGTCAAAAGTCTTTAAAGCTCAGCCTGTAAGTAACTGGCGAGACCATTATTACATTGCTGTTTCCCATCTGTTGATTGAACTCCAAGAGTTCCTTTCTCCTTTGTGATCTTTCACAACATTCAGTGAATCTGACATGTTTGATTTGCTTTGTGAATTATGCATGACAAGAAACATCTTGCTCACTGCAGAAGGAACAGCTGGTGCTCTGAACTGCGATGCTTGTCTGCTGCATGTGGTGCTAATCTCAATCACAGGTACCCCTAAAAATCTGTGTGGGATTTATACAATAAATAAAAAAAATATTAACTGGGGAGAAAATATACCTGCATTCCTGAATAATGGAATGGGATTGAAGTTTTCACAAGACAGAAAGCAAGATGGAATATTATTTTGTGTTGGTGTATTCAGTCGTTAGGTTTTACATCTGAAAGCCACTGGTAGATAGCTCTGCTGTCTGTGAGGCACCCATGAATTATGAACAGAGCTCCCCAGTGATTCTGGATGCAGTGAAAAAACTTATGGAGTATTGTGATGAGATTAATGTATGGCTTGAACATCACAGATCTTCAGTGTGGCTTCAGATCTCTTTTATGGGCTTTTTCAAAATGATGCAAGTTATGTTTTTTCTGTCTCTAGAGTAGGCAAGAGCCCCAGTGCTCCCATCCCCTCCTGTTTTGGAGCTTTTGAAGTGTGTGTGTGAAATCATGGTTTTGGTGATCTTAATGTGGATGAATAGGTAATAAAATAGTGTTATGTCAAGATCAGGTTGATGTTTGGACCAAATGGTTCCTCCCCACTCTGGTATGGTGACACACTGCTGCTATAGATCCAAGTCTAACAGGTTTTGGATGGAAACCATTTCTCTCTTCAGAGTGTTTTTATTGTATGCTAGTTCACTTCAGTATCACCCTCTGGTTATGTGTGTTTACCCTTCCTTCGCTGCAAGTGATTGCAAACAAAACTTTGTCATATTTGAGTGTGGGTCTGAAGGATCTAAAGCCTCACTAATATGATCTTCTTTTATCCATTTTCCTTCTTTTTTTACCCTTTTTCCTGTAAAAAGATGTACAGATGTCTGTTCAATTTTTTAAATATAGTAAGATAAGTATTGATTAAAATAACTTTTCCAATGGGATTAAAAAGACTCTGGGAGGCATTTTTACTGTATTAATTTCACATTTATATTAATAGTAGTAGTGAGTAATAACATTCCAAGGATATAGAGAATAAATATTTTCTTGAAATGTGTTGTTTGTAAAGGTTGAATGACTGCATGAATTGTAAGATTGAAGATCAATATATACCTCTGTTATATTCTTTGATTTATAATTGGGTTACTGAAAGGTCTGACAGATTAATGAGGTAATGGAGGGAGGATGGAGTTGATGAGGGAGGTAAACTCATATAAAATGTTCTGAGATGGAGAACCAGAACCTTCTCTCCCTTTGAAGTAGCACGTTTAAAGTCTTTTCCCTTAAATGAGGTCAGCTGTATTGTTGAAATGAAGTAGGTATGTTTGCAATGTCTGGATACTAGTTGCAAAAATAATTTGAACTTGGTTGTGTTTGGGTTTTGTCCCCACAAATGTGTTTTGGAGTTAGATTGTTCTTTTTGAGCAGGAATGATGTTTTAAAATTTATTTAGGGAGACAATTCAGTTGGCATTTCTGTATCTCAGGCTTTTAAGGAAATTGATACTGCTGCATGACAAGTATTATACAGGTACTCTACATCGTCAAAAGGCTTGAGAAGATGCAAGCTTCGGACTTAAATTGACTGTCAAAATTTGAGCTAGTTAGTAATAAAAGAATAAGCAAAGTGATTATTTCAGTATATTTTACTTCAAGCCAAAAGGGTTGCCTGGTTTGGAGGACCTTGGAGAGGTTTGGTGGATTTTCCAAGGTACTTTACTACATGTGTGGAATAAGAAACGCTTTGCTTACTGTGAGTTTATTGTGCCACTTTTGAACTAACATTTTTCTAATTTGTAAAATTCTCCTAGAACAGTGTTCACTGGTTTGCTTGTTTGCAAATGAATCTAACTCCATCTCAGTGAAGAAAGTGAAAAAGTTTCTTTCTCTGCAGGCAGCCATTTGGGAATCATTCTAGTTATTGCTTTTCAAAATAGTAAAAGACATGGTACATCTAATTAAAATGCTTTTTTAACACTACATTCTGTATGCAACATTTTGCTTGAAACTGTCATGTTTTTCTACATTTGTCAACAGAACACTCCTCAGTCTGTACTTTTTGGTCTCAAGTTGTCATATTCATTAGCTTGATTACACTGTATGTCATCAGACTAATAATGCATATCCTTGTCTATACCCAGATTCTACTGAAGTGAGTGGGAGTTCAGCTATAAATTTCAGTGGAATAATTTCATATTTTGCCTTAAGGAAAATATTTACTTTTATAAACTTATGCTAATGACTGGAAAAATCTGAAGGTTTAAATGGTGGTGGTGTGGTTTAACTCCAGCCAGCAACTAAGCACCACACATCTACCCACTTGCTGCCCCAGCAGGATGGGGGAGAGACTAGGAAGGGTAAAAGTGAGAAAACTCCTGGGCTGAGATCAAGGCAGTTTAATAGGTAAAACAAAAGCCATGCAAGCAAAACTAAACAAGGAATTCATTCAGCACTTCCCATTGGTGGGCAGAGGTTCTGCCATCTCCAGGTGTCGTGGTTTAAGCTGTAAATCACGCAGCCCATTCACTCACTCACCTGCTTTCTTCCCCCCCACTCCAGGGGCGGGGGGGAGGGGGAATGGGGAGAAGAATCAAAAGAATGCAGCTCCCATGGGTTGAGATAAGAACAGTCCAGTAACCAAGGTATAGCACAAACCACTGCTGCTACCACCAATAATAGTAATGACAAGGGAAATAACAAGGGAAGAGGATACAGTTGCTCGCCATCTGACGACCGATCTGTGAACTAAACTCTTCCGGGTTCCTGCCCCCAGTTTTACATCCTGGGCATGACGTGCTGTGGCATGGAATAGCTCTTTGGTCAGTTTGGGTCAGGTGTCCTATTTCTGCTTCCTCCCGGCTTCCCCTCCTCCCTGGCAGAGCATGAGACTCAGAAAGTCCTTGGTCAGACCAAAACATTCTAAGCCATAACTATAAACATCGGTGTTATCAGCGCTGTTCCCAGGCCGAAAGTCGAAAAAACACAGCACTGCACCAGTTACTAAGAAGAAGAAAAATGACTGCTGCTGCTGAACCCATGACAGTATCCACCCACCCCTTATTCCATACCATTCACGTCATGCTCAGATCCCATATTTTCAATATACCATCATATAGATAGATATATATATATATACACACACACGGAGGGAGAGAAATCATCCCTCAGTGCATAGAACAATCCCTACAAAACTGCTGAGTCCATTTGGTCCATGACGTCAAGCTCCATCTCCTGGAACAGTCCTTCAGAGCAGGGGAGGCCATGTGCAGTGTTGGATCGTGGCCTGCCGATGCTGATCGTTCCTTTACTGCAGAACTTGTCCGGTTTCATTAAAGTTCATTCTTTCTTGGGATGACGGTCAGAGGGCCAGTCGCTGATGACTTGAAGACATCTAGTTGGGGGGCTATAAAAGTATTACATAGCAGGCAACAGCACACAATTGAGTTCATTGACTGTTTTCCCCTAAAATCAAATCTCCTTGAGGTACACACATTGGACTTCCCCATCTTCCTGCATTACCCACCAAGTATATCTGGGTCCCGGAGCAAAAGCAATCCCACAAGTGGGTTCACCTTTACCTGAAGCAGGAATAACCCAGACTGTCTACCCCAGCAAATTTTTTATATGCACCACAGGATCTTTGTCCCCTTCTACAGTATGTAGAAGTTCTGACTGGCCTGGACCAGCCCTGTTGGCAGATCCTCTGGTGTTGACCAACCAGGTGGCTTTTGGTAAATGTGTATCCCAATGTTTGAAAGTCCCACCACCTATTGCTCTCAGTGTAGTTTTTTAACAGCCCATTGTACTGTTCTATTTTCCCAGAGGCTGGTGCATGATAGGGGATGTGATATACCCATTCAATGCCATGCTCTTTGGCCCAAGTGTCTGTCAGGCTGTTCCGGAAATGAGTCCCATATTCTGACTCAGTTCTCTCTGGGGTGCTATGTTGCCATAAAATCTGTTTCTCAAGGCCCAGGGTAGTGTTCTGGGCAGTGGCGTGGGGCACAGCATATGGTTCCAGCCATCCGGTGGTTGCTTCCACCATGGTAAGCCCATGGTGCTTGCCTTGGCAGGTTGGTGGGAGTGTGATACAATCAATCTGCCAGGCCTCCCCATATTTGTGCTTCAGCCATTGTCCTCCATACCAAAGAGGCTTTAACCGTTTAGCTTGCTTAATTGCAGCACATGTTTCACACTCATGAAGAACCTGGGCAATAGTGTCCATTGTTAAGTCCACCCCTTGATCACAAACCTATCTGTATGTTGCATCTCTGCCCTGATGGCCTGAAGTGTCCTGGGCCCACCAGGCCAAACATAATTCACCCTAATGTTGCCAATCTAAGTCCATCTGAGCCACTTCAATTTTAGCAGCTTTATCCACTTGTTGGTTATTCTGGTGTTCCTCAGTGGCCCGACTCTTGGGTACATGGGCATACATGGCATACGTGGCGTACCTTCACCACCAGGTTTTGCACCCAGGAAGCAATATCTTGCCACAGTGCAGCAGCCCAGATGGGTTTACCTCTGCGTTGCCAGTTGCTCTGCTTCCATTGCTGCAACCACCCCCACAGGGCATTTGCCACCATCCATGAGTCAATATAGAGATAAAGTACTGGCCACTTCTCTCATTCAGCAATGTCCAAGGCCAGCTGGATGGCTTTCACCTTGACAAACTGACTCCATTTGCCCTCTCCTGCAGCAGTTTCTGCAACTTGTTGTTGGGGACTCCATTCAGCTGCCTTCCACCTATGATGCTTTCCCACAATGCGACAGGACCCATCAATAAACAAGGCATAAGCTTTTCACTTTCTGACAGTTCATTATATGGTGGTCCTCTTCATCACGCATCACCTCCTCCTCTGGTGACATTCCAAAATCTTTGCCCTCTGGCCAGTCCATGAGGACTTCTAGAATTCCTGGATGACTGGGATTTCCTATTTGAGCTTGTTGTGTAATTAGTGCAGCCCACTTACTCCATGTAGCATCAGTTACATGATATGTAGTGGAGGCCCTGCCTTTGAACATCCAGCCCAGGAAGGGCAACCAGGGTGCCAGGAGGAGCTGTGCTTTGGTGCCAATCACTTCCGAAGAAGCTCAAACCCCTTCATAGGCTGCCAGTATCTCTTTTTCAGTTGGGGAGTGTCCCTGTGGAGGCAACATTGACCTGTGTGGTATGAAGTTCTGGCTCCCTGCACTGCATGAGGCTCAGGCTTTTATGCTAGCAAAAGGAGACACTCATTCTGATGTAGGGGCCAGCCTACATCGGAAGGAGTGGCCAGCTATACAAAAAGGGTCTCTGGGTGTCGGGACTTTTTTTCATAGAATCATAGAATAGTTAGGGTTGGAAAGGACCTTAAGGTCATCTAGTTCCAACCCCCCTGCCATGGGCAGGGACACCTCACACTGAACCATGCCACCCAAGGCTATGTCCAATCCAGCCTTGAACACTGCCAGTGATGGAGCATTCACAGCTTCCCTGGGCAACCCATTCCAGTGCCTCACCACCCTTACAATAAAGAATTTCTTCCTCATATCCAATCTAAACTTCCCCTGTTGAAGTTTGAACCCATTACCCCTTGTCCTCTCACTACAGTCCCTCATGAAGAGTCCCTCCCCAGCATCCCTATAGCACCCCTTCAGATACTGGAAGGCTGCTATGAGGTCTCCACGCAGCCTTCTCTTCTCCAGGCTGAACAGACACAACTTTCTCAGCCTATCTTCATATGGGAGGTGCTCCAGTCCTCTCATCATCCTCGTGGCCCTCCTTTGAACTTGTTCAACAGTTCCATGTCTTTTTTATGTTGAGGACACCAGAACTGCACACCATACTCCAAGTGAGGTCTCAGGAGAGCAGAGTAGAGGGGCATGATCACCTCCCTGAACCTGCTGGTCATGCCGCCCAGGATTCGGTTGGCTTTCTTGGCTGCAAGCGCACACTGCCGGCTCATGTTCATTTTTTCATCAACCAAGACCCCCAAGTCCTTCTCCGCAAGGCTGCTCTGAATCTCTTCCCTGCCCAACCTGTAGCTGTGCCTCAGATTGCTTTGATGGCATTCCTTCCCTCCAGCGTATCAACCGAACCACACAGCTTGGTGTCATGGGCAAATTTGCTGAGGGCGCACTCAATCCCACTGTCCACGTCACTGACAAAGATGTTGAACAAGACCGGTCCCAACACCCATCCCTGAGGGACACCACTCGTTATTGGTCTCCAGCTGGACATTGAGCCATTGAGCACAACTCTTTGCATGCGGCCATCCAGCCAGTTCTTTATCCACCAAGTGGTCCACCTATCAAATTGATGTCTCTCCAGCTTAGAGACAAGGATGTCATGTGAGACAGTGTCAAATGCTTTGCACAAGTCCAGGTAGATGACATCAACTGCTCTACCCCTGTCTCTCAGTTCCGTACTTCCATTGTAGAAGGCCACCAGATTGGTCAGGCAGGATTTCCCCTTAGTGAAGCCATGCTGGCTGTCACCAAGCACCTTGTTGTTTTTCATGTGCCTCAGCATGCCTTCCAGGAGAATCTGCTCCAAGATTTTGCCAGGCACAGAGGTGAGGCTTACTGGTCTGTAGTTCCCTGGCTCATCCATTTTCTCCTTCTGGAAAATGGGGGTTATATTTCCCTTTTTCCAGTCTTCAGGAACTTCACCTGACTGCCATGATTTTTCAAATATGATGGACAGTGGCTTAGCAACTTCATTTGCCAGCTCCTTCAGGACCCTTGATTTTGGGATTTCCGAAGCAGGACTTTTTGAGGAGGAGCCACCACGGATCATTATCTCATGTGTTTTGCAACTAGTATAACTGGTTTTGCTAACAGCGGTGTTAACTCCCTATTTTCAAGGTTATGTTCCCTCAACCCGTGCCAAGCAGTACTTTTCAATTTTTGTGTGTTTCACCATGGACCATTATCTATTGTCACTGACATCGGACCACAATGCCTTCAAAGGTATGCCTGCTCCAATGTGGCTTTACCCATGGCTGCAGCCCCTCAAAGGATGCACATGCTATGGTGTGGGCTTATCTGTAACCACATGCTTTGAGGTGCTCCAGCATGACCTCATGCACAGCCACTGATGCTTCAAGGTATACCTTCTCAGCATGGACTTATCCTTGGGCCGTAAGCCTCTCTGTGGCAAGGATATGGACACATTGCCACAGACATTTTGAGATGTACTTGTTCTGGTGTGGACATATTCATGGCCACAGACACTTTGTGGTGTCCTCCTCCCACATGGACTCATTTGCAGGTCAGTCACTTTGCCTTGAGTGCATGTTAGTGTTCCTGCCTGTCCAGTAAGGCAGCAATGCCCTGCCATCTACCAACCTGTTGTGATTTAAGCCCAGCTGGTAACTCAGAACCACGCAGCTGCTCACTCACTCCCCCTCCCTTCTTCCCCCCACTCCCAGAGAAATGGGAAGGAGAATCAAAAGAATGTAACTCCCACAGGTTGAGACAAGAACAGTCCAGTAACTAAGGTATAACACAAACCACTGCTGCTACCACCAATAATAATAATGATAAGGGAAATAACAAGGGAAGAGAATACAACCACTCACCACCAGCAGACCAATACCCAGCCTGACCCGAGCAGTGATCTAAGCCTTCTGGGTAACTGCTGCCAGTTTATGTAGTGGGCATGACGTGCTGTGGTATGGAATACCTCTTTGGTTAGTTTGGGCCAGGTGCCCTGTCTCTGCTTCCTCCCAGCTTCTCCTCCTCCCTGGCCGAGCATGAGACTCAGAAAGTCCTTGGTCAGAGTAAACATTACTGAGCAACAACTGAAAACACAGCATTGCAGCAGCTACTAGGAAGGAGAAAAATGACTGCTACTGCTGAACCCAGGACACAATCGAGGCATGTTGCTGTTATAAAAATATTCTCAGGCACAGCAGAGTAAGATGGTAGGCTTTACAGCCAGCAGAGACAGCAAAAAAAACAGCCTCTAATGAGCACTAGACTCTAATAAACAGTGAGGCAAGCAAAAACAGGAGCATGTAAATTAATAACTAAGTAGCAATAATAGCTATAAATTCAATCTAGTGCATTCCAGTCAAACCTGTTCTTACCTCAAACTCTTTTAGCCCCTTGTTGGTTGCCAAAAAAGACTGTCGCAGTTTAACCCCAGCCACCATGTAAGATAGCACAGCCTAATTGATGGTGGGGTGGGGTAAGAGGTAGAAAATGCCTTGATTCTGTGCAAGCACCGCTCAGCACTAACAAAACACATCTCTGCACTATCAACACTGTTTACAGCACAAATCCAAATCATAACCCCATGCTAGCTACTATGAAGAGAATTTATTGCAACAAAACCAACACAGATGTGATCATCCTAACATCTGCAATCTGGAAAACTGCCTGAAAATCTTACTTGAATCTGTAAAAGTCCCTATTAGGAGCAGTAAAAGCCTTTCCACTTACACATTTTTGGCACTGATTCACTTGCAAAACAAAAGAACAGCATAGTTGTGAATTCATATAAGAAGAAAAAATAATAAATGAAAGCAACTGAGGCTTGAACTACCAAAATCAAAATTCAGTTTTGCTCACTGAAACTTTTATATTAAATCCAGACTGAATCATTATTTTTAAGTCAGGAGGCATTAATGCTTCAGTCTGTATGCTTGAGTTTATCAATCCAGATTATGATTAATACTCAAGAATAATAAATACTGGCATGCATAAACAAGAGTAAAAACTTGACCTTGCAAAATTCAGCTATCTGTTGAAAATACAGAACATACTTGTCTTGCAAGGTACTTCGATACTTTTCATATTTATTTAAAATATAAAGCTATAATATAGAGCAGAATTGCTTTTGCAGTATAATACTGTCCTGTGTTAAGCCTGTTACTTTGACTGTGATACAGCATGTGTGCGTTGCACAGGGTATTATATATGGGGGAGTGGAAGGTGATGACTTAACAGCACAGGGAAAAAGACGGTTGGAGTCTGATGAAGTCTCTCTAATACCAGTCTCCTCTCCTGAAGAAAGTGTGAGGCTGTGGGGTTTCTGGGTGCACACTGGTTTCCAAATGTTCCTCACAAGGATGACAACTACTGTCTCCAGCCCCTGGGCGTGAATAGGTGCTCATGTGACATGGGACAACAACCCTGGGTAGAGTACCTGTTGTCCAATGTCAAACTGAAACCCATATTTCTGTGGAGAAAATGGTGTCTAAAAGGAGCAGATTCTGCTTTAGTCCCTGTCATGGGTACCTGATTGGACAGACTTCTTCCTGATGGGGAGGAGGTTTGCTATCCTAATCCCATCTCTTCCCCTGAGTATGTGGGAGACTTCTGCAAAGTGCTGATTTTCACTGTGTAGATCTGAGTTATCCTGGCAAGTCTTGAAGTTAGACTGGAAAAATAGGCAAAGTTCTTAAGCAAATAAAAATTGCAAGGCTATGTAATGAAAGTAGTGAAATAAAGCAAAGATAGATCTTGAAAGGCCTTATTTGTGTCATAGAAAGTTTCTAAACCTGACTAACTGATGATGTGCTTGACTGATCTGCAGGTCTGTGCAAATGTCGGTTTTATCAAAGAAGTCTATTCAATTTTATTGAGTCTGTACAACTTTACTGCAGTCACTGAACAACATCCTCACAGAGAATCCCCATGATGACTAGCTCTTTGGAAGTAGACATGGAAGAGTGCAGTTTTGCTTTGTCCCACTGCTGCTGTCACAGGCTGGGAGAGCACAGCTCTGTCCCAAGGCATCCAACAGAGCTGTTTGCTTAGTACTTTAGTTGTGTTGATTGTGTGCTTGCTAGTGCAAGTACTTATTATTTGTTCAGTTTCCTTTGTACAGCTCACAAACATGGGGAATGTGGACTTTCTTATTACAAAAGGAGCTGTTACTAAACATGGAAAACTTCTGTATTTCAAATATTTGAAGTTGTTGTGACACTTGAAGGATGAGAAGAGGTAGATGTGGCTGATCCACACCTATAATAAGAAGCAAGCATCTCTTTGACTTCAAGTGAACAAGTATCCATATGCAAACAGCTGTTACTCATCAATGATCAGTTTGTTAGAAGATATATGGAGTGAACAAAATCTTACATGACCCTTGCTCCTATTCCTAATGATGAGCACTTTGCATAGACTTGTCATGGTTTCAGGGAAGGAGAAAAATAAAACTTGAAAGTGGTACTCACCAGAAATTCTGTGTGATCACAGAAATGTGGTGCTGGCTGTAGTAAGCTCTTGCTCTGATGCAAATGTTAAAGAAGATGTTATCAACTTTCCCTTTGCTTAAGAAACCACAAGAACTCTGTTGCAGAAGAGAAGGTAGATTTTTCTTTATCTTTGTAATTACTTTAAATCATCCAGTATGGCTCTTTAAAGCATGGGCAATTAGAATGGATTTTCATGATAATTATTATCCTTCATTTGCTATCTAAGAAACTATCTGGTCGCTTAGGGACCTATTTTTGCTGATGAAAGTGATGATATAATGGGCCTCTGATAGTAACTCGGCTTTAATTGGAGAGGTACTGAAGTCCTACTAGTTTGCTATGCCACATGCAGAAGGCTGCTGGGGGAAAAAGGCAGAGGAGCTGGTGTGTGGGTTTCCTCCCCACACCCATCCAAAGAAAACCTCAGTATTAGTATTTCTAGTTATGCATCTAAGATACTATTTTGTTAAAAGACTCACCAAAATGAGCTGCAATATGTGTAAATGTTCTCATAGAGCATAGTGGGAATCTCACTGGATATCCCACCAGTAATGGTGCCCTTCACGTGCAGGTCTGCACTTGTCTTCCACATCCATGTCATGACTGAATTTAGGATTTCACCAATGCTGTAAACATTTTGTGTCGGTATGACACTGAATGCAGGAAAAATGTGATGGTTCATTCGTCTTAACAGTTGAAGTTGTGAAAACTTTTGTGGTGGAGAGTTAAATTCTGCAATTTTGCAGTAGTTATCCTGGCCTGATTAATATCATCAGATGCACTATGAAGCAAGGAGTTGTCTCTTTAATGGGGCAATACATACATCGTATGCATTACATTTGCAATAGGCACATTTCCTGTAAACTGGTTCTGGTAGCTGAAACAGTGTCTTTGGTGTCTGACTTAGCTGTGTCTGTAGAGGAAAAAGCGGTTTCCTGGGGCTGGTGCCGCCCCTTGTGCAATATTTTGACATGTAATAGCATATTTCTGGGTATGATATACATTGTATTATGACCTCCTTCTCCTAGGTACGTCTATCAGCATGGACAACATAATCTAGTAGTTGTAATTGTGCCAGTATGGGCAATACGGTCTGATAGTGGTTTATGCTCTGGTCGCCCACCAGCTACTGGAAGGGTTGGTTGGAGACATCTCTGCGAAGCATCACTAAGAGCAGTGCTGAGTCAGCATCTGTTTCTCTTTTCTGCTCCCTTGCCACTGCCAGCATGGCCAAAAGCAAGCAGGCTCTCTCTGAAGAAAAATCGCTCTCACTTTCTAGCGCAGCCATTCTCATGTGTGGATAAAAACTGTATTAGTCCTTTTTTCTCCCCTCAGAGAGGGAAGAAGCTATTTCTGAGATCTGTGTGCTCTGTCAGCAAGCCTGTCCTTTGACACAACTCCCAGAGCATGTTAGCTCTTGGGTGCTTGTCCCTGGACTTACAGCTGCTACAGCTTATCAAAATTCCTAAAAACATTGGTTTGCTTTTATATTAGTCTAAATTTAGTGTAGCTTAATGAACAGATGACTGATCATCTCCTAAACAATTATTTGTGCTGTTGGGAGAGAAGCAAGTTGGGAAATGCCTGAGGGAGAAAGAACTGTCTTCCCTCAGTGAAGCTTGCAGTACATTCTGGCCAAGTCCCATCCTACAGAACTGGCTTAGGGATTGCCTTGAGGTTCTGCCTGGTTCCTGCCTTGCCTTGCCCAGAATTCTTTGTCAATTTAATGGTGCTTAGTTTGTGTTTGATCTCTCAAGCTGCAGGTTTATGCAACACAGCTCAGGCTCATCTTCTCCTCCGGCACAGGGCATGCTGGCTGCTGTGTGTAAAATATTCAGTATGGGGGAGGAGGTTTATTACCAAATCAGCAGACTTTAAGACATTACAAAGTACAACTTAGTTCCTTGTAGTAGTTGGAAGATTTATAGGTGAAAAGTGAGTTAACATTATTTTAGTTTAGGAGGTGATGCTATTTTTCATATCTTCACACGACACTTCCTTCCCTCCCTCACTCCCCCCCCCCCCCCCCCCAAATACAACTCAAGGATTTACTAATCATGTAAATCAATCTATGGTTAACATATTTAAGATGTAAAGCAAGCTTCCTATTTTGGCCTAGAGACAAACCCAGCCCTTTGTTACAGGGTTTACCTTGCAGCAAACTGATGTGCTCTGGGAAATAACTCACTGAGGGGAGGCAAAACCTCAACATGGCTTGTGGAGAATCTACATTCAAAGAGCAAGGGCAAAAATGAAGTTTATTGATCTAGATCATAATGACACATCACAGGCTGATATGTATGCTGCCTTAGGAAGAAAGGTCTAAAATTGCCAATGGGAGTCCACGCTGTATACCATAGAAAAGTTATATATGCAGCAACAGGAGTTAAAGTAGCTGTTAGAGGTATTTTTTTTCTCCCTCCATGCAGTGAGTCTACATCCTTAAACTGTCTGTATAGATCTTGCCTGCAACCAGAAGTGAGCTCACATGTACCTATCCTAAGAATTGGGGAATTATTTTTTTTTACAGAGTATTTTGATATGATCAACTCAACTGGAAAACCAAGTTCTTAATGCTTCTGCTTAAAACCAGAACGCAGTAGTCTGAACAAACCCCAACACTGTGATACCTCAGGGGAACTGTGTGAGCTCTGTATTCTCAGGTTTTAAAGACTGAATTGTGGCGTAATTGCATCTCCCATTACGCACAACTTGAGAGCTACCATGAGGCTCTTGTAATCCTGAAGTTATCAGATGACAGAGAAGATGGATTGTCTGAGAAGCCCATGTAAGTAGGAGAATGAAAGAATCTGATCTCAACTATAGTTGTGAGGGCACTATAGTCAGTCATCTATATGGAAGGAAATGCTTTTGACTTGCTCTTTTCTGACTTATGTTTCATGTTGGTGACCTATGCTTTTTTCCACATATTTTTACCTTAGTTTGCTCCTGCCTCAAATCCACAAATTATAGATGTTACAGAATTATTGAGGAAACGGTAGTCAAAAAGCTTTTATAGCATAAGGCAACAGCAATCTTGATTTATGATAGTTTTATGAAACCTAACTATAGTTATTTTTAAGATAATAGAAAGCCTTGCTCTTTGAGATGAAACATGACTTCCACATTTTAGTCTATCTGCATAAAGAAAATCTTACCTGTGAGTTCATCTCTTGGTTTGAGCATTCATTTGTTTTAGAAACTGTTGTCTTTGTATATATTTCCATGGACAGACACTGTACTGTCACTCACATGATCTTTTTTGAGTTGCTTGGTGTAGCAACATATTGCTAGGTCTATGCATAAACTTGTGCTATAACTGTCACTACAAAAAGACACAACTACAAATAAGGTTTTCTGACTTCTTCTATTTTTCCCTTCTGTGTAACTTGTGACAAGGCCATTATATAAAGATTTCTCCTTACATGAACTTCTGTAGTCATCAGAGGCACTGCAAACTTCTTGGAAGACATGCTTTTAAATGGAATTTGAAAGATTGTAAGGATAAATATAGCTGAACTTGAAAATAATAACATATCAATGATGTTGGGATAAGATACTTTAAAACTGAATTTGTCTTCGTAAGTTCTACAGGTTCATTCAATTTTTCATTAGCATAACAGACTAAATATCAGTATTTCCATTATCAATGCATTTTGCAGTGCTTTGTCAGACAGTTAATTTTAAACCAGTTGTCTTTCAATCCCTATTTGATGGATTTGTAAAGAACCGGAGAATTGCAATTGATTTGATTTGTGCTTTTGCAGCACTTCCAGTAACTTGAAATGTTACTGTTTCTTGAATTTCCTTAAGATGTGCGTTTGCAAAATGTAGATAAATCTGGCTTGTTATATAGAACAGAGCTATTATAAAATCCTAGCAACACTCTCTGCATCCTCATTTTACTGTGATATCATTGAGTCAAGTTCATTTTTAGCATCTTCATATCAACAAATTATTCTTCCCATATCATCTCCTTCTGTAGGAAGGGGTAAGATAGCTTCATTTGTTCTCTCCCTTCCTTTCTTCCCTGCTCTTGATAATAATTAAAATTTAAAAAACAGAAATGGGAGCTTGTCTGTAATAGCTAATACACTGTATTAAGAAGAACAAAAATATGGAGAAAGCAAGCTCAATATGGGTGATCAGTGCAGCTGCAGCAAAGAAGACCAACAGGATGCTGGGTTGCATCAACAGAAGCATCACACATAGATATAAAGGCATCATTATTTCACGCAATACTTACCAGGCTACAAATGGAATGCTGTGTTCAGGTTTGGTCCCTACTATACAGAAGCCGTGGACAAGCTGGAGAAGGTCCAGATAAGATGTTCACAGATGTTCATGAAGATGTTCAAAGGACTGGGAAGCCTGGCATGTGAGGACAGGCTGAGAGAACTGGGTTTGTTCAACCTCAAGGTTGGAAAGAAGGCTCAGGTGAGACCTTATCACCGTGTTTCAGTATTTAAAGGGTGGCTACACAAAAGATGAAAACCCTGTTTTTACAAGGAGGAGTCACATGGAAAAGGTGTTCTAGAGAAGATCAAGAAAGTGTCTTCAGTAACTGCAGGCTATGTTATGAAGAAATTCAGTACATACTTCAGCATCAGGTGTCATGGGAGCAACATATCACTCCTGCTTTATTGCCCTTCCTAGTGTAAGTCCCTTACTGTCTATTGGCTTGGATTTGTGTGTGGATCAGTCTCTGAAGAGACCTGAAATAAACTTCTTTTTGATTTTTGGAAAATTCTGTTCTATCATTACTGTATTCATGTTTCTTACACTGAAACTGGTGGTGTGCAATACCTACTCCCAAGTTTTAAAAGCAGTTTTCTTTATTAAAAAAAAAAGTGATGGGTAAAATGTAACTATCTGATAAACAGCTATGACTGGTCACATTCCTATGTGGTGTTTGCAGCTTTGTTTTACGAAGCTGAGCAAGAAAGAAAAGAGCTGAATTGTTCCATGTGAGAGGGACTCTGGAAGAAGGAAGGTTGTCCTTCTCTCTTTCTTGCACCATAAAAGAGATAGGGCTCTGATCAGAGTGGTGATGGTCAAAGAAATAATCTTTCAAGATAAAAATGAATAAATTAAATCCTGTTTGAAGTATTAAGACTGAGTCATGCAATAAGTATCTAAATCTTTTCAGTGATTGAAGCCTTTAGATGTAGATAACCTTTTAAGCTTGCTCTGCTTTTGAACTGGAAATAGCAAAATAGTGATATGGCAGTATAATGATAAGATGGGTGAAACATAAAAGATGAGCATGAAAGGGAGGGGTGAGCATGAAGCAATGAAACTTCTAGTTGTTCTTTAAGGTGAAAAGCTGTTACTGCCGAAATGATGATTCTTCAGCCACCATAGTACACATATTATAATTTTTACTCTGCTAGAGTAGGTATTGATATCATGAAGCAAAATATCTGAATCATCATGCCATGGGGGAGGCTAATGATTTGGGCTCGAATAAGGCTTATTTCCAGAAACAAGATATGGAATCCTTCAGTGGTGTTTGCAGTATTTCCAAACGGGAGAATGCATGCATCCAGAATACACTGTATTTGATACAATACTTATGACTTAAAGCTGCCTGAAAAAACTTAAAAGCTGCTCCTGAAAAACTCGTGCTGCAAAGCAAGGTTTTACTTTTACCAAAGGAAGCTGAGGAGAAGAGGTAAACACTCCAGGATGAAGCGCATAATTATTTTACTGGCTGAAGTATTAAGGTGAAGAGTTCAATACTTCCAGAATATCTTACTGTACCTTCCTGGCATCTAAGATGCAGATTCCTGAAAGCTATACAGGTAAATGTGGAGTCATTATGTGATAGTCTATGTCACACTGTGTCACTATATGTCTCTGTCCCTGAAATAGGTACCCTGAAAGGTGAAATGTCTTTCCGAAAGTGAGTGACTGCAGAATGAGCCAAGCAGCTGTCATTTGCCTATGCAACTCTCCACTGAGAAGTATAAACTTTTCCACTGAAGTATTTTCTTTATTGTGTCAAAGCTAATATTACAATTCTACCTTACATTAACTCAGTCTTCAGAAGAAAACTCAAGATGTATGTATTTTGCAGTCAGCCAGTGGTCAGGCAGCAGGTCTGTTAATTGCTGCTGGAAGCTGTACCTGCCCATGGTGAGGGGCAATGTGGAACTAGATGATTGTCAAGGTCCCTTCTGACCCAAACCATTCTATGGTTCTGTTATCTTGTAGAGTGACCCTGCTTGTAATAATTAGGACAGCACTATCTGCAGGGAAGAGAAGAAAACACTTTGCCTACTTAATATCCATGCTGCGTCAAAAATAAGAGGTGTCACTGATGCTCCACTATATTTTTTGTCCTTCTTATTCCTAACAAAACAGATTTTCAGCTAGGGCATGATTGTTCGTATGTCACAGCAGTATTTCTGTGGTAGGATCAAGTCGCATGATAAGGCTAGGGAAGATGAGTTAGCAGTAGGTTTGGAGTTGTATGCCATCACAGGAGAGACTACAGCTAGGAGATCCTGTGCAGTACTTGGGGTTGATGATGTCTCTGTAATTACCATAGCGTGATCTGTCTCCCCTTGCTAGGTCATCTAGAAGTTAGATGTCCAGTCAAGTCTCCTTTTAGAGTCCTCAGAGATAGACTGATAACTTTTGGAGACTTGGATATTAATTTCAGAGGATGGATTTCTACCTAAATGGTTGTGTACTTTTCTCCCTTGGCTGACCACCAATCAGCTCTAGCCTGGTCATCTAGTAGTTGTGAATCCAGCATGAAGTTCACATAAGGATCTTGCAGCTTATCATTAATGCGACCATTAAAAATACTGGTATATAGCAGGAGAGGGATAAGATTTCCAGTGTATGAACACACGAGATCACCATGGAGTAGATAATCAACTTTTATGTGAACGTTAGATAATTGTCTTTAAAGTAGCTGTGACTTGATTGAGTTCTTGCTGGCTGAGTGGCATCTTGTGGAGTCTTTGGAAACAGTAGGTTTTCTGCTCGTAACCTGAAATGATGGAGTAAGTTCAGGCTCTCAGCTCAAATGTAGACAAGGCAACTGCTACTTGTTACTGCTTTACCTTTTGCATTTGACTGCAGAAATGTAAATCTTCATTCAGGATTTTGATATTTAGCTCTTTTGGGGTTGGTTTGCCTCTTTTTCAATTTGCTTTTTGGATTTTTACTAATTTTAACTGCATCATTTTTCTGGCTTGACTGGGAAAGAAAGGTATGCACTGGTAGGGCAAGGGAAAAAGCAGGGGTTTGGAACTAGATAAGCTTTAAGGTCCCTTCCAACCTTAACCATAACCTATTATAAGCGGTTATATTATTCTATGAATGATGTAGTCTTAGTTCTAATCTCAGAAGATGTTAATCTTCTTAGCTGTTAGCAATAGTTGAACAATACAGGCCAAAGTCAAACATTACACTGTGGCTCATTGTACTGTTTTCCTTCTAATTTTGACGCCATTTGTAGAATAACTGAGACAGGCAGTAAGCTCATAAAGGGTTTCCAAGTATTTTTATTGATCAAGCATAAAAGAAAGATAAATGCTGATGTTAATGCATTGCACTGTTCATTATTTTGTGTGGTGGAACTGTGGTTTATTTTCTGCATGCTACAGCAAGAAGATATTTGACTAAAGTCTCTGCTTACAGTTCAATAAATCAGATCATTTCAAGGTAGACAGTTCACTCAATTTATTTCAACAGATATGCCCATTCTGACATGTTTTTCCTGCTTTCCTAACACTGTTCAGGGATCTCATTCTGAAATGTATTCTTGGTGCATTTCAGCTGAAATGTAGGCAGCAAAGTCCATTATTTTGACATGGCAAAAGTTGAACTGATTATTGCTGCAGGCTTTGGAAAATTGAACACTTCTAGTGTGTCTGTTTCATTCTGGATTAATTGTTGGATATTTATATGTTGCCCTGATACATGTCTATAGCTTAGAAGATAGTACTGAGACCCACTTGTGTTTTGTGGGCTGTATGGGTTTGGGTTTTCTTGTTCCCATTAAATTCCCAGATAAACATCACTCACGCTAAAGTTTTCTTCTCTTTATTCATTTTGTTATCAAGCTGAGTGGTTATATCTGTAGTTAGGAATTCAGGCTGATTTTATACCCTTTTCTCTGCATCTGGCTGTGAGGAAGGTCTAGTGATAAAATTTTGTTTTAATGTGGGTCCTGCAGTGTCATGCTTGTGGAGATACACAAGTAGCAATGACTTGGGCTTTAAAACACCACTACTTTTTCTGTATGGTTATTTCAGAAAGCCTTACTCAGCTGTAAAGCCCAATACAGTGTCAACTAGAACACCAGAAGAGATCTGTGCTTCTGTAGGCAGATACTGGCAACTCTGATGCAGAAATCCATTTGAGAAGCAAGTTCCTAGTATTTTACCAGCTCATGCATGCTGAGTGCTTCCAACGTGAAGAATTATTTTTCTGACATATCTAAGCAGGTTTAATTTTACTTGTTTGCTCCCCAGAAGCTTTGTTTGCTGTCTTTTCTCGCTTTCTGCTGGAGTTTGTATTTTTAATGTGTGATATGGATGCTCAGGCTACAGCTCACTGAAGAACCTGGACCTTTGGGTGCTGATGAGAGTGTTTTTCACTCTGTCAATTTTGAGTGTTGCTTATCTCTCTGTATCTGGTGTTTGGCATGGCATCATTGCTGGTGTTTGGCATGGCATCACTGCTGATGTTTCCTTGCAGTTGTGAAATATTTCAGATAATTATGCTTGGTTTTCTATGCACTCTATGAGTCGCCTTCTAAACTGAACCTTTTTGGAGAGAGTAGCTAGTGTTTAGGTGTCCCTGATGCATTTCCAGTAATGCTCTTGGAAGACTCCTGTCATGTATAAAGAGGAATGAGTAGTTTTTCAGTGAAACAGCTTTTTTTGCATAAATGTAGACCAAAGATCTCCTTCCCCATGGGCAAGTCACCAAGCTACGTGTTGTTGCCTTTGAAAAAAGGGAATAGCACAGGGCAAACACGGAAAATTATGCTGTCTTGGTGCACCATGCTACTAGGTGGTGTGAAGCAGGCATCTCAGTCTTTGTTCCTTCTGTGCTACTTAATATAAGCTACTTAATATAAATAAATATTCTCTTGGTCAGTTCCCTTTACAGATTAGCCAGGAACTCTCATGGATCTCTTTCTGCTATTAATTCTTTAAGAACAAGTGTATATGCTGGCTAAAGTGTCCAAGGCTCTAGTTTTATCATTAACTGAGATTTTCTCTCCCTCTCTCCCCTTCACCCTTCACCCCACCCACTCCTCCCCCCGCTTCTACTCTGGAATAAGAGTAGCTGTAGGAAAATCAACTGAATTTCTCCTATCTTCTTACTTCCACCCAGCAACTGAATTTCTGCTAAGCCCCGGGGAAGGATGCCATAGCTGTAGAATAGGTGCTTTGTGGGTTCCTAATCTGGGATTTTGTTTCTTCCTTAGACACTTGATCTGGCTGCTTGTCCTGAAGTGCCTGCTTATTGCTTCTGCTTTAGGGTAAAAGAGGACTTGATCCTTCCTTGAATTGAGAGAAAATGTCTTTCAACACTGGTCACAAACAGCAATTTCTAAGTAGATGCATAAAACTGGGAGGAAGTGTTAGTATAGATGTTAAACTGGATTAAGTGATGGCTGAAAGTATGAAATTCTGCTTTTCATCTGAGTGACAGTTTTTGCCATAGGGAAACGTTACAAAACTTCTTTTGATGTAGTCCAAAGAAATGAAGTAACCGCAAACTGTGCTTATAGAGTTTGTTTATAATTTTTCTTCCTCTATCTTCACCATATAGGGGAGAAGAAGGAGGAGAAGAGAAACCTATATTCTAGCAAAAGCTAACTATCTACAATACAGATGAAACCTGGACTGCGTTCTTTCTCTGAAATACAAACACCAGTGATGCTTTTATAAAAAGGGTAGAAAACTATTGGGCCAGAGAACCAATGATGCAATTGAGTGCACTTACCAGAAGTCTTCATGCTTGTAGTAGCCTGTGTTTTTTTTCAGTGGTGTGGGGTGAAATATTGAACATGGTGATGTATATATATAATCTTTCTCACAAAGCTGTCTTAAGGATTTGTTGAATGTAGTTACATTAAGCAGATTGCCATCAATCTTGCAAGCTAACTCTAACCTTGCATCCTCAGTGCTTTCAATAGCCCAACAGCAGAAGCCAACTATCTTTGCTGCCGATGTGGTGTTCAAGCAATTTTGCTTTGGTAGGGTCTTACAGTTATGATGCTTTCCTGTTCTCCTTGTAACTTCTAGTTCTAAGTTACTTGTACATCTCTGAATCCTAGACTTCCCCATCTCATGATAGTCATTGTCATGGTTTAAGCATCTATAACTCACGCAGTTTTGCTCACTCACTCCCCCTTCATTCTTCCCCCGCTCCCGGAGGGATAGGAAGGAGAATCAAAAGAATGCAACTCCCACAGGTTGAGATAAGAACAGCTTAGTAACTAAAGTATAACACAAACCACTACTGCTACCACCAATAATAATAATGACAAGGCAAATACAAGGAAAGAATACAATAGCTCACCACCTTTACCCAGCCCGACCAAGCAGTGCACTCCCGCCCTTCCGGGTCTCTGCTCTCTGTTTTTACATCCTGGGCATGACGTGCTGTGGTATGGAATACCTCCTTGGTCGGTTTGGGTCAGGTGTCCTGTCTCTGCTTCCTCCCAGCTTCCCCTCCTCCCTGGCAGAGCATGAGACTCAGAAAGTCCTTGGTCAGACCAAAACATTGCCAAGCAGAAACTGAAAACCTTGGTGTTATCAGCGCTGTTCCCAGGCCGAAAGTCAAAAACACAGCGTTGCACCAGCTACCAAGAAGGAGAAAAAAATGACCGCTACTGCTGAACCTATGACAGTCATGTTCGAAGGATATCTTTTTTCTTTTTTTTTGATGTTAATGTGTTGAAAATCTGTTAAAATATTTTATGTACCTTTCTATTTCTGAGTGATTTTAAACCTCAACTGTTTTAAGCAATTGCCCTGGATTTCCCCCCCTCCTGTGTTTTCAAATGTCCTTCAGCAGAGTTGGAAATATACTTGCAGAGTTGCAATCTGGTAGTTGTGTAACTGAGGCAAACACAAAATTCTTCTAAAATAACACTCATTTCTATCTCTGCCTGTTTCCTTCTGGCTGTTACTTCTGGTTGCTTCTTTTTTGGTAACTACAATATTTTGCAACTCCCCTACCTTTGCATTTTTGTGTTCTTTTTCAAGAAATTTCATGCAAATGTTTAAATTCCTGAGTCATCCTGTGAAAGTGTTTTCTTGCCTTAGTTTTTCCTTCTTGCAACTCCATCAGAGTGTTGATCTTTCATGTGAATTCATGAAGTATATTCTTTGACACCATTATTGCTGGATAGGTAGAACATGTTAGTCTGAGAAATGGAGTTTGTTGAAGAGATCTATCTTGGACTTGGCCAGATAGACTTCTTAATGTTCTTAATGTTGTTTCTGATCGCACTGGCAAGTGGTAAAGCATTGAGATTACTATGAAGAGCATCCAGTGTCCAACTGTGGGCCACCCTGACTCACATTGAATACTAACCTATTTTGCACAGAGATTCATTGATTTCAGTGGTATATTAATCTATTGTCTACCTATTTCTGCAATTGGATGTCATTTGAAGATGAGCTAATTGTTGCTTTGAAAGTTATTGATCAAGGACAGCTCCTCAAAGGGAACTATATCCAAAGACTCAGTTAGCAGTAGTAAGTATTCTGAGAGGGACTTTGACCTTGTGAAATCACTACAGATATCCTCGGAAAAATGATACTTTCTACCTTCAAACTGAGCTGAGAACTTTGAAATACTTTAGGACAAAGTACCACCATGTGTTCTTGGAGGGGCTGCATGCGCAAATGTGGCGATGTTAACAGACTTGTGTCTTGCTGTTCAGTTTTACTTCGTGTCTGCCTTCTGGTCACTGTCCTCTGAAAAATGCCAAAGAAATATGTCAGTGAAACTCTTAGAGGACAGGTCCTGAAGGGGCGTAGTAAGCTATGAGAGCAAGATGGCTGTTTCAGGCTCATCAAAGAAAATACTGTGTCCAATTTCAGATAGTGTATGTTTAAGTTAGATTTCTGGAACCCTGAGGCATCCTGTTTGCTTCTTAATAATACAGACATGCTATACTAAGGAATTTTGCAGGGACCTGGCAAAATGAGGCACCTGTGTAACACATGCTGAGTCAAATTGATTGTTGATGTACGCAAGTTAAGGTATAACAGAAGGAATAATGTGTGCTGTTTACATTCTGATTCCCTAGCTTCAGAATTAACTGCAGTCCACAAATAAAAATTGTTTGGTATCACTAAGAAACTAAATTACAAGCAAGTTGTGGAAAGAACAGGGGAAATAATACTTAATGTCAGTCACCCTCACAGTGGTGTGCAGCCACCTGGAAAGCAGTGTGTGCCCTTAGCCTGCTTCTGACAAGAGAGTAGAGATAGAGGTGGAAGAAGTAAAAATAATAAGTGATATAGAAAACTACTGCTAAAAGGAGGCATGCAAAGACTGGGAGCATTCTCTGGGAGACAAAATGAATAGAAAGAATCACTGAAGAAAGCTTCAAAATGGATTAAGTTGTGTATGAGTTTAATGGCTGGTAAAGCGAAGTATTTATGCTCTTCTCTTCCTTATTTTCTTATGACTGCAGAATAAACCTTTCAGTTACATGGATGGTCATCAGAAGTTTATTCAAGAAGTGCTACAGGCAGACATGAGAATTATGGGTGACAGATGAGGATAATTGGAGGGGAAACAGAGTGCAATGGGGAATTTGAATCAGGAGTGTAAGTTAAGTTGCTGCAGGCCAGAGCTGTGGTGGAGAATCAGCAGCACTGGGGGACTGTGGGTTACCACAATTCTAGAGACTCTGTTAAACATCTGAGAGGTGTACCTGGTGCCAATACTTGTGTTGTTTAAACTCTACAACAGCTATGCCCTGAAACTTCTCTGCAAGGTAATTCCAGGTAATGCTACTCCAGTACCTCCTACTAGTTGGGTTACCTGTCCTGGTGGGGACTTGGGAAGTTGCTTAAACCAGGCTGAAATCTGCAGGCATTTTGTAACTTCCTTTTCACCTTGTTTAACATATAAATCAAACAAAATTCCTTTTTTGGCTGCTAATGTTAGATACAGCTGAGACTTTTTCACAGAAAAAATAGGAAGTTCTAAACTCCTTTTTAATAAAGCAGTTTTCAATTTAGAGATGTGAGGGTAAATGGCATCAAAAATAGCATCTGTGGGAGCTGCTGTTCAGCACGGTCAGTGTCCTTACAAGATGATGAAGAATATTTCTACAGATATGTGAGAAGACATGAGAAAGGGTAGCCCCAAGGTACATAAAGAATTGCTGACTTTTAAGTTGAGTTAAAGACAGAAGATTTACTTCTGTATCTCTTTTTTTTTTTTTTGAATGATTTTGTGATATATTTATTTACTTGAGTGATATGAGTGGTTTTAGGAAGCTATAATTTCATTAGTTTTAAATGCAAAAGTCGGCATTTTATACCAGGAACACATGTTCTTTTGAAACCCTCTGAGTATTGCAACTGCAATTCTAGGGCTATCGTTCTGTTGTTTTTGCCTTTTTTTTTTCTTTCTATGCATGTAAGAATGATGTTGGTTTACACAATTCTGTTGCATAACAAACCCAGTTTCCCTTGTTTCAAATACTATTAACAAGATTCTCGCACCATTTTGGCTTCTGTCAGCCTTGTTTGCAAAGAGTTAACCAACCAAATAACTTAATAACACATGCATATTTCTGTAGCATAACAATAGCTTCTCATGTCCACAGAAATCACTTACATTTTTATTTAATGATTCATAACTTCTTAGGAATTGGTATCTTGGCAATGTAGCTTCTTTAATCGCACAGCTGTCTGCTGTTCTGATGTGTATGTAATATGTGAATGATATTGCAGAAGTTCCTCCAGAGTACTGAGAAAATGAGATAAGGGTACATCATTTGGTGATAAAGTTAACTACCTCTATATTAATAACAATAGTGTTGTCAGAGCTGCTGTATTAATCCATTTGAACTACTTTTACCTATAAAACCACAATAACAATGTTATACTACTATATAAACACACTGGTTTCTCGTGGTGAGCTGTTGCTAACAAAATTCACTAAAGACATTTGTTTAGCAGAAGCTGTATTTATATAGCACAGCTGAAAGCTGCTTAAGATCAATCATTCACTTATAATTACTTATGCTTTATTATTGCTTAGTGGAGAGCATTGTGAAAGATACCTGAGTGTATGCCTGCCTTGGACCATCTTCATATGGTTTGTTTGTGGAGTCTAAGTATAGCTTAACCCTCAGACAACAAGAGTTGTCCAAGAGGGACCAGTTTTTGCTGCAGGGCTATGTTTGCTTATCAGTTCTCTTGCTTGCTCCAAGAGAGGGTTGGTGACCATTAAATGGTAGGTTTTGAATGCCAGGGGTGACCTTCTTAGGTATCCTGCTGCTGGCTCTCATGCAGCACGTGCTCTGGGGAGCTGGGATGGTCACTGGCCCTGTCACCTGTGGAGATGGGCAGGTACTCTGGGCTGCATTTACCCCTTGGAAAAGTGGCAAGGGTTTTCAAAAGCCATCCCTCATGCCAGGAGGTTTCCAGGCACAGAGAACAGTGTTGGGCAGGCAAGGATGGGGAAAGTGCCCTGGAGCATTGGTATTTGCCCTTCCAAGTAAGGGTGATTGCCCCAGCATGGCAGAAGTTGGTGCTGGCAGCTGAGCCAGATGGTCTGGGGCATGCATTCTTCTCCAGTTCTTTATGGAACTCCTGCTAGCAAAAGTGGTGTTTCTAACTCGTACCCTCCTCCAGTGGAAACGGGATCACTATAAAATGTGGGGGAGTATGTGTTTTTACATCTTAAAATTTAAACTATGAAGCAATCGCATATAGAAACCTTTTTATCCTGTTAGAAAGCAGGCTTTCATTAGAGTACTATTGCTAGATTTTCTAAGCCATAGTAGAGCTGTCTCAGAGGAGCACAGAAGGTATTTAGTTATGTAATTTATTCCATAAAATGGGTAAGGTGTAGTGTAACTCTCAGAGCTGATGAGCACATTATGCATGTTGCTCTACTGACCTGAAATAGTTCTCTTATGTTGCTTGTAGTAGATGGTTCACAGACTTCTTTTTAGTACATGGACATGTTATGCTTTTCCTGTGAAGTGCCCATGTTCTAAGATGCCAAGAATCCTCAAAGGAAAGCAGACACCACCACACATTTGTTTTCTCATTTTAGCACCTCCCACCTCCTCCTCAATAACCACAAAAATCCCAAAACTTCATTTTTTTAAGCCTAAAGCAGAAGAGTTGTCACTAGCAAATACTTAATGTCTAAGGAAGAAAACAGCAACACCACAAACCCAAGGAAATTAACTTATATCTGATGTGGTGTTTCCTCTGGATCTGGTGGAGAAGATTGCTAGAAACATCTTTCACCCTGACATTTTTTAGTGGTTAGCATTGCTGCTGCATATGATGTGGCTTGTGCATGTCTAATGGTAGTGTTTGCTGCGCTGCATAGATCTTGACTTGCCTGAGGTGACTAGATTTGGGATAAGGGTTTTGGGGAGGTTAAGACTAGAAGATCAAAGTTGGAAGTCAGAAGGGAAAAACCAGGAAGTTTGTGCAAGGCCCAGAGCTGTTGTAGCAGCAGAGTGCATGTGCCTTTAGTAACTGTGAGACAGATACTATTCTTCATGCGCAAATTCAGAGTGGCAATGTCTGCAAAGCAGAACCTTAGGAAGAGCCTTACATCTGAAAGGATAATCTGACTTTTGAGAAGCATTGAAAACCCTCAAGTCCTTCTCATGTTAATGCAGATAGAGGAGGCACTTACTTGAGTAGCGCTGTGGGTGGCTGCCCACTAAACTGTGTGACTCCTTGCCATGGCAAACTATAGAAACTAAAAGCTGAAGGAATTGATGGTGGTGAGGGAGAGGGACTGTCAAGGATTATGTGATGCAAAAAAAATCACCATCACTTGTTAAGAAGGTGCCTGTTGTGCAGAAGCATGGGCACAGGCAGGTCGTGGCTTGGTACTCTTCCCTTACGCAATTGCTAGTGGCTAGTAATGGCAACAGGTTATGAGGCCAGAGACCCCTTACACTTGGTCTGATTTTGTGTGTTTATCTTCCCCATGAAAGTAAAAACAAGCTAAAAGGCTGTATTTCACAATATCTTGTTTAGCTGATAAGCTGATAGCAGTTGATTCTACAGAACTTTGAGTGACTGCTTCATGATTGTTTCAGGATAAAAAACCTGATCTTGAGTTCCCATCATTGCACCGTCTATTAAGAGATAAGGCCTGTTAACTATTTAACCTCTACCAAATGATTAGACTGCTGGCTCTTCTGACTTTGCATTACAAGGATTGAGTTTTATGAACTGAGAGCACAAAATCTGTAAGTAGTTCCTCTTGCTTCTTCAGTTACTTGATACACATTGGCAGAATTGCATATTCACCAGGCCCTGCATTGGTTTTGCCCTACTCCAGCAGCTGTGGTGCTGGGTTTTTTTCCATAGCAGGAATAAAAGCATCTCTTCATTTAATAAAACCAAAATGTTCAATGAATCACTGTACCAAAAAATACTGATGAGCAATCTGCTTTTTGGCCCATTAAGAGACACTGACCACTTTCCTCCAAGCTCTCCGTAAGACTTTGAAAAGTTGAAGGCCTGACGAATGCATTGGAACAGCTGTTCAGAGCTTATGAACGCTGTGTAACAGGTCAATGCATATGATGAGGGCTGTTTCCAGCAACTGTGCTGCATGTTGAAATGATTCAGCACTAGATCAATGAGAGTTTGGGAAATGTCTTTGTATGATAGGAACAATGTCGGGTATTATTTTTCTTTTTCTTTCTCATCTCGCTTTCCAGGACAGGCTGTGCTATATTCCTGTATTTTCACATCACTGATCTTGAATCTCTCCTCTTCAAACATCAGGGGTGTTTTTCATCTTTATTGTGACAACCAAAACTGAGCAAGACTCAGTTAGGGGAGGCCAGACTGGACAAGTATAACTGATGGATTTAGTAAGCTCAGGAAAAAGAGAGCAGCAGCAGGGAAAGAAAGCAAGTATGAAAAATGGGAGAGAGCAGGGAAAATGAAGAGTCTGCATGTTGATATATTCAGCCTGAGCAGCAGAAGATTTCATAGAATCATAGAATTCATGTTTCAGTATCTGACCTAGAAACTATATCAGTCTGTCAGAGCAAGATGGGACAGCAAGTTGAATTTTATCCACTTGGTGAAAGCTGGGTGAGGAACAAAGTGCTGTTTTTCTTTTCTGATGCTTGATAAGCTTTGGTTTTCTTTTTGTGCTATAGCATTTGAAAAGAAGTCTGCTCACTGTAACTCTCTTGGCATCCTGTCATCTTCATTCACCTGAAAAGTTGTGCAGTTCTTTGTTGCCTTTGTGCACCTGCATTGAAATCTAATTACTTCAACCTGCGGTCTCCTGGTGCAATACTGTAGGTTTTTAGAAGTGAGGCTTCTTTACTAGGTAATGCACAAGGCATGGCAATTCAGGAAAGGGGAGAAACTGCCAGAAATCATAGTGCGATTTGTATCACTATTATCTTTTGAGGTAAGTAACCATTGGTGGTCTCATTCTGCCTCATAAAGAAGCCTCAGGACTTTCTGGCTGAACTTTAACAGCAAGTGGTTCCCACTGTCTGTTTTAGAAGATGCTGTTTCACCTTGGAATATAACACAAGGCACCAAAGGAGGAAACTTGCCTCCTGAGAGCTGTGGTCACCATCTCACTTCTGCTGACTTCACAGGTTTTTACCCTAAGTGGAGGCGCACCAAAATGGGTTGATATTTTCTGTAAGGCAGACAGGCTCAAAGGAACTAGCAACCAAATCCTGGTGCTTTGCGCTCCTGCTGGCTTCCTGCAGGATGTTGTGTTACCTTGTCTGCCTCTTGCTGGCAGGCTGCTATGCCACGCAGAGCATTCTCCCCATTCTTAAAAGAGAATATCATCATGTTTGCTGCTGTGAAGATAAATATAGCACATGAGATTAGCTTACCCGGTAGTCCCTTGGCTGAAGGCCCAGATAACAATCGTGTTTATGGCCCTGCTCTTTTCAGAGGGCCTTTACAGATCATCAGTTTTAATAAAGGATGTTGGGAGTGGAGGTGGGGGAGCCCTCAAGCTTTCACTTCTTTATTCTTTTAAGTTCCAGGGAAACCTAATTTCCTTTTGCACAGACTGTCCTATATGAGGGTTCCAGATTGTTGTTCGGTTTTGGTTTCTTTCTTTCCCTTACAGCCTTATTTCTTGGAGGACTGATTTTTGCACTATTTTAGATCCCTTAAGTGAAATTAAAACTCTGTCATATGTTAGTGGAAACAGTTGTACCATCAAGGTATTGATTATTCTGCAAAGTTATGTTTTAATGTTATTCTATGACACAGAGGAAATCTGTAATAAGACTTCGCACAGAAGTGGAAGTTCAGCGTTCTGGTAAAGGGTTTTGCTAGCCTTACTGCAATATCCTCATTACAAGAAAAGGTGGGTGAAAAAGAAGTGGTTTTTAAAGTTAATTTTCCAGCTGCTTTGAAACGAGCCTGGCATAGCTGCAAACAGTTCCTGTTATAGATATGACTTTTGCTAGTGGAGAAAAGGCTGCTCAGGGAGAAGGGAGCCTTAACTGCAAACAGTCCTGGAACACAGGGAAATGGAAAAAGCTCCATGTGCCTGGAGTTACAGAGTAACATGGGACATTGGTGGAGGGTGCATCAGTGTCTGCAGCACCAAGTTCAGCAAGTCCTAGCACAAAACAACCACAGAGACATGGACCTAAGTTTTTGTAAGCATATGCAGGACTTCTAGTTGCAATTGCAAAGGTGAGGAAATGTGTGGAAATGGGAGAAATACAGATTTAACCATACCATGAATTTCAATATTGCTTTAATATACCTAATGACCTTCAAAGGCAGTAGTTAGAGCTGATGTGAAGAAGAAGTTGCTTTTATGAATAGTCTTACTGCAGTTCTAATGCAAGTGCCCTGGACCATTTCACTCAGTACACCATCAACCCCTCACCTTACTCATCTAAATAATTTCAGAACAGCTGAAATGTTACTCAAAGCACTCCACTAAATTAACTCTAAATATTTCTCTAGTTCTTAAAATGAGCTTTCCATTTCAGTGGTAAATCAGAATCTCCCTTTTACACTTGACCCTTAGTACAGTACCCAAACCTTGTTCATAAATATTAATCTATTTTTATGTATTCTTAACATTAAGTATGTGCTTCCCAGCAGGTCTATTTTGCATTCTTCTCTGTAAATTATGAATATGCTGTTAAAAATATGGTAATAAATTAACTTTTAATTTTTCTTATTTGTGAATTCTATTTGCCATGGTGACCAAGTAAACTTAATGTAGCACCATTAATATTTTTATAAAGTGTCAAAAATTTATAAAAATGTAATGAACATTTTTAGCAACTTAAAAGTTAATGTTTAATATGTCAATGCTTTCAAATGTACCACACTAATCTTTCTCTTTTTTTTGACATTTTGAAAGCAGATACAGGATTTTTGATTCAAGGAACTTCCTAGATTGGTCCCATGTGTTAAAGTTTTTATGAAACAAAAAGGGAGATAGGAAGGTCTGCATTAATTTAATCACTGGGGGGTTTATTTATTTTTCTGAAAAACCAAACATATAGTTGTACACAGATTAACTTCCTATGTAAATATTGCATTCTGAGTCTACCTTACTATCCTTACTTGAGTAAATTTTATTTCACTGCCTTAAGTTAAAACCCAAGACATTTAGCTATTATGAAAGCATTCAGTTGATATTTCAAAAAACATCAGTTCAAGGTTAGGTTGATACACTGGGGAGAGAGGGAAATGTCACTGATTTGGTAAAAGCCTTGTTTCTTCTTCAGATACCATTTCACACTTCTAATGCCAGAGAAATGCTTTTTTGATTCATGGAAAACAGAACTATCAGAATTCAGGTTTCTTGGTATATCAGCGAATGGTACAAAGCAACGATCTTCAGCCATTCTTCATTCAGAACCATTTCTGCTCCTTTAGAAGGAGATCCCTGGATTATAACTTTTTTCCTCTCAAATAAGATTAAAGATGAAGTGTTCTCCATCAAGACCTTTCCAGGTCTTTCAACAATATACATTCAGGGCAGACAGCTGCTTTCTGAGTTTAAGTGTCAACTGCTGGCAGATATGAGAAGACTGAAGGGAAATCTTTTAGTTCTGTGAAGCCACACTGATTCCCTTCTCATGGAGACCTGTGCACTGCACCTTCAATTTTGCAGCGGTTTTCATATAGCGGTTTCTCCGTCTTCCATTCTTTCTGGGCTATGTTGGCTGCTGTGTGCATGGTATTACTGCATCACAACAGAAGAGGCATACACTCACTGGAGGTGTCACTCCTCAGCTTCTTTTGTTGACTGCATTCGGGACAGACGATACTTGGTAGAGCAATTTTTTTTTACTTTAGAATTGCCAACTGACTACTGCTGTGAAGGTTACTCAAATAGTTTAGCTTATGATTCATAGAGGATCATAAAAGACTGCTCTAAGCTTGAGGTTGTCCCAGTTCATATTCGTATGAGATTCTCACTGAGAATAAAATTTCTTGCAAGAGATACATGGAACATCTTCAAACAAGCCACTTCAGGAATTTTTCTCTTAAAAAGATTTCCTAAGTATCATGAAGGGAAAAACTGTTACAGAGGGATCTTCCCCTCTTATCCTCACAAGCAAATGTTTAAAGACAGTACTCTTTGTTGAGCGAATAAGCTTATAGAGAGTTTTCTTCAGCAAAGCAAAAATTGTCAAAGATGGGATATCTGTGTTTAAGTGGTTCACACTGAGTTAATATTTTGTGATTCAGTAGCATTTAAAAGGCACACTGGTCGCCTCTGATTTGACATTTCCTTAAATCAATATGTTGCAGAAAAGGTGAACACTAAAGCAAGAAATCTGAATTGAACTCTGTGGGATGCTTTAACCATAGATATGTTTAAACTAAACACATTTATATTGTCTGAAAGTGTATCATCGTGTGTGTATTTCATTGCCAGGGTGTCCTGGGGCTGTGAACCAGGAGCAGAGAAAGATTTTACACAACAAGCTGGCTTTAAATTAAAAAATGACAGGATGCCTCACTGTGTGACTTTTTCAAAGCCTGAACTAAACTCACTTCTGTTCTGAACCATGCTCAACAGTATAGGAAGTTGGCCTTGATATAGTGCTTGGTTGTGTCCCTTTAGTAGGGGATAGTGTTTGAGTTGCAAACCCCTAGACTTGCAAGCTTTGCTGCTGGGTTCCCCAGTGGAGTGTGCTGGGGACGAAGGGCATTGTTCTTCCTTGCCTGGACCAAATATTTGACTTGTTCTTGTTTTATTTCTCTTGTAGTACAGTGTGGTGAAGGAGGGACTCTTCTCCAGAATAACAAAACCGGACAATAACAACCTCTGTTTTCATGTCTGAGGCAAAAATTTAGCTCAAAGGTATCTGCAGTCACTAAATGGCTATTTATTATTCCTGCTCATTCTTAGACTGAGGCACATGTACAAATTTAATTAAAATCTCAGTTTTGCTGTCTTTTTTCCTGCACACTGAATTGTGAGGTTAATAAATGTCCATGTGGTGCCTCTTTCTCCTTCCAGCCGTGCTCAGTCATTTCTGTGACTACATCTGCTTCAGGACACATGCTGAAAAATACTAGATTTGCAGCTCACAAGTGTTACTGGACTAGGAGAAAATTCATATTGTTCTCCACGTCAGGGGAGAATGCTGGTTTTCTCAGGAGAAATAACCTGATAGCTCTCTACTTTTCTGCAATATCACCAATGTTTTTGTCACCCATTGGAGAGAAAAATGCATGTTCAGGCCTGTTGTTGACTCTGGAAAAGGTAGGCAAGGAGGTGTGGGGATGGATGAGACAGCTTTTTTGTGCTTTTAACACTGCATCCTTTTTAAGAATGACTTGTTACTGAGTTTTCAACGTAACACTAAGAAAACAACACCTTTTTCACCCAGAATCATTTACAATACTTGCTTCATCAATGAGATTGTGTTTGTATTTTGCATCAAAATGTTGATGGCATTTCATAACGTCAGAATCTACTTTCTTGGTCTCTCCAGACAGTATGTGGGGTAGAGCTTTTTCCAGGAAGCATTTGTCTTGGCAGTAGAAATTTGGACAGAATGGTTAACTTTTCATACGTGCTTGATCGTTTCCAGTTAAGATCCTGGCTGCTGATGCCAGGAAGGGCCCAGGGTGAGTGAGGGCAGGCTGGTGGGGGTCAACTGGATCAGGCAGAGAGGTGAAGAGAGTTGATTTGGAGCAGTGAGCATGAGTCAGCTTGCAAAGGTACAGTGGCCGGGGGGAGAGGTGTGAAAACTCTTTTCTTATTTGACATGGTCACTGTGTTCTCTATTTTCTCACAAAAGTCTAACTCTGTGTGTGTCTCTCTCGCTGCTTGGAGATATGCCCTTGTAAGGAGGAGGTGGAGACGCATTCATCTCAATGGTCTGGGGTCTCCATAAATATCCTGGTGTATGTCCTGGTGTTTCACGTAAGAATAGATATATTAGTGAAAAGTCTGGAGAATGAAGAGCAAAATCACTGTGAAGATATAATGAAGTGATGAGGGAAGAAATTGAAAATAGTAAAAGGAGATTCTCTGGATGAAATTAAGTTGGGTGACTGCTTCCAGGAAGGTTAGTGGCTTAAATATAAACAGGGCAATTAGCCATGGAAACAGTGACTACTTTCACGGAAAGTTAAACTTATAATTTAATAAGCAAATACAGTCTAGTAAGACTGTGTTGTCCTAAGTGCAGGCCAACCGTCAGCGCTCAAACAGCTGTCAGTAATAAACTGTCTCATTTCTTCCTTCTTTCTGAGGAGAGGAAAAGGAAGATAGCGATTCCCTTCTTTCTGTGATCCCAGACCACAGGGGCTGAAGGTAGCAAATGCTGTTTCTATTTTGGAGTAATTAATCTCAGAACCTGGATCTCCAGTGACCTGAATCCTGGGGACAGGGCTCCATGGGGAGGGGTAGTAGAAAATCACTTTATCAAATCAACAGTTCAAAAATAACATAAAGTAATAAATGGTAGAATTGAACGGAATTAAAATGGTTTTGGTAATGTATTTCTTAATAGTTCGAACCTGGTTTTGCTGTTGAGGGGCTTTGTACTGAGGATAGTACGATTCTGAATCTTTTTTGTGTAGCTGAATATGGTAAAGCACTGCCTATGCTTTAGGATCAGTGTTACCGTTCCTGGAGAAGGAGGGAGTTTTGAGATTTTTTTTAGGGGGAGAATAAGGTCCTTGCTCAATGTTTTGGATTCAGCCTTTTCTTTCAGACTAGAGTTTAATTCTTTGTGTTGACAGATATGTTTCTTCCTGTTGATCTCCTGAAGATTCATCTTTATGTGGGAAGTACCAATTGTTTTTGAATGTCAGCTCACTCTTAAAATACATTTTCTTCAAGTGAAAATGTAATTACTTGTTTATAAAGCAGAAGCCGATTTTCATCTGTAGTCTTTTGAGTAACTAGATTTTTTTGTTTGCTTAATCAAACCATATCTCCTTCCCTGGGTCCCTTCAAAATCTCTCTCTCATGCTAAGAATTGCATCTCAAACCTAGCAAGTTTAAGATCCTTATCATCTTATTGTAGCATAGAGCCTGCTAAATCTTTGACAATTGCCTTCAACTGTAAAAATCCTTTTTTTTATACAACAATAGGCTTATAAAGTGTATAGAGGAAGCTTTATAATCTATTGGAAAACAATTTTCTTGGTATAGCTTAGTAAAGCAAAGATCACTTATCCTATATAAGCAGCACAACATGAATAAAGGCTGGGTTAATGCAGATTTGTGCAAGCTTCCTCACAGTTAATTGAAATGTAGACTTGTTAAGGAAACCTGGTGGTGAGATATGTTTTAGCCCCAGATAGGAAGAAGGAGGAAGGAGGTGCAGATAGGTATTTCTCTGGTAAAGTTGCTTTGAACTGTGGCATGCAGAGTTTCACACATACAACTGAAGCATCTCCTGGTCTTGGGACTTAAAAAAATTGAAGTTTTTATGATTATGTTGATACAGGTGTATGCTTGATTCAGGACAGCTATATCGTTTAACAAACTCAGTTAACTGACCTCAGCTGGTCCTACTGATGCAACTTGTGCCTGCTGTAGCTTGGATAGTGCTGCAGTCAAGTGTATAATCTGTGGAATGATAGTTGAAGAACATGCGTGCTGTATTCTCTATAAGGGTTCTGAAGTTATCGACTGTGTGTGGCTTTGTCTTAGTTTAGCTTTGCAGCTTAAAGAATTGTTGAGCTTGTGTATCCCTACGATTACCTCTGGTGGATTGATTACAATCCCTGGTACTTGAATGACTATTTTACTGGTTGCTCTTTTGAGAAGTGGGGGTGGTGTGGGGTGGGTTGAGGAGTGTTTTGCTTGGTTTTTTTTTGTTTTTTTTTTTCCTTTGATAGGTTAATGCAAATTGTTCAGGTGAATTCCTGTTCCTTTTAGGCAAAACACAGCAGGTTTGCTTCATGTATTCAGTTCAGTTTAGGAAGAACTTGTGCAGGATGAAGATTATTCCAAAATGTTGGGTGACTGCACCTTGCCTTGCAAGTCCTGGGAATGCTCCTGCTCCAGGCAGGTGCTAATTCAAGCTACTTTTGCTCAAAGTCGTATACTTGTGGACTTTAAACCTGCCAGGTGTCTGTCCTCTAGAAACAGCATGCTTCTGTGGGCTGGGAGGGGAGTCAGCAGCTCTGAAGCTGCATTCCCACCTGTGTCTGGTTTAATAATGCTTTATCCTTATGTAACTTTATTTTGCTGTTGTCCTTCACTTTTCTCTCTCCTTTCCTCCCCTACAACTATGCTGTTTCTGAAGCTTGCCAGCATTACATAATAAGAGCACATTAGAGCTCTGTTGATATTGTAGGATTGGTTCAGATCCACAGCTTTACCAGTGGGGGCTAAAAACCAGTAGTGCCAGCATGCCATTAAAAACAGTCACCTTCTTCTGTTTACTTCTTTTATATCTTTTTTCCTCAGGACTGGACATTACTGCCTTATGGTCTGTTGCTGATGTTGTAGTTTATATAACAATTGCTGGGCAAAGTTAGGTGGCTTACTCTCAGTTGTTTTTATCAAATACAAGTTTGATTTTACCCAAGAGCTTGTAGTGAAGTAACGAAAAGGCAGATTTGAAAGGACTCAGCTGGTGTTTTTACAAGGAGATCACTGTGGGGGGAGGACAGTCAGTTAATTGAGAAAATATATCTTGCATCTCACAGAACTAAAAATGCCAGCTGCTTTTGACAGTCTGGTCATGAACATCCATTAGATGTGGACACAGATGTGCCACAATCAATCCTGATTGGCATTGACAGGTCAGATAGGGATTTTCACTGGAATGAAAAAATACTTGGTGCATGTCATCTGAGGTCAGAGACAATTACAGAATGTTCCTATGGGGAAAAGTGTGAATGTTTCTTTAGTGATATATGAGGTTCCTTGGTGAAAGAGGACTATGCTCCCAGTGAGACCTTAGAGGTGAGGATCCAGGCATCACCTGCTTTGTTGCTGTGCTCTAACGTAAAATCTGAGCTTTCTTCTGTGATAATCTGATGGTGGTGGGGTCTTTGATTAAATAAAAAAGAAAAAAGATGTAACTTTTAACAGAAATGCTCTGGAGGAAGCTTTAGCAGTGTCCTCTTTGGCTGCCAAAACTTGAGAGAGCAGTCTTTGGGATGAGTGTATGAAAAAGACTGATGTGAATCTTGTCTTTGGAGAACAGAAATAGTATTACTGCATATAGGTGCTTCAGTGAGAGAGCAGTCTTTGGGATGAGTGTATGAAAAAGGCTGATGTGAATCTTGTCTTTGGAGAACAGAAATGGTATTACTGCATATAGGTGCTTCGGTGAGCAGTCACAAGGATAGGTGATAACATGATACGGAAAAGACTGGGGGTTTTTGGTGTAGTAAGGCGAATATTGAGGATGGATACACCTGGCTTTTTTTCATGCTAAAGTCTTCATAGTTTTTTTTCTTTTTTATTAAGTGTAGATATTTAAAACACATAACATGATTGCTTTCCTGCCTTGATTAAGATGTAGAGACTTGGAATGTTTCCTGCAATAGGCCCACCTTCTACAGGATGTCTCATGCTGGCTTAAAATTGTTGCAGAGTGAAAGCTCTGGTCCCTAAGCTGCATGTCTTTCTAATTAATTATCTTTGCCTTTAAAGTAAGACCCTCTATTGTAACATGAACTTGTTGCCTTTGGTTTCCAGCCTTTGAAAGTAGATTAAACAGCACTTTATTGCCAGAATTCTTTCCCTCAGTAGACAGGCAATCCAATCAAATCTTCATCTGTATTTCAGTTGAACTAGACAGGTTGAGCTTTAGTCTGTACCTATTGTCACCTTGCTAATTCAGTGTATGGTGGAATGACCCATCTGCTTTTTATTTTGAATCCCTAAGAGCAAGCATCAGAGTTCAGTTTTCTCTTTAATTATAGGGGATTTCTGTTAATTTTCTTTTGAACTTTTTGGTGTACATTTTAATGAGGGTAAAACACCAGGATGAAATGCTACAATTGCTGTGAGAATTCAAAAAGTATAATATAATGTAAATTCTCTTGCTATTTTTTTTTCTGATATCAAGATATACCTTGATGCCTGGAAGAAGGAAATATTAGTGTCATAGAAGTTTGAGAGGTCAAGTATAAACAAGGCCTCCACTAGAAGCTGGTCTTTCTATTAGTTAAGTCAACAAAGTCGATAAATCTGGCATTCAGTGAGTACAACTTGTGAAAAATCTTTCCCAAGTATGAAGATTTAAGTCAGAATAGTCTTAGACCTTCAACTGTTCCCTTTCCACAAGCTTGGAAAAATCAAAGGGGATGTACTGCTGAAGTATAGGAAAAGGTATGTGGCAAAAGCCTTTTACTAGAAGACAGGAGATAAGGATTTTCTGAGTCGAACGGCACGATGTCCTCATTCTCATGGAATGGAAAGCTGCTTTTTGATAAGCAACTGAATATCTTATTGACCTCAATTAACATTTGTTCTGTCTGTGCCAGGACGGAATTTTGTTCTTCCAGCCTGCTAGGTGATATTAGGTGAATAGCAGACAAATGTAAATGACCTCCTTTTATTGCTTGGGTGGCATGAATACCTGAGTCCACTTTTAACTAAATTAGAAGCCTGGAATGAAGAACTATAGCTCTCTGTGAGGTCCATGGAGACAGCTACGCTCCTTGGGTGTCCTGAATCGCCCTCTGTGCGTCTCATTGAGCACATAGGAACATGGAGGTGTAGCTCAACCCAGTGTTAATGTGAGTTTGCTCTTTATATCCACATGCATCTAATCTTTCTATATCCATCCCTGAATTTGGCTCCCTCTTTTTTAACATAAAAAAAAAAAAAAAGAAAAAGTCTCTGGTTTTCTCTCACAACAGAGATTTGTCTAATTGTGAGGCAACACAAGAAATTACAGAAATCACAAACTGGATGTCAGTTTGTCTTTGCAATTCATGAGGAAATGCTGAACCTTTAAATCACAAAAATCTAATGGCTGAAACTGCAGCCGGATAAAACACTGACACAAGGGCAGCTGAGAAGCAGTGAAAGACAGATGAAACAATGACTTTTTGTCAACTGCCTTCACCCTCCTGGAGAATATGTGGCGTCAAGCTGTCAGTCTACTTGAATTCAGAATGAACAGAGTGAGCTGATGAAACAGCGTGAGTCTTATCACCTCTTCTTTCTTGGGAAAGTTTAGAGACTGACACAATTCATGAGATGTTCTGCCTTTTCACTTCTCTCCTGCCCTTTTTCTTTTTTCCTCCCTTGCATTGTATAATCTTGTAACCTAAAACTATAATCTGTGGTGGTTAAATACTATGCCTTTACACTATTTTATGAGTAGACTATCTGACAATAAAAAATAATTAGTGTAAATCCAGAAAAGGTCTTGAATCAACTCTCAGTCTGCTTCTGGCTTCGTAATGCCTCTAACTGGGAGACCAAGTGTATCAAAGTATTGCTGAGGAGTAGGCCCTTTCCAAATTGTGAAGTTGTAACTTATTTTAATCTGCTCTGGCTTCCACAGATGTGCAGAGATTGTTGGGGTTTTTTGGTTGTTTTTTTTTGGTGTTTTTTTTTTTTTTTTTTTTTTTTTTACATATACACATTTTATTCTAATTGCAAAATATTTAAATATGGCAATGAAATAATATCCAGATAGAGCCATTGTTCCACTATGGAAATCCTGTGGCTGCAGAAATAATTTTGATTTGCTATCACACCTTATTTCTGAATTATTTACAAACCTCAGTCATAGTCATGTATGACTTATTCTTTTGTTTATTTTATATGCCATTGAATAGGTGAAGTCAGTACAACAGGGTTTACTTCAACATCAGCATCATCAAATATCAAAAGCCTTAGCTGAAGGGACCCAAGCTGATTTGTGAAATCACTGATAGTCATGGATTCAGAAGTCCATGAACTTCCATTCTTTTATCACTATAGAGATAATGAAGAGACAGACAGAATCCATCTGAAGAGGCAATAATGAGGACCTTGCCCACAGATATTGTTTGCTTTCCAAAACAATTCTTTGCTTCCTGTGCCATTTAAGATCGTGGTGTTAAAAGTGATTTGGTAGCCAGCTTCTATTCAACCACCTTCAGATACTCTTCTTTTACCCTAGGGGTTACATTTGTTGTTTACAGTACGGCAAATTTATTTTCACATCAGCTAATTTGGTCCGTCCACATAGATTTGGTTTCATTATGGACCATGGGAAATGACAGCAAGAGATGCTTTCTGGGTCCCTAATTGCAAAGTTCTCAAGTTTGCACCTGCGTTTTTATGGAACATGCAGAATACATGTGCATATATAGAAGTTTTGTGGGAGGAATGAGGAAAGTGGACAGAGAAGGGAGGGACCTTCTCATCAGCCTCTGAAGTAGCTACACTAGGCTAGTTACCTGCTTCCAAATTGCTTCAAAGAAAGAGGCTGTCTGTGGAGAAACATTTTCAGTTTAGGGATTTTCCATCAGGTGAGCTGATGTTCAGTAAAAGCATGATAGCTCTTTGAGCATGTTTCAGTAGCTTTAGTAGGAAATGTCAACATTAAGCTTTGGAGAGAGATTTTGCTGTAAACTATGTTACACAAAGTCTAAGGTTGGGCACTTCATCTTGTGTTTTAGCAGGCTTAGGGTGGGAATTGGTAAACTCATTTTAAAGGAAATGACAGGGGTTGTTGTTTGGGGGATGTGTGTGTCTGGTTTTGCTGTTTTTTTTTTTTTTTTTTTTTTTTATGTGCTTGATTGGTTTCTTTGGATTGTTGGGTTTGTTTTCTTTATTTGTGGTATTTTACTAAAAATGTAGTCTGAATTCACACCTGAGGAAAAAACTTTTAAGCGTTGGGGTTTGATCAGTTTTGTGTTGTTTTGGGGAAGTGTTTTGTTTTGGGTTTGGTTTGTTGTTGTTTTTGGGTTTTTTTTTTTTCACTTCAAGCTGTAAAGTTTTCCTGATTGACAAAATGTTTTGGCTTTACTGGGATTTCAAAGGAACTGTATGCAAAGTAAAAGCAAGGCACAAACCATTTAACCCAAGCCAAGTGCTTCAGATGTGGAGGGCCAGAACTCCAGGCTGGTTCTGTAATCTGGTCACCTGCCTACTGGAAGGATGTCTTGACTACTGGGTGTGTTGTGGTGCTGGTGCCTTGATGTTTGCACAGCACTGGTGTCTGTTATCTCTGCAGTCCTTTGCAGAGATTTAATTGATTAATGCAGAAACTGGTTCAGTTTTGATCTTTGGAAAAGTTGGGAAAAATGTGACCAGAACCCAAAACCCACTAGGTATTTGTAATATTGCTAGTAGTACAAAATATGTAGAGTTCTAAAAGATAATGCAAGAAAACTATCTGTTTGAGGAATATTTTCCAATATGCAAGCTAATACAGAGCATAATTTGTTTTTTGGTAGTGTTTTTTTTAAGTATATACACAAAATAGAAAAACTTGGAGTACTGTGTGCAGTTCTGGTGTCCTCAACATAAAAAGGACATGGAACTGTTGGAACAAGTCCAGAGGAGGGCCATGAGGATGATCAGGGGACTGGTGCACCTCCTGTATGAAGATAGGATGAGAAAGTTGTGTCTGTTCAGCCTGGAGAAGAGAAGGCTGCTTGGAGACCTCATAGCAGCCTTCCAATATCTCAAGAGAGCCTATAGGGATGCTGGGGAGGGACTCTTCATGAGGGACTGTAGTGGTAGGACAAGGGGTAATGGGTTCAAACTTAAACAGGGGAAGTTTAGACTGGATATGAGGAAGAAATTCTTTACTGTAAGGGTGGTGAGGCACTGGAATGGGTTGCCCAGGGAAACTGTGAACTCTTCATCGCTGGCGGTGTTCAAGGCTGGATTGGACATAGTCTTGGGTGGTATGGTTTAGTGGGAGGTGTCCCTGCCCCTGGCAGGGGGGTTGGAACTAGATGATCTTAAGGTCGTTTCCAACCCTAACTATTCTATGATTCTGTGATTCTATTGTTTATCTCTCTCTATGGAAGACTGCATTCAGGGTACCTATAATGACCTCGGCATTCTGCTTAATGAGTAAATGGAGTATTCACCCATATCTGATAATGAAAATGAAGCATGTTTAATTGACTTAGCACTTAGTTAATCAGCAGTTAATGCAGTCCTGAAAATTGCTAAGTTATTTCATTTTGGAAGGTCAGAGCATGCATGTAGAGAAGGGACAATCTAGGCTTTATACCTTAGGCATGAAACAAGTATAAATGGCAGCAGTAATTGATGTAGCCCAGAGGTTTTAATCAGTAGTGTGGCCTTGATCCAGTCTCCCTCAGCTATCTGCAAAATGTTTGCAATTCTAGAATGAAACTTTGTTAGTGGATGTCCTACGGGCAATTGCACTGGAGGATCTTTTAGACTGTGAGCAAAACAGCTCTGCTATTGGCAGACCAGCAAATTAAATTGGGTTAATAAAAGTGTGATTTTTGGTTGCCACTGTGTGAATGTCCAGGAATGGCCTGCTGGGATTTTATTCAAAGTACATATTGAGTTACGGTGCTTGATTTGACACCTGCAAGTATTGCTGCCCTGATTTTACTTGGCTACCGACAGTGATTCAGAACTAAAATGAGGTAACTCCTTCCAAAATCCTTCCCTCTCAGCAGGGATTTTTCTATGCCTACAAGAATGACTTAGTATTCAGAGCCAAAACAGTGATTGAGGAAGAGGTCATCAATTTAGTTTCTTACACAAAGGATAACTTTTTCCCATTTTCTGTCACCTGGTTTTTAGCAATATTTTTTTTAATTTTTGAATACTACATGGTTTTCACACAGCATCTTGATCAGCAAATAGCAACTATAAGGATTTAGGATATTTATTTATTCATTTTTAGGTTGTTTTGCATTTATTTTGAAGAGAAGAGCTTTAAATGTGGCAAATGAAAAATGAGCTATGTGCCCTGAATGAATAGGAATGGCAACAGTGTCTGAATGTTTGTTCCACAGCCTTTGAGTTGCTCTCTTGTCCATGATTTTAATGTCAGGTGTCATTATGAGTCACAGGATTTATCATACTTCTCCCTATTGAAGGGCAATCCTGGAGCATTGCAGTCTTGCAGTAAAATGGTTGAGAGTGGGGAAGATGAACCTGAACGTATTCAAGTCCATAGGACTTGATGAAATCCATCTGCAGGTCCTGAAGGAGCTGGCAAATGAAGTTGCTAAGCCACTGTCCATCATATTTGAAAAATCATGGCAGTCAGGTGAAGTTCCTGAAGACTGGAAAAAGGGAAATATAACCCCCATTTTCCAGAAGGGGAAAATGGATGAGCCGGGGAGCTACAGACCAGTAAGCCTCACCTCTGTGCCTGGCAAAACCTTGGAGCAGATTCTCCTGGAAGGCATGCTGAGGCACATGAAAAACAACAAGATGGTTGGTGACAGCCAGCATGGCTTCACTAAGGGGAAATCCTGCCTGGCCAATTTGGTGGCCTTCTATGATGGGGCTACAGAACTGAGGGACACGGGTAGAGCAGTTGATGTCATCTACCTGGACTTGTGCAAAGCGTTTGACACTGTCTCACATGACATCCTTGTCTCTAAGTTGGAGAGACATCAATTTGATAGGTGGACCACTCGGTGGATAAAGAACTGGCTGGATGGCTGCACCCAAAGAGTTGTGGTCAATGGCTCAATGTCCAGCTGGAGACCAGTAACGAGTGGTGTCCCTCAGGGATCAGTGTTGGGACTGGTCTTGTTCAACATCTTTGTCAGTGACATGGACAGTGGGATTGAGTGCACCCTCAGCAAGTTTGCCAATGACACCAAGCTGTGTGGTTCGGTTGATACATTGGAAGGAAGGAATGCCATCCAGAGGGACCTTGAGACGCTTGTGAGGTGGGCTGATGCCAACATGATGAAGTTTAACCATGACAAGTGCAAGGTCCTCCACCTGGGTGGGAGCAGTCCCAGGCACAGCTACGGGTTGGGCAGAGAAGAGATTGAGAGCAGCCCTGCAGAGAAGGACTTGGGGGTGTTGGTCGATGAAAAAATGAACATGAGCCGGCTTCAGTGTGCACTCGCAGGCCAGAAAGAAAACTGTATCCTGGGCTGCATCAAAAGGGGCGTGACCAGCAGGTCGAGGGAGGTGATCCTGCCCCTCTACTCTGCTCTCCTGAGACCTCACTTGGAGTATTGTGTGCAGTTCTGGTGTCCTCAACATAAAAAGGACATGGAACTGTTGGAACAAGTCCAGAGGAGGGCCATGAGGATGATCAGGGGACTGGAGCACCTCCCATATGAAGATAGGCTGAGAAAGTTGGGGCTGTTCAGCCTGGAGAAGAGAAGGCTGTGTGGAGACCTCATAGCAGCTTTCCAGTATCTGAAGGGGTGCTATAGGGATGCTGGGGAGGGACTCTTCATGAGGAATTGTAGTGAGAGGACAAGGGGTAACGGGTTCAAACTTAAACAGGGGAAGTTTAGATTGGCTATGAGGAAGAAATTCTTTACTGTGAGGGTGGTAAGGCACTGGAATGGGTTGCCCAAGGAAGTTGTGAATGCTCCATTGCTAGTAGTGTTCAAGGCTGGATTGGACATAGCCTTCAAGGAAGTTGTGAATGCTCCATTGCTAGTAGTGTTCAAGGCTGGATTGGACATAGCCTTGGGTGGTATGGTTTAGTGGGAGGTGTCCCTGCCCCTGGCAGGGGGGTTGGAACTAGATGACCTTAAGGTCCTTTCCAACCCTAACTATTCTATGATTCTATGAGGCTTCAGCCTCCATGTTGGTCCTGTGATCCTTTGCAGACATGATCCCTGCCCATAAATCAGTGCAGAGGCAGCTGATGATTTCCTGGACGTCCTACATGTGATCTTGAAAAATGAGGGAGCAAGTGTTGAAACGCAGAGGGAGTCTATACTTAACTTCATTCTCCTTTTGTCACCTGCTTTCTGATGTTGCTTGTCCTTGAAAATCATCAGATATATAAAACCATTGAAAGTGATTTCATTTTTTATTAAAGTATGTGCTAGAATACTCCTTTCTGCTTTTGACTTATTTCAGTGTCAGGCTTAAGACACTTAATGTTTTGTGAGTTGGGGCTTTGCCGACCTACCCTGAATATATTCTGAATATATTGCTCAGAATTCAAATCTTTGATCTGTCATCACCAAAGATGATTTGAATTGATTTAAAACCTGATTTTTATACTTCCTCTTATGTATTAGCTGTGAATAGTCACTGTATCAATTGCAGATCTTGACAAGCTCAAAGAGCTTTGGAATTTGCTTGTGGAACAAAAAGAGAGCCTTGCCAAGCCCCCACTGAAGGGTATTGTGTGATCTTTCAAATTACAGATTTTACTTGGCAGTGCTGGATTTCTGGGCAACCAAGGATGTACCATGAAGGTATTGTCAAAACATCCTGTCCTCTATTGAATGTGTATTATAGTGATTCCTGTAAAGCTCCAAGAGTAATACATTTCTGTTGATAAAATTATTTGGAGTCCAGACTAGAAGCTTCCTGTAAATATTTGTCAGTATGAAAGTAGCTTTTTGGAGGAATCCATATGTGGCCTTTCTTTCAGTTCCTGTGTCCTGGGTTCAGCAGTAGCAGTCGTTTTTCTCCTTCTTAGTAGCTGATGTAGTGCTGTGTTTTTGACTCTTGGCCTGGGAACAGCACTGATAACACCAATGTTTTTAGCTGCTGCTTAGAATGTTTAGTCTGACCAAGGACTTTCTGAGCCTCATGCTCTGCCAGGGAGGAGGAGAAGCCAGGAGGAAGCAGAGACAGGACACCTGACCCAAAGTAGCCCAAGAGGTATTCCATACCACAGCATGTCATGCCCAGTATATAAACTGGCAGCAGTTACCCGGAAGGGCTAGATCACTGCTTGGGTTGGGTTGGGTATCGGTCAGCGGGTGGTGAGCAGTTGTATTCTCTTCTCTTGTTATTTCCCTTATCATTATTATTATTGGTGGTAGCAGCAGTGGTTTGTGTTATACCTGAGTTACTGGACTGTTCTTATCTCAGCCTTTGGGAGTTACATTCTTTTGATTCTCCTCCTCGTCCCCCCAGAAATGGGGAGAGGAAAGGGGGGGGGGGGGAGGGGAGTGAACGAGCAACTGCGTGGCTGACTGGACTTAAACCACAACACCCTGTTATGCACCAAATCCGCTCTGCTAACCATAGTTTTAATCAAGTCCATTTTCCTGCTGTAAATAAGTGCTGGGCACTTCATTCTTTGCATGATCTTGCACTAGGTTAGATAATGTGTTTCGTGGAAAGAGGCAGAGAAGAAAACACTGAATGGCATGTTTTTCTTAAATACTTTTAAAATTTCTGTTTCTCTTAGTGTTCCGCTGTAAACACTGAGTATTTGTACAGCCTGTTTGAGATGATGATGGTCCATCTGTGATGCTGATCCTTATTGCTGATATTTGGTATGTTTACCAGTCTCTGTATTACAATCTACCCTCAGTGAGTATTAATGTTGATCCATATGATTGGAATGGATTATAAAGGAGACATACTTCACCTGTGTGTTGCCTTTTGGTTATTTATCACTTTGCACAGACTGGAAATGATGTTAATTTGGTATAGTATTTGATGGTCAGAATGTAGTGCTGCCAAGACTGTTACTGGAGAGAAGCAAAAAAGGACAGTGTCTCCCTCTCCACTCCTCCTAACATCCAGCTGTGACACAACTCAGCTGCACCCTTCTGGACCTGTCATGAGGCAGGAGTGGACTGGGCTGGCCTTGGGTGCCAAGCTGCCCTCAGATGCCCTTGGGAATGTACCCAAACTTAGCCTATATAGTCCTTCAGTTTCCTTGCCTCCCTGTGTGGCTTTAATTGAAACTCCATCCTGAAGGGGAGAGCAAAGAGCAGGTCAAGAGAGCTTTGCCTCCTGCATGGGACTGTAGAAATCAAATAATTTTGGATGGCTTCAGCATGCTATGGTCTTCTGCAGCAGGGGTTGATTTGAGATTAGTATTCAGCTCCTTCCACACACGGACTGATAGCACTGTGGGAACAGTTGTTGTCTCTAGGGGGACTTCTTTTCTCTGCAGCTGGGGGAAACCCCCAAACATGCAACAACTGCAAATAAGAGGGAGAGTGGTTCTCTTTGCATTAACATGCCAGTAAACCTCAGGTGAGCATCTACTTCTGAAGCAAGTTAGCTCGATGGATATAGAGGTCTGATAAGGACTCAGTTATAATATAACCCTGGGTATCTTATGTTGGATTTGAGAGCACATATCCTGTCTCAGTTTCTCATATGCTTTGCTTCTGGTATTTGGCCTGTTTTCCATGTTTAAATCACATATCTAAATGATAAAAAGTCTTAGTCTTTAATGCAAAATGAACCACCTGAAATCCTTTAGAGACAGTGCAATTGCATACAGAAAGAACAGTTTTTCTCTGTAGCTCAGAAAGGAAATCTGATTTAGAAAACTCTCCTACACCCAGTATCATTTCTTTAGAAACATACGTACATACGTATATGTGTGTATGTGGCAGCTGTTGCATAACACTGCTCCCAAAATCTCATGTTCTCATAACATCATTTCCTTAATAAAGGGGTGTTTCCTATGTGCCTGCATCTTTCTGGATTAATTCAAATTGAGCATCAGTGACTAAAGGGTGTAATGTTAAAGATGAGATCTGATGAGTGCTCAGTGCCATGGTCAGCAGTGCTTCTGATTGCCTGATATATTTCTGAGACATGCCTTTCCTGGATCTGGCCACAGCCATGCTGTGATTGCACTCCTATTCTCATCCTATTCAGTCACTTTCAGCTGATGAGCTCCCAGATCGCAACCTGAAGGCTTGCTGTTAGCTCATGTTGTAGTCATGACTTTGTGTGGGGTGTAAGTGATCCCGAGTTGATTGGAGGGGTGAGGCTGGGAGGAAGCTCTCTTTTGTCTGGTATTTGTCATTAGCTTGTTTCCTCAAATATGAGTTTTTACCATAACATGCAGGAATTTGCCTACACAGTATGTCCTATTAGTGTGGAGTAATTAAATATGGAAAAGACTCCCACTTCCATTGTCTCTTTTGTTTTGTTTCTTGAATGCCCCAGTCAGACTTCTGAAGAAATATTTCCTCCAGCTGTCAAGAAAGTTTAAGCTATGATTCTAACTTTCTGTTTCCTAGCAACTCTGCATCCTTCTGCTCATATAGAAAGGTGGCTTATACTTTTAATAAACCTAATTATAAGCCATGGTCAATGAAAGGAAATGCCGTGGAAGAATGAATGTCATCCATACTTCAAACAGAAAGTAGAAATTTTGTATAATAATTGCTTATCTGCTTTAACATTGCTTATCTGCTTTAGCATTGCATGAGTAATTCTTTATTTGTCCTTGCATTTCAAACTTAAATTTTTAGTTGTGGTTGGCAAGATGGATATGATCACCCTCAATCATTTGGCCCTGGGAGTAGGTATCACTGCTTGTAAAAGTTTTCTTCGGCAACTTCCTGTGTTTGACCATCACCAACATGTTACTTGGATGGTATTTGGCTTCCTACTTATTTTATTTCATTATATTTTGTTTGACTGACATGCTTTGAACCTGACTTTTCTTACTTGAATGGTGGTGCACCAGTGGATTATGCTGCAATTGATTACAAGTTCTACATTAAAAGATTTCAAAGGGATTACATCGCTGCTCTGTAATGTTTGCATAAAGCAAGTCGCTAATGTATCTTCAGCAGTCGATTTATTGTGATGATTTCTTACTATTTTTCATGTATAAGATAAAGTATTTTTTCCCATTCTCTCTAACTTCATTATGACATTAGTGTGTTGTGAAAGTGGAAGTTGTTAGGGAAACCTTTGAAATCAAAGCTTCATTTAGCCATACTACAGGCAGAACATGCATGGCAGCTGAGTGAGTATTCTGCTTGCTCTAGAAATTTAGGAAGAGTTAAACATGTGATTGGTATCTGAGATATCCTAAGCGACTAATGAGATGGCATAGAAACAAACTAAAAGCTAACTAGGGATTTACTTTTTGTTGATCGGATTTCCACATTTAGAAATTTCAGTGTTTCTTTGCATAGGAATTAAAGACCTTTCTGATATATTAACAAAGTATCTTTTCTGTTAAAAAAGATCAAACTTGTTACATTTTTGCTTTCTCCCCTCTGGAGGGTCCTTCGCATTGCTTTATGGAAAAGAGAGGTTCTGAAAGAGCAAACTTCAGGGAAAATACGCTGCAAAAGAAGTGTTTAGCTGTAGAACATATGAGCTGCTGTGCTGATTTACAGTCACAATATATTTAGCCTGGGATCTTTCTTCAATAGAGACTTAAAGATGCTATGAAAAGATTATTTTTTTTTTCCCTGTATTTCAACACCATAGAAAAAAACTACTTCCAGAGAATACTTCCTTCTCTATATCTTCTGATGAATGTCTTCATTCTTACTTATTTTGGATAAGTCTTTTGGATAGCACTTTTTCTTAGTCTTTTATAATGTAACCAGTTTGTGTTTTGTCTTGTTCTTTAAACACCACCCTACATAAACTCCCTTGTGTGTACGTTACAATTGTTCTGAATTATGAGGTCACATATTATTACTCCCATGACTATTTGCCTCATGGTGGCACCAGTTAATACTGGTTCAATATTTTATGCTTTAAATTGATCCTGTGTGTTATGGATATAGTGTCATCCAAATCCTGATCCGACTATAAAGCATTTGTTATAACAATGGTTTTCTGCAATGCTTCTCACTGTGGTATCTTACAAGATTTGCCATCATTAATGCATCTGTTTTCAAGGCATTCTGTGAGAGAAAACGATGTCTTCCCATTTTGCTTGAGGTGAATGGAAAGGCAGAAATGGCAATGTAAGAAACAATACTCATTTGAAATGCTTAAATGAAGACACTAAAACAACACAGGACTACATAAATTTTAAGCACACATCGAAATCAAAGCTTGGTTCACTTTAGCTGCAGCTGCTGCAGAGCTCCCATGCGAAAGACTTCTTTATTATATAGCTCTGCTTCATACCTGAGCAATTCCATCCTGTGCGTTGACCCATCCATCAAAAAATATGAAGGATTAACAGAAACTCTGCAGATCCCGGTGTGAAGTCATGTTCAGTATGAAGGAATAAAGCTAACCATTAGCAATCACAGTCTTTCACTGACTAAGCAGATCCTCCATTAATTAGGGAGGACATGCACCTTGCAGGCAGGTTCACCAGTTATTTGCTGCTAAGGCAGGAATTGCACAATGTAGAAACTGTGGGCTGAGTTAATACCATGTGGAGAAGAATAGGCTTGCTTACAGCACAGTTGCTGCTCTGGTGGTAAAATCTGAACCTCTCATGAGGAGCACATTTATCCATTCAACACCCAGGTAAAACAAAAAATTGCTGTTATTTCATCTGAACAGGCAGAGATGTATGACAGAGAAATGAAGTAGTTGTTTACAGCTGTGTAAGAATTCTGTGGTATGACAGATAAGTGGTATGAGCTCCAGAATAATGCTTTAATCAAAATTACCACAGTGTCCTTCTGTTTCTGGTAGCCATGGCTTCTCCTTTCCTTGAAGCTTCCTTGGTTTTCTTGCTTCTGTCCTGCTACCTCAGTCTCTCTACCCTGTGTGGGGCTCCCAGTGTACTCTGCCCCTCTGCCTTCCTGCTCCAAACTGCACTGCGCTCAACCTTACCTGGCGCTGCAATTCACTGTCTTTTAACTCTTTATTTGGGGTATACTATAGATACAGTCTTCTGTTTTCTTTAGCATGTTTCTGATGTACAGTAGCATTCTCAGTCACCATTGAAATGTTTTTACCTTATACTTTGTTTCCTGAAGCTGTGTTGTGAGAGAAACTTGGTCTTGTTCCTACTATCATTTTGTCCTTTGTATTATTGCAATTTTATAGGCAGAATAGGGCCATAGAGGGAAGCTCTCTTTCTGCAGTAAATTACATGCAGTACTTACCACCACAGCCAAGACATAGAATCATAGAACAGTTAGGGTTGGAAAGGACCTTACAATCATCTTGTTCCAACCCCCCTGCCATGGGCAGGGACTCTACGCACTACACCATGTCTCCAAAGACTCCATCCAACCTGGCCTTGACCACTGCCAGGGCTGCTGGGTTTGTGACATAGTTGGGCAACCTGTTCCAGTTCCTCACCACTCTCACAGTAAAGAACTACTTCCTTATATCTAACCTAACTTTCTCCTGTTTAAGTTCAAACCTACCAACCCTTAATCTGTTGCTGCAGTTCTTGATGAAGATTTCCTCTCTAGTATCCCTGTAGGCCCCCTTCAGATACTGGATGGCTGCTATGAGGTCTCCACGCAGCTTCTCTTCTCGAGGCTGAACAGCCCAAACTTTCTCAGCCTGTCTTCCTACCGGAGGTGCTCCAGCCCCTCATCATCTCTGCAAGAGAGGAGGGGAAGCCATGAGGAAGCAGAGACAGGACACCTCACCCAAACTGTCATGGGTTCAGCAGTAGCAGTCATTTTTTCTCCTTGGTAGCTGGTGCAGCGCTGTGTTTTGACTTTCGGCCTGGGAACAGCGCTGATAACACCGATGTTTTCAGTTACTGCTTGGTAATGTTTTGGTCTGACCAAGGACTTTCTGAGTCTCATGCTCTGCCAGGGAGGAGGGGAAGCCGGAGGAAGCAGAGACAGGACACCTGACCTAAACTGACCAAAGAGGTATTCCATGCCACAGCACGTCATGCCCAGGATGTGAAAAACAGAGGGCAGAGATCCAGAAGGGTGAGGGTGCACTGCTTGGTAGGGCTGGGTATAGGTGGTGAGTGATTGTATTCTTTTCCCTTGTATTTGCCTTGTCATTATTATTATTGGTGGTAGCAGTAGTGATTTGTGTTATGCCTCAGTTACTAAACTGTTCTTATCTCAACCTGTGGGAGTTGCATTTTTTCGATTCTCCTTCCCATCCCTCCAGGAGAGGGGGGAAGAAAGAGGGGGGAGTGAGTGAGCAAAACTGCATGTGTTATAGAGGCTTAAACCACGACACAAACTAAGAAAAAGAGGTATTACACACCACAGCACATCATGCCCAGTATATAAACTCGGGGGAGTTACCTGGAAGGCCCAGATCACTCCTCGGGTGGTGCTGTGTACCGGTCGGCGGGTGGTGACTAGTTTTATTCTTTTCCCTTGTTATTTCCCTTATCATTATTATTATTGGTGGTAGCAGCAGTGGGTTTGTGTTATACCTTAGTTACTGGACTGTTCTTATCTCAACCCGTGGGAGTTACATTCTTTCCATTCTCCTCCCCATCCCTCTGGGAGCAGGGGGGAAGGAAGAAGCAGGGAGATGAGCGAGCGGCTGCATGCTTCTCAGTTACCGGCTGGGCTTAAACCATGACACAAACACAAGAGATTCCTTAAATTCTTCTTGCAAAGAAGAAGACCTCACCATAAGCAGTGTAGCAGCAAATGCCACTCGGTGTATTGATAAGAAATGGTGAGGAAATGCTGTATGCTCTCTACATTTCTGCAAAATTCATGCAGAGGGAACCCAAACCCCCTTACTTTCAGCTTTGGGATTGCCAGTGTCAAATGACTGTGTGGTATAAAAGCCTTTATTGATACGGTCTGAACATACAAATTTATTCACAGGGACACCCCGCAGCAGTGCCCAGTTTGTGGCCACCATGAGCAGGGACATCCTCCTGTTGGAACATTGTTCCAACAGTTCCATGTCCTTTTTATGTTGAGGACACCAGAACTGCACGCAATACTCCAAGTGAGGTCTCACAAGTTGTATGTATAATTTTCCAAAAAGATAAACCACACAATGATTTGAACTTCGGAGAAGTAAGAGGAGGAGCAGCAAACGACTTCGACTATTGGTTTAGGTACCATATGAGGCTGGAAGTAAGAATCAGACAGAAGAAATCCTTTTTTAAACAGTGCTCTGACTAATTAATGGAAGAAATAGCCAAGAGAATTATGGTTCTTCAATGTCCCTTAAAAGTATATACTTTAGTGAAACACTTGTTTCTGTGTAAACGCAATGGCAAGGCTTTAAATCTTAGAGCCTCTGACAAAATGACGATCTGATCAATTGTTCCCACTGGTCATAAATAATTTAAATATCTGAGTTCTAATAGTTACAGTATTAAAGGTGAAGGTTGGAAGCGCTGATGATCTTGTAATTCACACTGATACTTGAAATGTGCAACTTATTGTCATCCTTGAAGATCAATACTGAAGTGGCCAGGAAGGCTTGCAAATTGTATCTTTACAAATACACATAACTTACACATGTACTTGTTGAAATTATAATTTTTAAAGTGAAGAGGATTAAAACTTTTCCCCTGCGTATGAAAGTCTTAATGCTTCTGACTATTTTGCTTCAATATCTTCCTCCCCTTTGGCTGAGTGAAGTTTTAAAACATGACTGCTCATCTGAATGTGTGACAAGGTAATATTGTAGGGAAATGAAGAGGGATAATACCTCTGCAACTGCTGTGCTTAACATGATGGAAGACAAGCTTTTAAAAACTTGTAAAATAGGTATTCTGTGGGCATTTCTCCTGTCACTTTTCATTATGCTGAGTGGAAAGTGTTAGATATGTCTCCCCCTCTTTTTAAAGCAACTTTTTATTACAGCAACCACATAAAGTGGTTGCTGTAATACATGGGTAAAGACATTGAAACATCCCACAGTTTCTCTAGCCTTTTTACAGTGGCAACTTTATAGGGTAATATCAACTTTATTAATATCTCAGCGTTTGAGACTTCCCATTCACAGGCTTTCACAGACACGAAAAGAAAATGATCTGTCCCAGACAAAATTTCTGCATTTGTAATTGCTTTCTGTCTTGAATAGCTTGAAAAACTTCTGTGCTAACTAATAAGGTGGCATGTTCCACAAAAGGCTTTGAAATCTCCTTCCAAAGTTTTATCAGAAGCTGGAAGGGAGACAACATTGAATCAAAAGTGAAATGTTCTGCCCAAATGCCCATCCTGCACATCCCCATCATTATCTCATCTCAGTTTGAGTTGCTGACCTAGAAGTAGGCAGCCAGATGGGTACATTCCCTTCTGCCGCTTTGTGAAGTGACAGAACACTCAAAGTACTTTTGTTGCATCTGTGCTGTATTTACTCAGCTTTGCAGCCAGGGCTTTCAAATTACTGCTTGTTTTCTGGTGCCTCTGTTTTCATGACTACTAAATCAAATACACCATTTGTGGCTGCTGTTTTTTACCAAAACCATGTATCCTCTGTCCTCTCCCGTCCCCAGAGTCAAGCTGCAAGTTCAGATGCTTAGAAGCTATGCAACTTCATGGATGATTTCTGGTGTGAGAACAAATTGTGTCTCATGACAGGAATGCCAAGAATTTCCTGCATGAAGCACAGTGTTGCGTCCTCCGACAGACGCTTATACTCCTGCCTGTGAGCTATTAACAAATTAATTACTGTTATCCCACTAGTCCACTCTGAAATATTTTAGAGCCAGGTATTTCATCACTTAAGCTGGCACAATTTTCCACCACTGCAAAAGCTTATGGTTGAACATCAAACAAGACTAATTTGCTTTCAACTGCCCGAGGTGTGAAATTACAATTTTCATGATTTCTTGATTTAAGGTAGAGCTCAGAAAATATTTGTCTTTGCTGATCTAATCAGTTTTTGGTGGAGGAGAGAGGAAACTGGAATAGCTTTGATTTCAATATGACTTACTGTGCATAGCATCATTATATTTGCAGTGAGGTATACACATGATTATCAGGCAAAATATATTTCCTGCAGAGTTTTGAAAAACTTATGGTCTTGTACAAATAGGTGGTGTCAGTTCTTTGGATCTCATGGACTTTGGAAATAAGACTGCAGCACCCAGTGCTGACATTCATATTTTTCAGAAACACCTTTGCAAGATCTTTACTGTTTTCCTGTCCTTGGTTGTTTTGTTTATTTTTCTTTTAAGATACGCTTGGCTATTGTGGAACAGTGTAACTAGATTATCTTTAAACAAGAAAGCTGTGGTACTGAGCACTCCGATGAAGCCCTTACTGCTGTGGATGATTTTCGGGTCAATCTGGCAGTGAAGTCTGATGCTTGAAGAGAAATTGCTGCATTCCTGCAGCTCCAGATGGAGGTGATCTGTCTGTTATATATGCTTATATATACAACATACAGGGAAGAAAGAATGGGGTTACAATGCTCAATTTCAACAGACAGCATTCTATAGAGCACCTGCAAGTACTACTGAATTGCACAATTATTATTTTCTTTGCAGTCTAAGTCATTAATATAAAAAGAGTAAATCACGGAACCTTCTCCTCCCTTCCTCAGGCTCTCTGCCCCAAAAGGTTTTTTACAATGTGTAAACCATTTCAGTAATCAGGTGATGAAGTGATACACCCAGAATATTTCTTGTTCTCCCTCAAATCCCATAATATTTGGAACATGATGTCTTTCTCCTCTCCTCCTTCTCTTCCACCCATTTATATACGTGTGCTTCTAAAGAGTAGTCTAGGATCTAATATGAGATTTGTCCACTTTGCCAGTAAATTAAGTCTTTTCCCTGTAGATGTCTAACATTTGTTGTTATCATCTAAATATAATTTTCTTTTTCAGCTTCTCAGTTGGCTGCCAGACAGACATATCCATTATTCAACATGGTATTAATCATCTGGACTGAGATACCTGGACCAAAAGATGAACTGTGCAGAAAGAGCTTTGTGCGAAGAAAACTGGTGTGGTAGTCATACCTTGCACTTTACAAAGGGCAAGATTCATATCAGTGATCATTATATTTCCACAGCATTGATGTCTTTGAACTTTAGCCAGTTGACACATTTAGTAGTCAGGGAAGAGGTGTAGGTGCTTTTTGGTCATAATTTGTCTGACCTGTTTTAGACGTAGTAGATGGTAAGACAAGATGACTCATGCCCTGTGAACGACCATTTTTCTCCAGTGACTGGAAAGAGAGCCTAAGGTGGCTGTTGCAGATGGAGACATCAGTATTTATTTTGATCCTTTCCAATCTGTTCAGTCATTCTAAATTTAGCAGTACTTTTCTTCAAAAAAATTGAACATTATATGTCAAGAAATGTAATGAGATTTATTTTGCATCTTTATAAAAGCATGGGCAGGAAGTTTGTTTATATTTGTGGTGTTCCTAGTAAAAATACGAAAAGGGGGAATAAGACATTGTAATGAAATAAGCAAACATGGAACAGTTTTCAGCTCTTCATTCACTGCCTCACTGAGACATCCTTGCAGTATTTCATGCCTGCTCTTTCCAGAAACGGGACTGCTCTGTATTTTTTTTTACTGCATGCAATGGAGTGCGTTTGCTTTAGCCAAAAGTACTTTGAAAAATTGTGTAAGTTCTTTCATGCCTGCCTTTTAACAATTGAATTCAGTGGATCAAGTAAAATGAGTTGGTTGTGGGAGGGAGGGATATTACAGGTTATTGCAGAAATGTATCTTTTATCCTGTTTTATTTTCTTTTCTGTTTACTGGATACTGATGAAAATACTTTCAATCTAGTGAGAAATCTGTTTCTGTAGGTGGCATGTGATGAATGTGTGGCTGAAGAGGGGGAGTTTTTTTCCTCCTCCTAGGAATGGTAGGATATCAGAGGAGAGTTTTTAACCATTTCCTACTCAAATGGGTATGTGAAGACGATTAATGAAAGTATGCAAGTGTTTATACTTAACGGATTTAAGCCAAGGGAGTGCTTTGCAGTAATGAAAATTCTTGATGAACCTGAAAGGAAAAAATTCTGGTTGGAAGGGAATAATCTGTGGTGAAAATGGTTGAGGCCAACAAAGTACCAATGTACCAGTAAGGCAGCTGTTTCCCTTTCTCTCATGTTAGGCATCAAGTTGAGCACAGGCTTTAAAGTTAATTGCTAATATACCTTCAGCTGTGGTTTCTAGGTGTCCATGGAGGTTTCTCCATGAAGAACTAATAGGAAATTCCTGTTCCTCAAATTCTTTGTGCTGAAAACCATGACTCCTCTTTGCATATCTGAAACTCAAGGTGTCTTGCCAAGGTTGCTGATCAGTTCTGCCAGAATTTCTCTGATATGGGGTAGAAATCCAGGGGGTGATGTTGTGTTGAGTTCCACTGTCAATAGGTAGAGACTACTTAAAAAGAGTGTTCAAATGTATCATACCACACTGACAAATCTGAGTAGCATTTCCGCTTGGCAGACTTTTGTTTGTAAATATGTAAACTATATTTTATACAAAAAGATGTTGCTACTAGCGCCAGTATACCATGGTGTGATGCAGAGAGAAGAAAGAGTGCCAGAACCATACTAATAAAATCTTGGGAACAATAAAAGAGGAAAAACAAAAAAGTGATGATTTCCTTGGTACCAAGCTCTTCTCTCACTTACATTTTACTATTGACTCTTGTTTGTTAGTTCATTGCAGTCATTAAAATATGTGGCATACCAGATTTGTTGTAATGGGTGTGTTCTTAAATGTATTATACAACAAGAGAGAAAATTACAGTGTGAACATATGTATACTGAAAATGATTCATTCATTGCAGATCATGAGTAAGATGTTAATGTCAATAATGGTTGCCTTGATTGATTTTCTGCAAGATGTGGTAGGCATCTGATTGAAATGGTGCTGTCATTTCTGGTAAGATAGCAAATTCTCTTGCGTGTCTGATGGGCACATGTCATGGATGAAGCCAAAGTAGGTGAGCATCCCAGCTATTTTTGGTTAAAGTACCTGTAAACTAAATTAATCAGGGTTTTTCACAATTACTTGTGACAGTAACATGAATGATAGAATACTGCTGGTTTTATACCACTGTTTCAGAATAGCCAACTTTGTGCGGCTTGTGACTCATGTGCCCGTTGTTTTAGCAGTACTAAAGAAAATCTCTTCTTCAGGCATCTTAAGTTCACTGAAATTTTGCCCACACTGGGCACTCATCAGATTTTATATTTTTTCTTTTGATTCTAAACTTATTATTCAGTTGCATTCATTTTGCATTTATAGATATCAAATTATTTCCAAGGAATCTGAAACTGAGGGGATTAATATAAAGAAGTGCTCTATGAAGAGTCTGAATTTTAAGAAATGGCTTTGTACATGTCCAGTCTCTTCCAACTCCATCTAATACCATTGCTGCACAACTATTGAGCTCTCAAATGTTCCAACCCATCTGCAGCAGACCATGGTATGCTAGTAATGGGGTAACTAGTTGCTGGTTAGCACTGGAACATGGTTTTCACTGTAGCTAAGAAAACCCAAATACTGAATTATATCCAGCCACACAACTTTGCAGTAGTGGATGGCTGCTGCTGTAGGCCAGGTGAAGGAGAAGTGTGTGAAAATGAATTCTGTGCCCTTCTTGGAGTATGATGGAGCTTTTTCCTTTGATACCACCTTCACCTTTTATCCTAGCAGTATTAGAAGCAGCAAGCTTTCTTGCCTGCAAATCTTTCACTGAGCTGAGCTAGCTGGGTCAAAACTCCTCTGCTCTTCCTACTTGTGCTGCTGTCTGTGTAGGACAGAAGGTGAGCATGCACCAGATGCAGGGGATAGGAGTTTGGAGCCCACCAGCTGTTTCACCAAATGTACATAGGCATTTTTATGGTACAGTTTTGGAAATACAGAACTGATCTGAGGAAATGTAACAAAACTTGGCAGGGAAGAGTTATCTTTTTCTGTTGGTCATAGGGGTTTGGAGAAGAGCGAGCATCACAGCAGTCGGTACGGAGGAGCTTTTGTGATAATGTGCTCCATTCTGTTTACAGCCTGAGGACTGTTCTGGATGACTGAACTTTACTCTTATTTACTCTTGCCAACAATTTTGGCAGTGAAATCTGGCTGTGTGCTGCCTTGTGCAAACTCTCCAGACACTGAAGCCACCTGCTGAAAGGACAGTAGGATGGATGCCCTGTTGCTGGCTGCCGCAGGCGCTGGTCTGTGCTCACCAAGAGGTAGGAGCCTTTTCACAGGCATTTGCTCTCTGCTTTTATTCTAGTCAGACAATTGGCCATGGGAAATGAGTTTGATCTTGTTCTGGTTTAGTCTGTTCTTTTAGGTGGACTGACTCAGGTCAGGCAAAAGGCTGTGGGTGAGAGTGCACTTTCTGTGGTGGGCATAACCAGGGACAGCACTGTTCAGATGGTGAGGTAGGCAGGATTGCAGTGAGGGAGGGACATGGGGTGGCCCCTGCAGACCCTGTACAACTGCAGCAGGGATGTACACTTGCAGGGCTGGCCGGAAGCCCCCTGTGAGGACAGTGGACTGGACCAGTGTTGGGGCTGCTTATATAGGTGACATCATTGTGCATGAGAATGGGAACTTGCTTGCACGCACACAACCGGGCAAAGAGAGCACTTTTCTTTGTTCTGTGTGCCTCCCATTACACTGCTGCTTTTGTTGAGAAAACATAAAGTTTTTAGTTCAGGTTTTCACCAGCTTTATTAATTGGAGCGGTATTTGCCACTGAGTTTTATTCAGATCCATACTTTCTGTAATCCCTTATCCTATTACAAATATGCAAGTGATTAGCTTCTTATGTAATAAGGCTGCTTATTAAACTATTTCTCAGGCTGACTTTTGAGAAAAAAATCTGACAAATCAAATGCTGGCAGTTGCATGGAATTACCTAGAGCAAGCACTCTGCTGGACTGAGCCCATTTCTTTCTACTAGGTAGAAGATGAATTTTGTGATCAATCTCTTTTATTTTGATAAGCTATGCAGATAGTTAAATCTTGTTATGTTCCTCTGCATGTGGGCATGCCACAATGGGAAAAACTGTCATGTGGGCTGCACAGCTAAGGAGACGCCTATGCATGGGTTTGGTGGGAGCACTGCCTCTTTTAAAAGGCCAGCTTTGCGCAGAAGGCTGGATGCTACCAGTCCAATTTATTCTAATCTCGTCTTTAAACTTAGTAGTGCATGTTTAAGTGAGTGTTATATCTAGGATAGAAAAGTTTCAGGTTTGAGGCTAATCTCAGGTTTGATCTTGAAAATCTGCAACTAGAGCCTTCTATTGGTTCCTAATAATTTTTTTATTCCAGTGGAAAAGCAAGCTCTTTTCTAATATACACTTCACAAATGTTGTGATAATGTGAATCTGCATACTGCTGAATTCAAGTGCTTCTAAACCAATACTTTGTATTGTTTGTGAAGACCGTATATTCTCTTATAGACTTTATAATTACAGGCTATGCTTATATGCATTGGCATTGCTGCTATTGTGCTTTCTGCTTATTTAAATGAGAATTTAACAGGGAAAAAAATAGGAATTTAGTGGGCATGACAGCCAGAAGATGCCCATATACTGACAGTGGAACTCAAAAGAAGCTGTTTCTATTTCTGCACTAAATTAGTGTGGTGGGTTGACCCCAGCTAGCAGCCAAGCCCCTAGCCAGTAACTCACTTTTTCCCCACAGCAGGACAGGAAAGAGAAAACTTGTCGGTCAAGATAAAGTCATTTTAAGTGAAGCAAAGCTGTGCATGCAAGATAATCAAAGCAAAGAATTTGTTCACTGCTTCCCATAAGCAGGCAGATGTCCAAGCACTTGCTGGCAAGCAAAGCATCAGCATATGAAATAGCTGTCTGAGAAGACAAATACCATAACCGCAGATGCTTCCCTCTACCTTCCTGAGCTTTTATTGCTGAGCACAATGTCATATGGTATGTGTATCCCTTTGGTCAGTTCAGGTCAGCTTTGCTGGTTGTGTTCCAACCCTTGCAAACCTCGCTGAGGGGCAGAAAGAAGCGTAAAAAGCTGTAACAAACCCTCCTACCCCAAGAACACTTCATGCTGTGCAAGCACTGCTCAGCAATTAGCCAAAACACTGGAGTGTTATCAGCACTGGTTTAGTCATAAATTCAAATCAAAGCATCATATAGGCTGCTATGAAGAAAGTCAGCTCCATCCCAACCAGACCCAGTACAATTAAGTGGTCTAATTGTGTATTTGTTTTACTATCTGTTCATTACCACTGTACCTGGTACTTTGGCTTTTCTGTACTTCCGTGATATTCAGAGCTCTAACACTGGCTTTTTTTTGTCTCCTTGAAAATTACTTGTCTTTTTTTCTTGGAATCTGTCACTTAAATAACCTCTATGTTCTCCATGCCAGTTGCGGCTTGTCTGATCAAACTGCATCTACTAAGAAAAGATAATTCCAGACAGATGGAGTGGTCTTGCCACAGAGGCTATGGGAGAGTGGCAACTAAACTGATTACACTTGATGAAGTCACTGCCAGATTTGCACAATTAACATACTGACGCATATCTTTCTTGCTTCAATCTGTCAGCATGGCTAATTCATTTCATTACTGTTAAATTCTCTCGACTTGACATTCAAAGCTGATTTTTGTACCATAATTCACCTGCCATACTACCTGTATTCTTTTTGAAACAGATTCTTTGAATCAAAGCTATTCAATAATATCCTGTGATCTTTTCATCCTTAGAAGAGGTTTTACACTTCTTAATATTGCAGCAGCAGAGAGCTTAGAATTATGCTAGCTACTAACCTAAAGATGTTTAAGTCATGGAATCATAGAATCATGGAATAGTTAGGGTTGGAAAGGACCTTAAGATCATCTCGTTCCAACCCCCCTGCCATGGGTAGGGACACCTCCCACTAAACCATGCCACCCAAGGCTATGTCCAACCCAGCCTTGAACACCGCCAGCGATGAAGAGTTCACAGTTTCCCTGGGCAACCCATTCCAGTGCCTCACCACCCTCACAGTAAAGAATTTCTTCCTCATAGCCAATCTAAACTTCCCCTGTTAAAGTTTGAACCCGTTACCCCTTGTCCTCTCACTACAGTCCCTCATGAAGAGTCCATCCCCAGCATCCCTATAGGCCCCTTGAGATACTGGAAGGCTGCTATGAGTTCTCCACGCAGCCTTCTCTTCTCCAGGCTGAACAGCCCCAACTTTCTCAGCCTATCTTCATATGGGAGGTGCTCCAGTCCCCTGATCGTCCTCGTGGCCCTCCTCTGGACTTGTTCCAACAGTTCCATGGCCTTTTCATGTTGAGGACACCAGAACTGCACACAATACTCCAAGTGAGGTCTCAGGAGAGCAGAGTAGAGGGGCAGGATCACCTCCCTCGACCTGCTGGTCACGCTCCTTTTGATGCAGCCCAGGATACGGTTGGCTTTCTGGGCTGCGAGCGCACACTGCTGGCTCATGTTCATTTTTCCATCGACCAACACCCCCAAGTCCTTCTGCACAGGGCTGCTCTGAATCTCTTCTCTGCCCAACCTGTAGCTGTGCCTGGGATTGCTCCCACCCAGGTGCAGGACCTTGCACTTGTCATGGTTAAACTTCATGAGGTTGGCATCAGCCCACCTCACAAGTGTGTCAAGATCCCTCTGGATGGCATTCCTTCCCTCCAACGTGTCAACCGAACCACACAGCTTGGTGTCATTGGCAAACTTGCTGAGGGCGCACTCAATCCCACTGTCCATGTCACCGACAAAGATATTGAAGAAGACCGGTCCCAACACTGATCCCTGAGGGACACCACTCATTACTGGTCTCCAGCTGGACATTGAGCCATTCATTCAAAGTATTCATCTTTATAAATATGAATAATATCCTTCTGAATGGTTTTAAGATCTTTTACCTGTCAGTTTTGAAACCATGCAAGTAATAACACTATGAAGGCTGATCCTGCCTGTGGAGTCTTGGCTGGACACTTAGCTGCTGCAAAGATTCTTTGACCAGAGTATCGTGAACACTGAATTATAAACAAATCTTGTAGCAAATTTTTTTTCATATACAAGGTAAATCAGGGTCACTGTTGCTTGGAAGAGTTCTTTCATGCAAATCCTGAAGTTATTCTTGTGCTTTGAGTGCAGCAAAGTCCAAAAGTTCAGTGACAGAAAGTAAGTTGCCGGATACAGAAGTTTTATCACGCAAAAAAATATTTCCAGTCACTAGTTGTGATGGTTTGGGGAATGGGCATGTTTAGGACTTAACAGTGATCATTCCTGTTCTGATGTTGTTGACTAACAAATGATGAGTATGTGTTGAATCAGCTGTGGACTTGTCAGCCCTGTAATTTGTTTTGCTCGGATTGCATGATTGAAGGTCTTCTGCTCATGGAGTCTTTATAAGAGGCCCACTGCAAGAGCGGCACATTTTATTTGCTAAAGGCAACCTGATGTTCTCTAAAGGTGAGTCAGAAAATCCAAGGTGTTGATGTCCGCCTTCAATTGTCACAAAGGCTGTATATGCTGTGACCCTTACAGTAGCACATACAGTGTGTTGCCAGCTCCTGGATCTGGAAAACTTTGGAAAGGCAGATACAATGCTGCTGCTGACCTTTATGTGAGTATGGAGGAGTTGAGTTTCACTTATCCATATTTACACAAATATCCTTAATTAGTATGTTCCCTTTAATTAATACATGGATTGTTAATTAATAAAAGACATTGACTAATAAGATATTGATCAAGAAATGCTGGCTTGTTTGGGAAACACTGTCATATCACTGCTTGGTAACTCCTTAGGGAGCAGTGCAGCCTGCGATGATGTCTTAGCAGGAGTTCGTTTTCAAATGAATCAGCTGAAGACCTGTAAAGAAAACGGCCAAGCCTTTGGGGAAATTATTGTTGCATTTTTGCTGTGTCTTTGTCTATCTGGCGAGCTGAGAGAATGCATATTGTTTTATGCATGTTTTTTGGAAGGTTTTTTTTTTGTCTTTAAATTTATCCTTAGTAATGCTAGTTTCAGTCATAGCTCCAACAATTTGTCATAATTTTGTATTAAAATGTTATATAAATTGATCAACAGTCTTTTAAGAACTTTTCAAAAGAGGAATTGGTATGACTCTCTTCACTTCTTCCCTCCATGCACTATTACATTGGCAGAGCATGCGTTAAGACTGAAGCCTTGTTTTGATTCATTTCTCACAATTAACATCTTCATTTGATTTAAAATATAAAAATGAAAGAGAAAAAAAGAGAAAAGGAAATAGTAACTTTGGAATTTTTTTAATTTTTATAAAATAAACTATTAATTTTGCCCTATGAAAAACAGTCAACTGATCAAATAATGTCTCAAAATCATAGCTATATGCATTTGACACATAAAAGCTGAATGTCATTTGAAATCAAATAATATATTTGTAATTTGAATGCATTATATAGCCAATCTACAAGGTAAAATCTAGAAATCAGATTGACCATTATTAAAAATGAAACATTTAGAAATATTTCTAAACACACAAAATCACATTTTATCTATTAAGACTTGCTCAAAATGAAGAAAACTTGAATGAGACAGTGATAGCTCTGAAGTTTTACAGTCTTCAAATTGAAGGATAAACATAACTTTTATTAGATATAGATATAGACTATAATAGACTATAATAGATAGTTTTATTAGCTCAGTATCTGAGAGTCATCCTCATAGAATACAAGCAGAACACAGCTGCTAACGGTATTACAAGTTTCATTCATCAAAAGCCTTTTTGTGTCCTAATTTTAATGCTTCTCAGGAGGTGAATTACTTCTGCTGTATCATCTGTCTCTGTTCTGAATTCAAAGTTAAAAAACATTCTGATTTAGCAATATTGTTATAGCTGTTATCCAAAACTGAAAAAGCATGCTCTTGATAATATTTACAAGAATGTAGGTGAATGAGACATTTGTATTTTGGGAGAGGCTTAGACTAGAGTTCCTACATGCAGTCTTTTTTGTGGCTTTGTAATAGTCATTTCACTTGCAGTGTTTACCAGCTGTTTAAATAGGACTAGACATAATAGTTCTATAAATATCATGGATCATGTCTTGAATCCTACAGAGCAGCTGTTCATGGTTATGTGAATAATTTACTGATTAATTAAACATAGTCTCTTAAATTACTAATTCATATCAGTTTATCATGAAGCCTAAAGTCTAATACCACATGGCCCTGGCTCAAGGATTAACAGACTTTCTAAAATGTTTGGATTGTTTTTCTAGCTAGTGCCTGTATTTAGGAAAAAGTGACCTAGGATTCACTTCCAAACTTTCAAGAAGCCAAGATGCCTGATTATATGACGTGTTCCTACCTTTCTTCTCCAGCTGTGACCTGCTAAAAATATAGTAGCCCAAGAAAAACAAGCTGAGAACTAACTTCTGTTACCTATATTGCTTTTTTTTTATTTTATTTTATTTTATTTTATTTTATTTTATTTTATTTTATTTTATTTTATTTTTTGTTTGTTTTTTTTAAATTTGTTTTAATTTTGATTTCCACTACTTTATTTTATTTTTCTTTTTTTAGTTATTTTATTTCACTATATTATTTTATTTTTAAATTTAGTTTTCAATTTTAATTTTGATTTTTTTATCCAAGTAGAATTATTCTATCGGTATAAACATAAGGAATAGAACTCTCTGGATAACAATAATAGAAAAAAAAAATCTATTTTAATCACTGTCAGTCTAAAGTAAGTGAACAGTGTACGTATTTTTTCTCAATCCCGAAACACATGCACATAGATTTTAATTTATTGATGGCAGTATTCTAAGACTTTTCTATAGCGAGGCAATTTCCTCAGATTCCCTCTGCCTTCCAGGGTGAATAGCTCAGCAAGGAAAATTTCTCTTCTTTAGGAAAGTTCAGTCAAAACCAGAAGTCAGTTCATGTGTTAGGAGTAAGTAGTTGTCATATTATTCTGGCACTTAATGCTAAAACTTGGAGGATTTTTCTGAGATGGGAGGAATTGATTTGTATGGAGATTTGTTGAACTGAAAGAGATTTGCTCATGTCTATCATTACATCATTATTTGATGCCAAGAAAATAATTGTGAAGGGCCATTACCCACGAAGAATGCAAAATCCTGAGATATCATCTGTGTATCTGTCTTTCCAATGGTCCGTTTGTAATCTCAGCTGCATCAATGTGTGGGAAATAGTATTAGTTTGTACTCTCATAAAAAATTTCCCAAAAAAAAAAAGCAAAATTAGGAAAGATGTCTGTAGTACTTTCAGTGCCACAAAATGGTACCGTCCCCTTCTTACTATGAAGTTCACATCCAAAACATGAGGGAATATGTTGTATTTGAAAGCGTATTTTTTTCATATTTGTTGTTGAAATCATGGTTTATAATAGAGCTAGTGTATAAAATTGGTCGTTGCTTTCTGGGTTTTGGCTTTGAAAGCATGATTTTGAAATGAGATAAAAACCAGCTTCATTTGCTGTTTGAAGTAGAAATAATAAGGTTATTTCCTCACTGAAACTCCCAGGTGCTCAGATTTTCATGGGTTTTTCATTGCTGTGCCAACTGCTAATACCTCCAGTTAACTGATGTATAATGTAATAGCCCTTACAAGTGCGCAAGGAAATTAGTAGATTTGATAAATTAACAAATAACAAAATGATGGCAGTTGTGGACTGTCTTTGAATCTGTATGCTTATCTCCTCACAGTTTGCTTCCATTTACTCCTCACCAATATTTGTGACAGAACATGCCTAAAGGCCGTAGCAGCAGTCTGTAGAGAACTGCTTGATATGCATGGTTAGTTTGCTAAAATCAAAGTCACAAGCCTGCTTTCATGTTCAGATTCTTCTCCTGCCTTCTGACCCTGTTACATGCTTTTTCCTTTTTTTTTTTTTTTTTTTTTTTTTTTTTTTGTTTCCATGAGGTAGATATTTTGGAGCTGTTAATGTATCCAGGAAGAAAAAAAAGGCAGCATTCACAAAGTTTTATAAGCACTGGATCAGTTCTGTAGCAACTTATTTATTTGGGTCTTATGCGCAGTGTGAATTAAAAGCCTTGTTTTTTTTTCTGGCTGGAATTTTCAATATTTCAAATCTTTTTGTTCTCAAATTGAAATTAAAATATTGACTTTTACCAGGTGAAAATATCAATTGTTTTCTTCTTACAGAAAAGCCAACAAACTCTGGTGTGCTGAATTCAAATCAAAATGCTTTAGGTATGATTTAATTTGGCTTTACTTTGCATACAACTTCCAGGTACTTCATGTGCATTGCGCATGCTGCATGCCCACTCTCTATTGTTTTATTCTCTCACTTTCTCTGCTGCCATATTCAGTACCATTAGCTAGATTGAACTTCTACCCGAGTACTTTGGTTATATATTCATCCACACCCACTGAAACTCAGTTTAAATGCATGGTATGTAAGAACTGTGGAAAATTGCAACTTCTGTGGAATTCCTGACTATCCCTGTTGACTGCCAGTAAATATCATTTGTTTTAGATGACTTAAACAAATGACACCAACTTTGTCAGAGATATATCCAAGACATGACATTCACATATCAGAGTAGATAGCTCACCATTATTCAAACACGAATACAGCATTTTTGACTCATTAGGAATTTGGAACAAATTGCAGTCAGAGGGAATTCTAAGCCCCAAAATTGTCCCCCTGTGAAGACACAGCAGAAATGGGAACAGGTCTGAAAACTTAATTTCTTTATTAGAGCCCAAGTTTTTCTAAGTTACTGATTCAGCATGATCTTCTACCAAATACTGGAATGCTTGTGTCATCATATGTCTAATTTGTCACTGAAAAAGTTATTTCATGTGATTTTAACCCACAGCTTTCTCACTGGCTCTTTCAGGTAAGTCCAAAAAAGAGCTTCCTGCTAATCTGAAATTTAGGAATTGAATTTTTCATCTGCTACAGGAGATGGCAATATTTATATTGATTATACACTGAGTAATATCAACACAGCAACTCTTGCAAAGCTGTCTTTAAATCAGTAGCAATTTTTAGCAGTGAACAGAACTACGTTATAGTATGATGTGATAATATAAGCAGTAAAATATGAAAAAGAATGTAGCATACTTTAGACTAAAGGAATAAACTTTAAATTTGAGATATGATGTACTTGAAAAAACATTGTACTAAAACCATTTCAAATATCTATTTCAGATTCTTATCCTTCAGACTTGCTGTCTAATTCCAACACCCTACAGTACTCACTGATTTTGGCACCGGTTCTTTTTTGATTTGGTGTGAAGTTTTCTGAATATTGTTGTTGTTGCAGGTTTTGCAAACAGACTTTTAAAGTTCTTATGATGGTCTTAATGTCTCATTTATAACATATTAGTGGATATTTTAGTGGAATTTCTTAATGCATTCTGATTATTACGGCTTAAAAAAGAAATTGCTTTTGTAAAGGAATTCTTGTGGAGAAGTGTTTTTTTACTGACATGCTGATGTGATATTCATGAAATCCAGCTGAAAAGGCATTTGGGAGCTGAATATTTTAGTTCACTCTCAAGGAATTTAGATTTACAAGATATTTAGCTATTTTTAGCCAGACTGAAATGGGCTGGAAGTTCTGCACTTTTAGTGTCTTCAGATGGTGTCCAGATAACTCTTTAATGAGTTAATACTTTAATGACAAGCTGAGGAAACAGCTGTGTAACAGTAATGAGGAAAATACATTAAATTCAAGTACAAAAATACAAAAATAAAAAGTGTTGTACATGAACTGAGGCAATTTTAAGAAGCTTGTGCAACTCTAAGACCAGAGGCTGTATGGAGCTGCATGAGATAAATACAGCACAGAGGTGAAAGAATTTATAAAAGCTGCTGACTGCACTGGAAAATGTTTTCAGAAAGCATTAATGAAGGTTAGTTTTGTGGGATATAATTTTTACTTCCTAAATAACAAGTAAGGTAAATAGCCCTTAGAAAGGAAAAGTGTGGAACACTCAGTGGCTACCGCTGTGCAGCTTTGTCACTTTGATCACAGGGAGCAGGAGCCAGCACTTGAAGTAATCCACCACATTTTCAGGGGACCACATTTTCTGGTGTGAAGCTCAATTATCAATATTGGCAATGTTTTCATTCTCCTAATGGATAGGGAGTAATGAATTCTCCTCCTGCTCTGCAAGGAAGCTGCCATCTTCTTGGCCTCAGAATGATTCCATGGCTTTGTATTTTAAGGGACATTAAAAGGACTCTATGATTCTATGACTTCATTACTTGTTTAACCTGATATATAATTCTTAAAATAAGGGATTAAATCATAGAATCACAGACTGGTTTGGGTTGGAAAGGGTCTTAAGATCATCCAGTTCCAACTCCTCTGCCATGGGCAGTGGTGCTCCGCACTAAAACATGTCGCCCAAGGGCGACACTGTCCAACCTGGCCTTGAGTACTGCCAGGAATGGGGCAGCCACAGCTTCTCTGGGCAGCCCGTGCCAGTGCCTCACTACCTTCACAGGGAAGAGCATCTTCCTCATATCTAAACTGAACTTCCCCTGTTCAAGTTTAAACCTGCTACCCCTTGTCCTATTGCTGCAGTCCTTGAGGAAGAGTCCCTAATCTCTTGTAGATTGAGACATAGATTGTCCATCATGTGACTATTGGGTAGAAGTACCAGGCAAATGTTTATGCATGGTAAAAATTTATGTAATTGGCCTCAATTTGGAGAAACTTGGCAGAGAGTTTGCTATATGGGGCATGCTAGGTATGGATTCTCTGAAGTATGATTCTTGAGCTGCCTTGAAGTCCTTTGGTTGCTTGTTGTCATTTTAAAATGACAGAGGATTATGCTTGGGAAATTTAAGTAGGTACTATATTATTTTTATTTTTATTATTTTTATTGTTATTTATTGATAAATGCTTACACATTATCTATAAAACATACAATTGCAAACACAAAGCTATGCTGTGATGCAAACTGAATTAAGATAAACTACTGAAATCTTGTTCTATTGAGTTAATTTTTTAGATGTGTACACAGTATCATAGAAACATAAAAAGTTTAGGGTTGTAAGGGACTTCAGAGATCATCTAATTCCAACCTGCCTGCCACTGACAGGGACACCTCGCACTAGACCAAGTTGCACAAGGCCCTATCCAACCTGCCCTATATATAAAGCTTAGTTATTATATAAATATAGAGTTTCACGATATGTAAGTAACATGACTTGGAGTGGAGAGGTGTTAAAGTGTTTTTTGAAGCTCTTCAAAATTTCTTGACATTTGGCTGCGATAGTGTCTCAGTTATGGCATGTTGCAAGGAGGGGAAGGGTTTGTAGTTTAGAACTAGTTTTCCCATTAGGAAGCTAATCAGCTTGAATGTTGTTTAATTTTTGCTGTGAAAACACAGCTTATTACAATAATACACACGTGACTGATCAGGGACACGATATTATTACAATTATTTAGTAGAAGTTTTAATTTGTGTAATATATCGCTATGTGACTATTTTGCAGATATCCTAAAAGCAGGATATAGGGCAGACAGGAAGTGAATAATCTGTCTGCTGGCACCATTTTTAAAGAGGTATTACAATGCCTGGATGCACAGCCTGAACTAGCTGAGCCCTAAGCAGACAGAAACTTACAGTATAATGCTTGACTCCTTCTCACTTTATTTCAGTCAGATCCCAAAAAGGTCTGATTTAAATGACTTTAGAAATGCATCACAATGTGTGAAAGGCTGGTTGCGATGCAGGTGAAATGTGTCTATGCTGGAGATTGAAGGGTGATGATACACATCCAGTATGGTGTACTGAGCATCCAAGTGCCTGTCCTGTCTCTGTCCTGGGCTGGTTGCTCATAAGGTATAGCTGTGTTTTCCTGGGGTATTTGAGAGGGTTTCAAAGTGATTCTGATGTATCTGCCAATAGCTAAGTAGCATCTGCCTGAAGTCTATACAAGCTATGTGGAGCTGCTCTCTCTTCCTCTCTGCAGGTTGTTGAGATTGCAATTAAAGGTGGAAAGGTGGGTGAGAAAGGAGAAGGTAAATGAAAGGAAGGGGGAGATGGGAAGAGGAAGGTGAGGCTGAGAGTCAGTTAGGTTAAAGGGAATACCTCCCCACCCCAAAGGAAAGCAAAAGAAGCAAACAAAAAAGCCCAAAACCCAAAACCAAACCTAAAGCAAACTCCACCCTGAACTTATCTCAAAGTAAAGGGAACCAGATAATCACAATTGTATTGTGGTTGAACTGTTTGTTGCAACTGCTCTATTGTGCTTGTATTGTGATTTCAGTGTGTTGCTCTATCACTCTGCTAAATCAAAATCCCATGTAACATCAAATATCTGCAAATAAGTACATTTGGTGTTAAAACCTCCTTGTGCAGAATAGTTAACAGAACCTAGTCAGAGAGTATTGGACTTGGGCAGGCATGGAAGTTGTTTGATGAACAAAGGCAGATAACTGCTGTTCAACATTTCTGTAACCATATATTCCTACAAATCTTTTTCATCTGTTTGAGTATTGTCAGCTCATAGGTCGATTCCCACCATTTTCTCTCATACACCTTAAATTACATTTATTTTTTCTTACTGCTAATCTAGATGAAATCCAAAATACTTTCTGTGTAATGAGAACCTTCTGAAATCTGATGCTGGTTAGGTTACAGCTTGATCCTTCTCTGAAATACACTAATTGCGAGTGAGTTTTAAAGGGAATAAAAATTTAAACTTGCCAAGTCTGGCTAGTCTTTAGGAATTCCTGAAGCATTTTGTAAGTAAAGGAAAACATGCTCCTTTTTAAATCCATTACATAGAGCAAATAAGTGTTCATTATTTATTGTACTCTTCCTGGTTTTATTCAGCATCTTGCTTTCCCTAGAGTCTTCCTATAATTTTGGTTTTCATTTTGGATACAAATTATATAGCAAACAACTGCTGTGCAAGGTCTAAAGTAGTCATAGAAGATTATTCATCACTGTAATTATGCAGTTCAGTGACGTATATCAGCCAACTGAAACTCTTTGCTCGGTCTTCTTGCTATGAAAAGGTCTAGTTCTAGAGAAGATATGTAGCTACCAACTCTTTTATTCCTCATTTCACTGAAAAAGGAACAGTGGCACGAAGAGGAAGAATCAGAAATGCATTTTTCCCTTATTTCATTCTAGATAGGACCTTGGTACAAGTGGAGAAGCACTATGGAGAGAGAGAAAGGGAGACTGAAAGCTCTCACAGATGGTTATCAGAAATTGTGATGTGATTATGGCTGGTGTAATTTGATGGTGTAGCTTAGTTCCGGGTATGAATAACATACAGTTTGAGGTTTTCTTCTGAAATGTAATGTGAAAATTCATACATATATAATGATCTGATCTGTATTTATGGGAGAGTTAAATCTAAATTAAGTAATCTCTGGCCACTTCTGTGGGTTTACCCTTTTTGCACAGTTAGATGCCATTGAAAGTCCTGAGAATACACCTCTGTCTTGCCTACAGGCTGTATCTCTGTATGGCTTATGCACTTGGCTTTATGATGGCCATGGAAAGGCAGAGGAGCTGACTCTCCTGTTTCCCAGGTTTTGCTGGTGAGGGCCCTGTGTAAAATGGGGCTTTCCAGACCATCGTGGTTGCTGTATCTTGCTAGTTGTTACTTATCATCCAGACTCTAATTCTAAGGTACGAGTGCTTCAGGTCAGACTTATGATACTGCAAAGTTCTGGTTTTGATGATGTGGGAAGGGAGAAGGGATCTTTCCTTTCTTTGTGGTTCAGAAAGCACTGAATCAATTTTAGCTTATGCAAAATCATGGAACTAATATTTATACAAGCTAATCTGTTTTCAGAGAGATGGAAGCTGAAGTGTGTTTGATAGCTTCAGATAATGGGGCTACTCCACTGGAAATAATTGCTGTTCCACTTTAAGATGAAAGAGCAACTACATTTAACATGCTGGGTGTTTATTTGGAAAACAACATATGCTCTGTTATTTGTATCTTATTTAAGCAACTGGTTATTGTCGTGGTTTAAGCTGTAAATCACGCAGCCCATTCTCTCACTCACTCCCCTCTCTTTCTTCCCCCCACTCCCAGGTGGATGGGGAGGAGAATCAAAAGAATGCAACTCCCACAGGTTGAGATAAGAACAGTTTAGTAACTAAAGTATAACACAAGACCACTACTGCTACCACCAATAATAATAATGACAAGGCAAATACAAGGAAAGAGAATACAACTGCTCACCACCCGATATCAAGCCCAACCCAGCAGTGAACACCCACCCTTCCAGGTCTCTGCTCTCTCTTTTACATCCTGAGTATGACGTGCTGTGGTATGGAATAACCTCTTTGGTCAGTTTGGGTCAGGTGTACTGTCTCTGCTTCCTCCCGGCTTCCCCTCTTCCCTGGCAGAGCATGAGAGTCAGACAGTCCTTGGTCAGACCAAAACATTACCAAGCAGTAACCGAAACCTTGGTGTTATCAGCGCTGTTCCCAGGCCGAAAGTCAAAAACACAGCTCTGCATCATCTACCAAGAAGGAGAAAAATGACTGCTGCTGCTGAACCCATGACAGTTATGCAAGAAAATTTGCTGTTTGGCTTCTCTCATTTTAATGACAGCAAAAAGTAGTGTATGCTGAGGTTTTTATTAGCTGCGCTCTAAATGTGTTCTCAGAGTAAAGCTTTTTGTGCGGTATACATTTACAGGACCTCAGAAATAGCTACTCTCTAAAGTTTCTTTCTCTGTAGCTCATACAGAAAAGTGATGGTAAGCTCTGGTCACTGCTTTTGCTACCAGGCATGAGTTTGATAAGTGTCCTCTCGTGTTCTTGCTACGAATATTGCCATGTCGATTCCATAGGAGGTTTTGTTGGAGTCTTGACAAAAGCTTTCTGGACAAAAAATTAAGACTTTTTTTTAGCATGAAAATAACCATTAACAGTGGTGGTATTAGATTGCCTTAGATAGCCTTGCCCTGTGAACCAGAGCCCCTAGATTACACTCAAAACTTTTTTCATTTGGAATGAACTGTTTATTCTGTCATCTTGAGCCATATCAGGAGAAATCTTGACAACATGCATGTTGTCATATCCATTCTTGCAAAATAATCAGTGGCAGCATAGGCTAAACTTTAATAGAATATTTCTCATCTGTTAGGCACATGAATTGCATTTATTTTGAATCAGATCTTCTTTTTCTTCTCTTTTTAAGGGACTTAATTTCCTTTTGTGGTATTCGTTGTAGCACCTAATATGTTAATGAGTTGTCTTTTGTGTATTTCCTTCACAAGATGAATAGCGGTTATTGCCTGTGAACAATTTTGAATAGGGTAGTGCTGGACTGTAAAATCTTCTGTTCACCCCTGGTACCTTTATTATGACAATTGAAATTTCTAAGTTAGTCCTATAATACTAAATGCATAGCATTAAAGGCTTAAGGGGCTGCTTCTAAAAGGGAAGGTGTAATTGATGCCCAGCAAGATTGCTCTAGCCCCAGAGCACCAACCTGTCTGTGCCAGCAAGAGTGTTAATTGATGACATTCTTAATATTTCACATGTATGATGTGTGGATACCAATCTTGTGGGATCAGAAGAATTCAGGGATCCTGGTTTCCTAAAAAGATGGAAAAAAAACCATGGAATTTGTCTTTTGTGTATTTCCTTCACAAGATGAATAGCGGTTATTGCCTGTGAACAATTTTGAATAGGGTAGTGCTGGACTGTAAAATCTTCTGTTCACCCCTGGTACCTTTATTATGACAATTGAAATTTCTAAGTTAGTCCTATAATACTAAATGCATAGCATTAAAGGCTTAAGGGGCTGCTTCTAAAAGGGAAGGTGTAATTGATGCCCAGCAAGATTGCTCTAGCCCCAGAGCACCAACCTGTCTGTGCCAGCAAGAGTGTTAATTGATGACATTCTTAATATTTCACATGTATGATGTGTGGATACCAATCTTGTGGGATCAGAAGAATTCAGGGATCCTGGTTTCCTAAAAAGATGGAAAAAAACCCATGGAATTTGATTACTTCTTGGACATTTTCAAGTGGCAAAAGTGATAAACTAGGTCTTTTCATATATTGTTTTTAACCTGGAGTAATTAATGGATAATCTTGTTATCGTGAGATTTTTACTAAACTTTATTTTACCATGTTCTTGGGACTCTGTTTTTACTTGATCAATGGTAAGGAACAAATTCAGAAAGTGAGAAGTTCTTCAAAATGTGGTTGAAATACTAATGATGTGCCTGAGCGGGTTTGTTCGAGTGAATGCAAGAATATGACAGTGTGGCAGCTTGAATTTTTATGATGGTGGTTTTATAAAAAGAAATAAAAAAATCATAAGTATTTCTGAAGAATTAGGAAAGTGGACATAACTAACATGTGAAGGACATCATTTGACTTGTGTAATGCCTTCCTAATGTGGAACAAGTCATAATATATTCTTTGCTTGGTGAATGACTCAAACAGCATTACTTTCAAGACCCTCTGTGTCCTGCTTCACATGATGATCAGTCAACTGCTTTCAAATTACAGCAGTAAATTATTGCCATATTTTTGCAATATATTCTAAAAGGGTGTTGCATTACAAAGGAAGGAACAAAGAACTGATCATCTTGAAGATGAAGTTACTTCCTTATGGATAAAATTGCTGAAACTGTTACTCTAGTCATTGGGAACTGGTGCTACAATATTTGAAATGTGAGTTAAAGGACAGCAAAAAGCTTTTTCAGAATCAAGAACCAATACCTCTCATTGAGGTATTGGAAGGATTTTATAACTTGAGCTGGGAATTGGGTTAAAGCCAGCTTATGCAGGGGTACATTCAACCTGAGAATGGCTGCTCATCCATGACTAGTAGTAGCTTTAGCACGTCTTTGACAGCCGCTGAAGGTATTGTAGCAAATGCCTGTCAGGATTCTGTTTCCTACTGTTTCATGGCAAATGGTTAATACTCAATGACCCCATTCCCTTTTGTTTGTTTTCAGGTTTTTTAAGTGACCCTTCATTGATTCCTGAAGTTCTGTATAAAAACATCAGTGTCAATGAATGCCACAATAGAGCTACACCTTCCCAAATTGCATTTAACTCACAGTAAATCCAAGGGTCTTATTCTGAGGAAGCGGAATAATGGTGTGAACAGTTAGAAGGCCCTGTATCGTAAAACTAACAGAGTGCATTTTGTACAGGTCATTGTTTTCATAAAAAGATGCCTATTTTGATTAGCCTACAATTATTTCCTAAACTAGGATGACATTCTCCAGATGAATAGGAAGAAAGATTATGCCTGAAGATTAAATGCACTGAGATTCACTTAGTAGCCCATGGCTCATTTAAAGAGAGCCAGACTGAAAGTAAAAATGCTGATTCTTAACTTTCCCAGCATTACCTGTATTTTTGCTGCTTTGACCTGCTTTGTCATTTTGTGTATAACACAGCAGTCTGTATCATAATGACACAACAGAGGAATTTTGTGATGAGCCAAGATGCACACATTGTAACCCTCCAGAGAACAGCCATGTAGCTCAAGTTATTGGAACAAGAAGGTAACACATCTAAATCTCTTTTTCTAAAAGGCTTAATGTAGTGAAATGAAGCCTGCTGGATTTTCTCTGAGAGTCTCTTTTTCACTGGCAGAACAGGAAGACTTTTTTCACAGAAGTTTTGGAGCAAAGTTATTTTTGGTCTTGATCTTCAAAATCTGAAGCACAGAGTACTGTCTCAGAATTCAGTGACATTTTACTGTGTAAAGATGTGTCAGAGAGAGTGTGCTGCTAGATTTCATAAGAAGTTGTAGTTTTGCTGCTTAAGCAGCAGTTGAAGTTGAACATCATTCTGGTTTTGGTGTCGGATGCTGATGCGTGTGTTTTTAATGTGCTCTGTGAAGACGTGCAAGGTAAAGTCCTTCTATTCATTATAACTATTTAAATCTGAAGATAACATTAGTTATGAAATAAATGAACAGTGAGAGAAAGAGATTGGCCACAAAAAACGAAAAAGACGACTTTCTAAACTTTCTGCAGCACTATGCACCTGCTGTCAGCATAATGTGACATTGCAGAGCTGTTGCACAGCAAACAAGCAAGCGAGTAGCTCAAGTGCTTGGATATGGGGCTAAGTAGACCAATGCTCCATTGCCAGTATGACCACCAATCTTCAGAAGCCTGCTTATCTTGATGATACCTTCATACCTTTCCAACCTTAATGGTTAATAATTGCAAAATATTTTTACAAATAATTGCAAAGTAAATATTTGAAAATAAAATATTACAAACAGTAAACCTGATATGGGCCAGTGTGTAGACCAGAGATCTACTTAAAACATTGAATGCAGCTTAGGTTGTACTATTTTTTTCTGGAATTGTACTTGTCAGAAATAGCAGCTTTTTTTCTGGTCTTGTATCCTACAGTTTGCAGATAGATAAAAGGCAAGAGCCTTGAAGTTGTGGACGTTACTATGTTTTTGAACTGTCACCAAGATATGAATAAAGGAGCTGCCCTAAAGACACCAATTGGTTTTTGAGACAGGAGAAGAAGCAGTAAGCAGCCAGGAGGGATTTGAGAAGCTTCTGTGTGTGGAGGACAATTTCTGGATCTAATTTAGGGGACCCTGCTGCAATCCTAAACACATGCAGGCCTAGAAAAAGGGAATAGGACTTCTTGAAGGTGGCTGTTTCTACTGACATAGACTACTCTCTATCACAGCCTTTCACTGCAGCCATTTGTGCCCTATTTTATAGTGTCTAAAGCACTAGAATGTGAAAGTTCTGCTATTCCTCTTATCATATAAAGATATATAATACCATATTTGATCATGTCAGCCAAAAGCAGCATGCAAAAACTTGCTGTTGTAAATGTTTGCATTTTGTTGTAAATGGTCTGTTTGCATCAAGAACAAAGCCCTGGTTATGTTTCTCTGGGGAATAATAATTATTCCGTATTTTAAAGCAAACTAAAATTACAGTTCATTCTAAGAAACATTTCTGGAATATGAGAAGGTGGGACTTTATACCCCATATTACCCCTTAGCTTAGCTTCATATACTGCACGAAACACTACGCTACAGGTCCAAATGCAGTAGTAGGATTGATGGATGGGATCATCTCTGCAGCTAGCAAGTGCTCATGCAATCGGTGAAGGCAAAATTGTTTCATCTGGGTTGCTTGGCTTGCCTAATCTTAGAAAATGTGTTAGTATAGAATTTCTTTTTATGTACAGAATTCAACTTTGAGCACAAATACATAGGCATGTTCCATCCATGGCAGCACACTAGAGTTGTGTTTAGCTAAAACCGGTTTGGCCTGGCCTGGGCAGGGTGTATGTTGATGAGGTCCTGGGGAAGCTTCACAGACTGCTGTTGCCAATTCAACGGACATTTAGATTGTTCTGGGTCATTTTAAGGTGAATGAATCATGTTGTTTGTCTGTCTTATGCTTACAGAGAAGCCATTTTTCAAAGGGGCTATAAAACTGAGGGTTTTAGTATCTGTGATTTATCATAGTTATCTTGGCAATGTCAACAGAAGTAAGATTTGACTTTAATACACATTTGTGGTTTAAACAGCTGCTTTCTGCAGTCTATGTTTCCTGTTTGGAAACATTTTAAGTATTTTTATATATTGGGCTAAAAGTTGGTTGTAGTAATGTCAATATGTTGAGACTTGCAATAAGCTCGTTATGCTCTTAATTATTAGTACATCATTGCAATAAAGTAACTCTCAGAATAGAAGTTTATTTTCTCTGTTTTTCTCTTTGCTACCTTAAATAATGTATAGGCCATAAGACAGGCACAAGGAACAAAAACTGCAGTGAAAGTAAATAATTTTGAAATAACTGAAGCTAGAGACTTCAGGATTAATGTGCAGTGTACTTTTCTTTCTAGTAGTTGCCCTGTCTATTAAATTGAGTCTTGTTTCTTTTGCTTTCTCTGATTTTTATATACATTCCAACAGTGGGGCTTTATTTTCTTGACAGACTTGTTCCTTTAAAAGGAAAATGTCAGAAATTAAAATTCTATGAGTTTTTACAGCATACTCTAATAGAATAGTGGCATGATTACTCTGAAGTCAGTAGAAATAAAAAGGTCTTAACTCTGGAGTTTCTCGGCTCATGCAAGTGTAGGAAGAGTTATATACTTAGTGCAATATTTTGTTTGGACCCACAGTGAAAGGGTGCAGTGGAACTTCTGTCTCTGGTCTTGGTGCTTTATTTTCCAGTGTAGTTTGGTACCAGCTTTGGAAACAGCTGCTGCTGAAGGCTCAATTGCTTGCTATGTAACCCAATAGAAACAAGAGTTCTATAACAATGACCTTTCTGAGGGCAGCAATAAAGAAATCAGAGCACTGAAAAGATAACCTCGCAAAAAGCACAGCAAAATACAGTATTAGTGGGAAAACCTCGGAAGTATAATAGCTGCTGTAGGACAAAAGTTCATTCAGATTTTCTTCTAAAACATTTTGATAAACATTTCCTAGAACTTTATTTTCATTTGATATATGAGGACTACCTTTGCATTTAGCTTTTGATTATTTGACTGCTGTTGGAACCAATGCTCTGTGGGATCAGTCCTAACAAAGTAATGGAACTGTGCTCAGGTTTTGGGCTATTGCTGCAGAGTGGCAATGTGGTTTTGCAAGTGATTTTCTGAAGCTGTCATTTCTTAAGGAATTCTTAATCTGAAAATAAATATTGCTTGTGTTCCATTCTCATTAACTTCAAAGACACCACCAGCTTTCTATTAAATTAGTAATGTAATTGCAGATAATGTCTTTACAAAGGAGGTGATGGAGGATGGCTTACGGTGTTACTATGCTGTTGCAGTAATGACAGGAATAGAGGTGTGCATTGGGAAATACCAATTGTTAGTGTTCAGGCAGTGTGTCACTGTGCTGTGCTGGAGCTCTCTGTCTCTGTTATCAGGTACAAGTCTGAGCATCAGAAATGAGGAAATAGGTAATTGCAGACTCCAAATCATAGGCTTTGGGTAGGTATTTCTTTCACTGGAATCCACTGGTGATTTTTAACCCACTAGCTCATATAAGAGATTTTCTCTCAGTAGGGGTGGAACTGTACAGGGTCTGCAGACACTATTTGACTGATCACTTTCATGAAACTTGAATTATGCTTGCCACCTCTGCATTTCTTTTGGGACTAGTGGAGATAAACGTAGCAAAAATAAAAACTGCAGATAAAGGTGAAAAGACATGAAGTTTAAAGGCAGTATAGATCATACCTAAACCTTACCCTTAGGAAAACTGCCTGTAAACACAACATTTAATGAGAGACATTTTTGACACTGACTCTTTTGTATTTATTTCTTTTTCCTATCGTGTTCCTCTATTTTCTCCTTGGATGGGAAAGAGCTGTGCTTTGGAGGTTCAGGTAAATATCCATTAGAACAAGTCATCTCTGCTGTCTCATTTGTGCTTCTATTGTTGCCAGGTAAGCAGCAAGCCAGCACAGCAGAACATGAGCAGAACATGTTGATGCATCTCAGTGGTGCACATATGTTTCCTTGTGCTCTTGCTTCTGAACAGATTGTACCTAGGTAGCAACAACACAAAGGCAAGTGGAAATGCAGGGCTCATCTTGGCTTCTCTCTGACGCAACAAGCCAGTAAAATCCTTCACTAGGCTGGATTTGCACTGATTCAGTTTTCTGGGTTAGTCCTAGATGAAATCTTAGTTGCTTGGCAGGAAGTGTTTGAGAAATGCTGAGAAGTTTCTGCAAGCCACTTAGTGCAAGACAAACACTACCCCAAGTATATATTTCATTCTGATCAATATGAATTAGTCTCAGTTTTATTTCTTTTATCAGGGTCATCTTGTTAACCCTACTGTATTTTTATTGAAGTGCCTTGATGACAACAACACTTCAAAATTAGGACTTAATTACTGTAAATTATGGTGGAAGCAGTCGTCTTTCTGTAAATTTCATTATTTCTTTTCCCCATGTTTTGCATGTTTTAATTTATATTAAAATCTGTGTTTGTTACTCTGCTAATGTGAAAGATATGAAAGCTGAAACAAACTTTTGAACTGAAAGCCAACTTGTGATGCTCTTCCTACAAAAACTATTGAATTGTAAGAATGGAAAGATGATCCTTCCAAAAACACCTTTGCAGACTTGCTGTTCTTTACACTTTTTTAGGTGTACTCTGTAATTTTTTCCCACTTTGCCACTGTCATCCTGTAGTTACTGATATATTGAGGCTTGATTTTTCTCATGGCTCAAACAGCTTGGTTCTCCTCATAGCAGAAAGAAGTAATTTTGTTACAAAGCACTTTTTTTGAAGATATTAAAAACTGTGTGATGTGCAGAAGGGCTTGCTGGGCTAGGTAATTATCTCCTGCCTCCTATCTAAATGAAAATCAAACATTCAGGACATTCTCCTGGACTGGAATATAGTCTGCCCAAAATAAAAAGCAGTTCTGGGGGCTAGGGTGGTAAAGCTGCAATCTCTCATGTATGATATTTTGTTGTTGCTGTTTTTCTGTGGGATAGGCGAATATATAACTTATTCTGTGCCAATGCTAGCTATGTGAAATGATATGGTATAACAGGGTCATTTGTTGCACAATCTGTCTGATCCCACAGGCTTCCTTTGCTATGCCACCTGATTAACTTCTGGGACCTAGAAGCTTTAAGTGGATTTACTTTTCAGCTATTTTCCTCAAGTCTGGCTGTTCCTACGCTATATCCCTTATATCTGTTAACCCGTATCTCCCTTATATTCTAATATGGTCAAGATCTTGACCTGATTGTTGTGGATCTTAAGGGCTTGAATACTTTTTTTAAGTCTTTGAACATCCGTGTCAACTTGTGGGAGAAATAAATGAAAATCCACCTTCTTCTGTAGCAAGCATGAATTTATCTCTAAGCTGCACATATGGCACCTGCTGGTTTAAGGCTGTTGTCTTTTGTTGTAAAGTACCATTATTGTTTTTAGCTATCCAGGGTTTGTATATTGAAAATGATAAAATATTGCTAGCAAGCAACAGCCCAGCTGAGAATACACCATGAACCAATATATACAGTAATTAGCAGTAGCTCCAGAAATATCCATGGCTAACCATATCAGCCACCTGAGAGAAGGTAATAGTTCCACTCATACCTAGTTAACTTTGGATGGCTTAAAACCAATTCCACCCCACCCCTCCTTCTGTTGTTTTGTTGTTGTTCTTCCAGGCCTTTGTCCTATAGGCTGTACAAAGACCCTATACAACACCACAGAAATTATGCAACAGTTTATCCAGAACTGATATTGGAAGCCAGGACGTGCTTTGTGGATAGCTCTGTAAACTTTATATCAGCCTCCACAGAGGAAGAGTTTAAGAACATTTTCTTATGCCTTCTTTATTCCTCTATTTTCACCACAGAAAATACCGATTTGGAGTGTTAAACATCAGAATAAGTAGTGGATTCCCATGGAAATGAAATATTCCTACACTGCTGTCTCAGTGTAAGACTCACTATGCAAACGTTTCATAAGCATTATTTAAATCGATAGATCATCCTTTTTGTGGAGAGTATTGGTATTTGTAAATGTGTGCAGAAGCATTCTGGAGTTATTTACTCTATCTCTCTTGGCAAGAGTTAATTTACAGTATTTTTGTTATGTCTTAGAATACCACTACGCACATTCATCTGTGCCATTTTGTATACTGAAAACTTGGAGATTTGAGAGCAATGTCATTCTGCTATAATATCGTCAAGCTGAAGGTATTATACTGAGTTCATAAAGGGAAAAAAGTTCAGGCCTTTATCCTATTCTCACATAATATACACGTGTACTTAATGCACATACATCTTATTCTCTCAAAAAAGATCCCAGATAATTGTTAGCAAATTCCTTAAGGGTATTTGGAGCAATGTGTTTTGTATCAGGAAAGCTGCTGGACTGCAGAAGCTGAGGGTAGGAAATTTTTTTTTTTAATGGCTTACTCTCTTATCTTTTAGTAACTTTCTTGAATAATATAGTCTCTTAAAATACCAAATGAAATTTACTGTCTTGAATTTGCAGTCTTTCCTTTCAGTTAGAAAAAGAAAATGGTGTTTATGACTGGAGTTATAAGAACTGGCCTTTACAAGAGGACGAAACTGAAGTGTCTCATGAGGGATATGATTTCAGGTACAAAGGGTTGGGTTACTAGATCTTGTTCCTTGCTATGGATAGAGGGACAGACCTTACAAATTGAAAAGAGAAGATGTTGCACAGAACCATTGCTTTGGTGAATTTATTTCAGTTCTTCAGTGATTACCCCGATAAAAGCAAAAGCATACTCTGATACTTTTACGTGATTTTACAGATTTTTCAAATTAATAAATACAATCAAAGGTTCCCCAAGATAGTTGCTTTGGAAACATAAGATACTGGTAGCCTTTAATAACGACCAGTGAAAGATGCTTACCACAGAAATGTAAATCTACCAAAAGCAAATGTATTCCCTACAGGAATTTTTTTGGCCAAGTTAATAGAAAGTACCTAAGTTGTTCTGTTGTCTTCGTTCCACTCTTCCTTAGCAGAAGTAGAGAGAACTGTTTGAAAACCCATTTGTCCTTGATGTCTCTCTTAACTCTTTCTCTCGATAATTTAATAATGGTTATTTCCACATATTAAGAAGAAAATACTCCATAGATATAGGAAAATTATTTTCTTTATTGGAGATTAATTAAAGATACTGTACTCTAATGTTAAAGCCTTTGTATTGTGAAATATGGGAGATCTTAAATGATTGTCTTCTCTTAAATGTAATTCTAATTTTCAGTCTGTTCTATTGGACGTGACTTTTTATGTGGAAGAGGAGGGAGCAAGCTTGCTTGGTGGTAAAAAGAATGAAAACTGTTCAATTTTTGTGCAGTTGAATGTTGCCTGTAATCTGCATCTGTGGAAAGTGAGATGAGGAAGAAAAAAAGAAAGCATTAACTGTGTTTACAAGAGAACTTCAACTAAATTGTTTCATGAATGAATGCATGTAACTTTCTGCAGAGTTAACCTAATCATGGCATTCATTTTAGTGCCTTCAAAACATCCCCCACTGCATTTCTTCAAGCTTTCTGAAAAAACATTTTAAGTAGAATCATTAATAGTTGTTAAATGATACAGTATTTCAGGAAAATTCTAGACAACCCTCTCAGGAAAATTCTAGACAATCCTCTCTCCCCTTCCAGATGAGAACGATATCTCTTCCATTTCATGGAAATTTTTGTTAATAAGTAGAAATAGACTTCTTGGATTTTGTAGATTCTGTTGGCATCTTACTAATATGCGACCTCTGCGATCCTATGTCCTTCCCTTGCTTGTTAGACCCTGCTCTGCCTGAAAATTCTGTCCTAATTGGATGTTTTTCTTCTACTGACACTCTATAAAATTACCTACAGGTATGCCATGAGGGGAATATAAATACACTGACAGACTGCCTATTATTTGACAAATAAACATATTGAAACATTTGTCTCCAGTTGTACATTACTGTACACAGATCATTGAGGTTACCAAATATCGTAAAGGTACAGGACATCTATTATGCTCCCACACAAGGCAAATGAAATACTTAAATTCAGTACTCATCCACCAGTAGCCTACAATACATTTTTATATTTGTGTTTATTATTTTTTTAAACAATATCATCAGAAGACTTAAAGGTGTAAGAAGAGAAAAAAAATAGAAATACAGACGTATCAAACTAATGCTGTGCCTTCATATATGCAATTTCTCAGAGATATATTTGAAGTCACTGAAGTTAAAACAGGTCTGAGCTTAACTTTATGCTTATCATCCTAGCATTTAAAGTTCATTATCTCATGAATTATATTTGCATTACATTACCTGGCTCCCATTCTTGATCGCTTATGCAATGTCTGACTACCCTGTTGAATGTTAGGACTTAGTTTTGGTGGAAACAGTGAATACAGCACTCTTGGAGTTACAGACAACTAGGCAATTCAGTTTTGTTTTGCTAGACAATTAAGGCAACTTAGTTTTGTTTTGCTGAGACACTAATTAAGCTTTCTCTTACTTAAAATAGTATTACTGCATAAACAGTATTGTATAGAAATTAATGTCTGAGGGGAAGAGGATTAGAAAAGAATCATTTCTATGTAGGCCATTTTTGTTAAAATTACTTGGATATTAAAACTATATATTTGAAATAAAATTGTTTTATCAATTACACAAGCATGTTTTACAGTAAAATTTAAGCTGTTTTGTACTGCTGGTGACCATGGACCTTCTTTTCCATTTGGAAATGATGTACGAATAACAAAACACATGTTTGGCTTGAGTGCATGCAAGTTATGTGTATAGAAATGCAAGCATGTAGGCATGAAGACACAGTCTAACCAGGAGCAGAAGCTTCTTGGATCATATATTATCAGCCATTTGTTCTTTGATATTACAATCTAGTCTATTATTAGACAGGTCAGACTATGTCTAAGAAGTATCTCTTTACTTGTGATTAGTTAATATGGCAAAGTAAGTTAAAATATGTACTTAGCAAACATTCCTACATATTCTTGAAAGCAATCAGTGTTTTATATGTATCTGCAAACAGATTTACTCAGACTTTTCAGTTTTCCCTCTGCCTCTCTCACTTATCTGTTCTTCAGATTTTGGTACTGAAGTGCCAAGCCAAATATATTTGGTTTCCTGTGGTACAAGCTGCTTACACAGAATGCGTGGAAAATTGGAATTTAATAGTTTTCAGTTTTTCCTGTATAATTTACATCCCAATTCTTGGTAGCCATGCAAGAATCTCTCCAAAATGCCCTTGAGTCTTCACTGCAAAAGCTCTGTGTATCCTATAAAGATAGATACAAAATCTTTTTATGCTTCCCTAGAAAATAACCCCCTCTACAATCAAAGACAGAGAATTCTTCAAGTTCTTCTCTACCCAGGACTCATACAAGGAGGATTTACCATTTTGGAATGAAGAGGTCTCTAAGCTACTCTAAGCTGACCCAAAATAAAAACATGCCACATAAACAGAAAAAAATGTACAGTATGTTCAGATGGGAAGAACTTCCAATAAGTTGCTTTTTTTTTTATACTTCCATGGAGCAAAAAACACTGATGAAGCTTCCGAGTTAAGTGCTTGCCTATGGTGCAAATGTTGGTTATTTTGGGATGTAATTTGTGATTACAGACCAGGGTCTATGCCAAAACAGGCTGTGCAATAGCAAATAGAGGGAAAAATTGCAGATGGGAGAGTGTGATACTTTGAAACACGGATTGAGTCAGCTCTTGGCTTACTGCTCTACTTCAAACTTTCTCTACACTGCAGGACTAATCTGATAGTGTTTGACACTGCAACTAGAACTGCTTCCCAGGAAACTTATGGGGAGAGCTGATAAGTACTGTGTTTTTTTCATTTCCTCATGTTACTAAAAAAACAATGAACAAACCTTTCTAACCCACTTTTCATAGTGGAAGACTGCTTTGTATCAATTTTTTAAAGTTTTTTTTCAAGTAGTGTGTGTGATCATTATAAATTTAGTCCGAAAATAGCAATGAACCTTCTCTATTTTCTTTCGTAGGTCAGCGGTACTTGGTGAAGGACTGACTGCCTGAGACAGTTAGAGTTGCCAAGCTAACTGTGCCTTGTTTCTGTAAAGGTAGATGCCCGCCCAATTAATTCACCCTGCATAATTTTGAGTAGAATCCCTGGTATCATTTTAATGAAGCTCTTTGTCAGCCTAATCGGATTTGTAACATTATTTTATTTAAAAAATCCATGCAGACTAGGAGAAAAAGAAAGAAAAGGATTCCTCTTTCAGTGTAGCAATAGCAAGCAAGCAGGAAGACTGGAGGATAATTAAATTACTTTTTCCTTTGAATGCAATGTCATAGGTTTAATGAATTGAGACCTCAAACTTAAAATGCATTTCAGAAAATCAAATTCCTGTGAGGACAAAAGGTCCCTGTGCATTATTACAATGTGTAACATGTGACCTTCTAATTTTCGTTGTTTATAACATAGAGCAGGGTTGGTCTGCATATCTGCTACTGAAAGAAATATATGATACTGCTGCCATTTACCTTGTATTCCACTATCTCTTGAGAGAAGGAGAGAGGAAGGGAAAATAAAGAACATTGACAAGCCAAACCAAATCTGAGTGTGCTTTAAAGACTTAATAGTGGAATAAAATCTGGAGAAATGTATTTGAAATTTCTCTCATTAGGATCTTTCTTGCCTTCCTTCTGTGACCTGGGTGATGCAGAGAGAGGCCTTATGTAAATACAGCAGGAGGTTGGCAGCATGGCAGGTAAACGGTGGCTGTGCTTATTTCTGAAGCGTGCTGTGGCATTCAGCAGTGTTTCTACAATGTTTAATCTGCATGCTTGATATATCTATCTAGACCTAAACAAGATGGAAGACGGAAGGAAATAGTTTGCAGGATGTCTGCTAATCCATGACATATTCTGTTTGGAGGTCAAAATACTGTCCAGCACAGTAGGATTATAGATGCAGTGGCTTTCCTGAGCAGAGGGCTCTATTCTGTGCCAAGTGTTCACACAGGGTCTTCTGTGGCAGCAGCCTGACGAAAAAGCAGCTTGAGTGATCAGAAGTGCTAGAGAAGCAGCACATGATACCAGCATATATACTACTTACTACTTGCTGGCCAGACTTCCACACTTTCTAAAAGATTCTCACTAAACCATTCCTTAAGGGCCATGCCTTGTTGCATTCCTTTCTTTTCCCCAGAGTAGGATCCCTAGCTCTCTGGTGCCTAATTCCTGCCAGGCTTCTGCCTCCCCAGATCCTTATGTCTTTTCCTAAACCTGATCTGATTCCACACGCTCCAGCAGAAAGGAAAGTTCTTGATGTAGCTGAATTCCTGATCCAGTTTCTGCACTGTATACAGCAGAGAAAGGTTCAGGAGAAAGTTACTCCAGAGGAGGTCACAGCATTGCCTCCACACAACCCAATGTCTGCTACTCCCGTATCAGTTTTCTTAACATAAATTACTGCCACAGGGCAATTTCTTCCCTGTTGTAGAGAGCAATGCTACCATACATAAAGCTCAGAAAACATGCAGCCATTTAAGTGTGCCACATTTGAACTGCCAGACAGCCGCACATCTCTGTTCAGGTCTCACCTGCCATAGCTGGTGTTTGGCATCAGCCTGAGAGGGTTTGCTTGAGTTATTGCCGGCGTTTTTCTTTCTGGTACAGAGCTAGAGACAGTGACTCTTCAGCCTAGTCTTATGTTTCCATATGGGACTTGGGGTTTTTGTGTCCTTTGTTACTGGTCTAGAGCAAGCTGCTGAGGGACTTGAGGCTGAGTCGTTCCTGCCCTGTGGATGAATATGTGGGGTGTTGCTGTTCTTCAGTTACTCTCATAGGTGTTCATTATCAAAATACATTAATTCTGTGAAATAGAGATTTTCAAGAAAAGAAACACACACCCCCAAAGCAAACCCTTTGAACTGTTTTCAGTAAAGTGTCTGAGAAGTTTTCATGCACTTATGAGGTTTCCTAATTCAAAACTGATTGTGTTTGCTCCAGTCAATTACTAATCTAATTTGCAATACTGAGCGCTGATGTTTTAAATAATCTGATTGAACTGAGGTAGTTTTGTATGGCAAGTGTTTGCTCATCAGAACTTGATACAAGATACGAGCAGCAGACTTTGATGTTGTTGATCATAACAATTAAATAAACATTCAAATAATGAAAGAGCAACTAAACCAAATCTGAACAGTATCTGTTGCGCATCTGTGGACACCGGGGTTCCTGGTGTCATGGTGCAAGGAGGGTCAAGGATGGTCAGGGACTGAACCATCCTGCAGAGACCAAGCACAGGGGCCTCAGCCAGCAGCGCTCCCACAGGCAGGGGTCACCCATGGCTCCCTGATAAACAGTGCTGCCAGGGCATCTGCTGCTCTAGTTCCAGAGGGATGGGGCTTCCCTGGGCTGTGCTTGCCCTATGGGCTCTGGGTCCCCATAGGCAAATGCTTATGAAGGGGGACACACTCCAGGCCCTTATACCTAGGAAAGAAATGCTGGTGTTGATTGAACTGGGTGATTGGGATTGAGCACTTCTGTAAATGCAGTTTCTGTGACTTTACACCGCATCATACTATGGCATGGTGTTATGCAGCATTAGTGTCTTGCGATTTGACTGAATGAATGAAACTTGCTTTAACATTAAAGGTCTGTGAGATCACTGTGTAAATAACTTACGCCATTAGGCTCTGCTTAGGTCAGCTTGTAACTCTAAGCGAGAAAAAAAAATAATGGTATAAATTCAATCTCATATTTGAAGACAAGATTTAAAAATCTTACTCTATCAACAATACGCTGCTGCTTTATTTGCACAGCTAAAACAGACACTGCGGTCCATGTAAACAGAAACGCCATCTCAAACTGATGCCGTGATTTTTTCCTCCAGGGTACTTATCTTCAGGGTAGTTATTACTTAAACAGCAGAATTTCACACTGGCTTCGAATGATAAGGCTGAGCAGCTGGAAAGATACAACAACAATGGTACTGGGTTTGTTCCTTCTTAAATGCAGTTTAGATTGTAACCCCACACTGTGAAGCTCCTGACTCCAAAGACAATAGGGGCAGAAATGCAGAAACTTTTGCAGTGGGGAAAGTGGCAGAGTGAAGTGGATGATAACGTGGTTTATAGTGAAAAGAGTAGAAAATGATTGGATGTATTTGATCAACAATCATCACATAGTGTTGATCTAATTTAAGAATTTTCATTGACTTAAGAAATTTCGATGATTAAGAATTTTTGTTGATCTAACTTAAGAAATTTCAGAGCTAGAAAAATTAGAGGATAATAAATTTGAGTGAAAAATTTGCTTTTCCAGAGAAAAAGTTGGAAACTTTTCAATGTTCTGCAACTTCGAAGGAGTAACCCCACTCCACACACAACAGCATGAATTAAAAGCAGAACATTTTACAGCTTGAAATGTCTTCATGTTACTGAATTGATGGTCCTAATGTTGTTTTTAAAGCAGGTTTTGTATAGTCCTCTTAGAGCTGAATTGCAGCAAACCTGCCTCTTAATTCATTCACTTAAAAAATGGCAAATATTTCTTAACTGTGTAACCATCTAGGTCATTTGATTAGCCTGATATTTCAATCAGGTCTGTTCTGAAAACAGCATCAGTGACAGCAGAGCTGACAGTGACAAGTGATATTTTATTCATTTTTTTGTCCCATAATTTGCCAGCATTTATTTAGCTTGTTCTGCTGAATAAATATATCCCATGACAGTACTGACTTTGAATTTTAATTTAGGGTCACTTCTAACCTTTATTGGAGGCAAGACATAGTGTATAACACTATGTCCTCAGACAAACTCAAGTGAAAAAGTTTAAAGTTTCATCAAACAATCTTCTTACAATTACAGGAGGAAAAATTAAAATATAATAGTATGCGGAAAGCTGATGGATCTTCTCCAACTCCAGTTACTGTGATTTTGTTAGTTTCATCTTTTTATGCGAAAAAGAGCTGTGTGTAAAACCTGTGAGAAACTTTGTGCCTTTAGGCTTTCTGCCTTTAGGCTTTCTGCCTTTAGCTGAAGGTCCTGCTGGGTCCTAGGGGTGGCTAAGCTGTGGCTGACCCCAGTCACTGCCCCCTTTCTGGGGTCTGTGGAATAGGTTGAAGAGGGAGGGCACCTTATTGTTGTGGTGCCCTGCAACCTGGCCGTGGGGTTTGAAGGTCACTGTAGAGGAAAGGTTAGAAGAAAATGTCTTGGCAAGATGAACCCGTGATGTAGGAGGACAAGAAAAGCTAAGGAAGGTCATTGGTTGAGGTTGAAATATTGGGAGTTAGACACCTGGAAAGTGATGGGAAGGTGGAAGAGAAGGTGATGAAAGCATAAGAAAGTTAAGTCATCTTTGTGAAATAGAAAATGCACTGGATAGAGTTCGATATAGTACATCTTCTGGAGATAAAATATAGACATAAAGGAAGTAACAGCAACTTATGTATTTGTGAATTTCAATCCTAAAGTAAAATATAGAAAACTCTTCCTACATACTTCATGTAGGGAAAGGGAAAAAGGAAATAAACAGTGTAAAAGCAACACTGAGTGTAAGAAACTGATCTCTCTTCATACGCTGCTAAGCTGGAGTTTGTTGTGATTACATCTTTAATTTGATGATTTAATTTTTTAGAATGCTGGAAATATTGCTAAAAATTTCTGATAAATTCTTTCTTAATAAAAAAAAATTAGATATCAGGGGTCCCCATCAAGAGATTTAATCACTCTCTTAAGCACCATTTGATTAAAAATGCAGATACCAAGACCTATGATCCAGAAGCTGAAAACTTGTGGTATTGCATTGTCTTTATTTTATATTTCTGTCACTGGAGAATATCTTGTGTTTCAATACATAAGCATGGTCATGGTTGGGACTTGACTTAATAAAACCTAAACTTGTGTTTGTAGGTCAGCTTTGGCATTTTTTTCAAATTGCTTACAGCTGAATCCAGTAGAAAGAGAGTCGGGATGATGGGTAGAGGAAAAAATAGCTAACAGTGCCTCATGCTCTCTCATCCAGGCAGGTAACCTATTCGAGGAAGACAAACGATAAATGTACTGATCAAATGTTGTCTGAATTGTGATGCAATTAATAACTATAAAACTGAAAATACTAAAAAACTAGCAAATGAGAGAATTATTGGATCTCTCTCTGGAAGGCTACAGCGCTGGATAAACTCCAAAAGTCTGGGAGGTTAATTATTTTGTGAGTAATAATTTCTGTACTAGATCAAATCTTGAGATTGTAGCTTTTTCCCTTAGGAAGATGTCTCGTTACTTCAGCATTTACACTGATTTAGTCAAAAGTAGAGGCTATTGAGCTCTAAAGTATTCCTCTCAGAGAATAGCTGCATGAACTCTATTACTAAGAATAAAACCCACCACTGCATTTTCAAACTCAGTAATTACCAGCACTGAAGATACATGCTTCTCTGCATCAGACAGGCAGGGTATCTCAGAGTAAATTTTATTGGTAGGTTGATCCTAGGAATAAAACTTAATGGTTTTGTTGCTTTGTTTGGCTTTTTATTTTAGTCTTTTTTCTCCCAAGGCTGGTTCTGCTCTGTCAAACTAGAATTGTTACAGAAAGTTGCAGGCAGAAAACAAGATGTGCAGGTAATATAGTTATATTCTTTCTTATAAAAGTTAAGTTTATGCTTAGAAATATGAAGGAGATAATAAAAAAACATTAGAAATGTGTGCTGCTTTGCTTGGTACAATACAATGAATTTACTATAGTAGATCTTATTTTTCTGTGGATATGTTATGATCTATACAGAGGATCTTTCCATTATTAAAATAAATAATTCACCTGTCATGTTGGCAAAATTGCTAGGATCACGAAGTCCTTCATAAATCCTCTGTTAAAACCCCTTATACTTGTAGCAACTTTATCCATGTTTCACAAAAATGTGTGATGTTAAAACAAGCTAACTTTGTGGTCACATTCCAGTTACAAGGCTTTATTTCCTTACTTAAAAAGCAAAAACTTGTATTTGTTTGCATAAGAAAGAAATCATGGTGCCAAACCATGAAGTTTTAACCATTTAGGCTTTGCAAGAACCCAGTTCATTTCTGTTTAAATCATTACCAGAATTACCTTATAGATAAAGCTAACATTTTAAATAGATACTTAATATTGTATGCCTTCATACATTTCATCTTCAATTTATAAAGAAATCCTAAAATTCTTAAATTTTCATTAATCTCTATCTAACAAGCAATTACTGAAATATTTACTATATTTTTGGCATAATTTTATCTTTTTGGATTTCTTCTACCACTCGAAGAGTTTGATTAAACTTATCTACACAGATAGTTGCCTTATGAATATGCCGCCTAGTGTTCAAATGTATTATTGTTCCCTTACAGCTTTCATTATCTGTTAAATGTTCTTGAAGAAATGCCATCATCTTAAACATTGTGCTTATAAGTTCTTTATGCTTTAAAATGTAGTTTAAAATGCTCGCTCAATAAAACAGTTTTCTTTCTGGCCTCCCTTTAGTTCCAATGCTTTTTGCAACCCCTGGTGTATGCAAGCATTTAAATGGAACTTTATTTCAAATAACATACCAACAGAACATTGGGAGCCCTTTCATACTGGAAATTCAGGAAGAAAAATCTATCAAAACACTTTGTAGACTGTTCTTTTGTACCTTTAGTGTTACGTGGTGAGTCCTCCTGCAGACCTACTTTAAGGCAGAACTACGTGCATCCCTCTACAGTACAAAAGTGAATATAGTATTCAGGTTCATCTTAAGTTTTATGCTGTCTTGGTCTGAAGTTAACAGAGATACAGTGTAAAAACAGCACACTCTGCAGGAATTACAGATTGTTCAAAGCTGTGTGTCTTCTTAAGAGGATTAGATGCTGGAATTTGGGGAGGAAAAAGTCACTCTTCCTATGGTAACTGTGCGGATTGCATTTCACAGATGTGACAGCTAAAAAAAAAAAAAAAGCCCTGTATGTAGGGGAGTTCCTACTGTAAGATTTGTGTGGCCTCTAAATCGGGTTAGCGGTTATTACATATTTAAGCTTATTTGCTTAAAAAATAGAGATCATGAAATAAGCTTGGTGTTTTTAAAAGAAATTGTGTTACTTTCAAGTCTAAAATGTTCAATGAACAAGTTCAAATACTCAAGTGGGGAAAAAATAAAAACTTATAGGAAATAAGTTGTTATGTCATCTGTCCATAGCCCAGCTTCCCCTTTCCCTCCCTCCCCTTCCCTGAGCAGAAATAGAGGTACCTTTTCTTTTGTCAGAATTTGGACTGCTCCTTCTCATAAGAAAACTATTGATTTCAGGAAGATGAGTCAGAAGTAATAGTGGCTGCCTAGAATACATGTTTGTATTAAGATTTACACACACTTTTTTTAAGATGTTCAACTCTGCCTTCTGGAGTAAGTGCACACTTCTCCTAGCACTTGCAGAAATACAGCAGCGTGGCCAGGGCCAGGAGAGCTATTCTCAAGTTTGTTCAGTTTCATATCTCCATAGCGATTATTAACACCCTGAAGATCTCCCAAGCACTGTATGGATTTTTAGTCATTCAGAGGCTGAGGAATTAGATCTGGCTGATTCTTCAACAAGTTTTCTTCTGGTCTTTAGCCAGATGTACACAGAAAACTCTCATTGAATTATCTGGGTTTTATCACAGCCGGTGTATAAGATGACTTGTTTCCCAGTAACTTAATGCTAAAGTTTTCTTCAATGTTACATGTCAAAGCTGTGACTTCATATTGTGACAGGATAATCCAGTTGGAAAGGACCTGTAGAGTCTCTAGTTCAACCTCCTCCTCAAACGTGGTCAGAAGGGGGGCTATAGGGATGCTGGGGGTGGTGGAGGGGGTTCTTCGTTAGGGACTGTAGTGATAGGACAAGGGGTAATGGGTTCAAACTTAAACAGGGGAAGTTTAGATTAGATATGAGGAAGAAATTCTTTACTGTATGGGTGATGAGGCACTGGAATGGGTTGCCCAAGGGAAGTTGTGAATGTTCCATCCCTAGCAGTGTTCAAGGCCAGGTTAGATATAGCCTTGGGTGGCATGGTTTAGTGGGAGGTGTCCCGGCCCATGGCAGGGTGATTGGAACTAGATGATCTTAAGGTCCTTTCCAACCCTAACTATTCTATGATTCTATGAGGCCAGATCAGATTGATATGGGCTTTATCTAGACAGGTCTGGAAAATCTCTATAATCATTCTTGGCAAACTGTTCCAGTATATGACATCCTTATCCTGAAAAAGTCTTGAACTTCCCTTGTTTCACCTTACTCCTATCTTCTCTTGCCTTCCTGCCATGCACTGCTCTGAAGAGCTTGACTCCACCTCCTTGCCTGTGGGCACTGGTAAACTTCAGTTAGATTCCCCTGAAACCAGCTCTACTGTAGGCTGATCAAATCCCAGTCCTTCAGGTTCCCCTGGCAGGGCAAGTGCTCCAGTCCTTGACCAACTACCACCAAACCTGGATGAACTTTGTCAATATTTGCACCAGTTTGTCCATGTCTTTGTCTCACTACAGAGCCCCAGACTAGATACAGTGTCTAGCTGTGGTCTAAATAGGGAAGGGATCATCCTTTCACTCACTCTGCCATCTGTACTCCTGTTCATACAGCTGAGGATGCTGCTGAACATTTTTGCTGCCAGAGCACACTGCTGGCTTGTGGCCAGGTCCTTTTCTCAGAGCTGTTTCCAGCCTGTTGTTGCCCAGGAAGGGGGGTGGTGGAGTGGTGGGGGTGTCTTTCCAGGGCTTTGTATTTGTTCTTGTTTAACTTCGTAAGGTTCATGTTGGCGCATTCTTCCAGCCTAAGTGTCTCTGCATGGTAACCCTGCCTCAAGTACTTTGACTGGCTCCTCAGCCTAGTGTCATCTGTAAATTTTGTGAGAATGCACTCTATTGTATCTTCCAGGTAACTGATAACGATACTGAACAAGACAGGTCATAGTACAGACTCTTGCAATACTTACCACAGGCATCCGGGTAGAGTACAATCCACTAACCACTACCTTCTGGACATGGTCATTCAAACAGTTAAGTTTGTTTGTTTGTTTGTTTAAATCCTTCTAGTTGCCCACCCATTCAGACCAAAACATTCTAACTTGCGTGCAAGAATATTGTGGGAAAGAGTGATGAAAGCCTTCCTTAAAACATAATCCAGAAGACATGGCTATCATGAAAAAAAGCTGTTTATCTTGTTCCTGTTCAATATGACATAAGGTATAAATTCAGGTTTTGATGCTTCTTAGTTAATACTTTATTTTTTTTGGTGGGTACATCATGGTATATTTAAAGAAAGGGTAGCACAAATGACCTGGCTCAGAAAACCTTAATAAAATTAAGTCATGTGAGGATGTGATAAAGGAACAAAAAATGTTCAGATGTTGTCAATGACTGCTGTAGAAAAGCTAGAATCTGTTTCCTGCATTATGTGTGTGCTTATGGTCCCCTTTTTCATGTTCTGTAGCACAGAAGAAATAATTCTATAGTCCTTGTATTAACACTTCTTGATTTACTTCAGCTTTTGCCAGGATGTATTAACTTGTGTATAATTTCTCTGTAATGTCAGTGTCTGATATGCTTCTTTGCCCATATTTTTCATTTGATTATAATTGGTATAAAGTTGTAGCCAAATATCACATGCAATTTTTTGGCATAGCATACTTCTGGTCATACGTGGACCTTCACAGTGTAGGCTCCCTTTATTGTTGAAGGAGGGAGATGGGTACATCTGGCAAGCAGCTCATTTCTCCCTCAAATAAAAGGGAAAAACAAGGAAGAAGAAATATGTCTCAAAAGCACCCATAAGCTGTAAGAGAGTCTAAAGTGTCCTGCTCATACTCAATCTTTATATGCCAGGTACATAAAAATAGGAAAGCTAAATTCCTCTTTTTTTCTCTCTCCTGAGAATTGTTGAGCAATGAAAGCTTTCACACTGAATGCAGACGCATTGTGAAGATACAGCTATGGCTCTACTAGCTTAAGATGGCAGAGACAATTTTTTAGGAACATTCAGATTTGATGTTAGCTGTCAGGCTGCTTCTATGAAGGGACTCCTGGAGTATGTGCAAAACAACCTATGAATACGTGAGAAGTACTTGGCTTGAATAATTCTGGTTTGGTGCTAGCAAAGTACAGTTTCAGGCCATGACTCAGCTGGCAGTCTGATTTACTGGACGTTGCTCAGACCTTCCTTTCTCCAGCTATTTAAGGAAAATGGAGTAAAGATGTATGGAAGAAAAGAAGTTCTTTTCTTTCATAAGATCTCATCCAATTTTGCATGAAATTATTGGTGTGGGCTTTTGTCATGGTTTAAGACCAGCTGTAACTCAGAAAAACCCCACAGTGTCTGGAGTCTTCCCTCCGCTTCCTCCACACACACACATACACACACGCACTCCCCAAGGGATGGGGAGGAGAATTGAAAGAATGTAACTCCCACGGGCTGAGATAAGAACAGTCCAGTAACTAAGGTATAACACAAACCACTGCTGCCACCACCAATAATAATAATGATGAGGGAAATAACAAGCAAAGAGAATACAACTGCTCACCACCCGATGACCGAGCCATGAACTAACTCTTCCGGGTAACTGCTCCTAGTTTTTTACATCCTGGGCATGATGTGCTGTGGTATGGAATACCTCTTTGGTCAGTTTGGGTCACATGTCCTGTCCCTACTTCCTCCTGGCTTCCCCTCCTTCCTGGCAGAGCATGAGGCTCAGAAAGTCCTTGGTCAGACTAAAGATTTGAGCAGCAACTGAAAACATCAGTGTTATCAGTGCTGTTCCCAGGCCAAAAGTCAAAAACACAGCACTGCATCAGCTACTAGGAAGGAGAAAAAATGACTGCTACTGCTGAACCCAGGACAGCTTTCCAGATGGCTCAGTGAGAAGTACAGTCAGGAACAACTCCGGAGACTCTTCTTATGTGAAGCTAGGAATCCTCCATGGGTAGCCTTGGATAAAGTAGAAGAATGCACAAAAATAGCAAATATAATTAGTTTGAATTGGCTGTTGTGTTCTCATGAACTGGAGCAGGGAGGAAATTTCAAAATAAAACAGAAAAAATCATAAAAAACCCACCACTAAAAAGCAAGTATGCCAAATTATGACCTGGTATAAGTAGGTAAAAGTTTGTTTGTTTTTCTTGCTTTGTACCAATCTTCAGTTTGACCTTTGGAGCTATGATTTATCCAAGAGGGAACAAATCTGAAGTTCTACTTATCTGCAATTCAAATTATCTTGTTATCTACTCCTAAAAAAGATCACTTTGGTGGTGGAATAAAACACAACAAAATATGTTGTGCATTGCAATTTCCCCCGGCTTTCAGCCACTGTCTTTTCTGATGGCTATCTAGATAAAGGTGAATTGCTCTCCATACTTTGTTTTTTGATACTCTTCATTTTCCCAAAGTAATGGCAGTAATGTGTGCAAACCTATCCAAGAGGCTCGCAGTCAAGAGTGAGATTTCCAGTCTGAGGAGCTGCTTTCCTCCTGCCTTCTTGACTATGGTTTGAGATTGGTTTTGTCCTAGAAGAGAGAAAGATAGCCAGTTTGCTTCTCATTGAGGCAAGCATTTATACGTAGGGTTTTCCCCAATGCAACTTACACAAGCTTTTCCCTGAAAAGACCAGACTGAACAGAAAAGCATTTCTTTTGTTACTTCACAGTATTAATTTGAAGCTTTCTTACCTTAAGCTTGTGTGGTTGGGCTAGTTTCTGCCTGCTGTCTATCTATGCTATTTGAAGCTTTTCCCATTTGGATTTCTAATATTTAATTATTTGAACACAGAGAGCAAGAGGCTTTGTAGAAAGGACATCCTGCAATGTGGTGAGAGAGTCAACTTTCCAGCTCTGTTCTCAGTCAGGCCTAGATCTAACTCCTTGGTAGCTAGACTTTCTGGGGGAGCTCTCTAAAATAGTTTCAACAGGTTCTTTAACCTTTCTTTTATCTCTTAATGTACATAACAAACCCAAATATCTTCATTTAAATAGCTTCCTCTGCAGAACAAGAAATATTGTTTTATCTTCTTTTGTTCCCTGTTCCTCAGGGGAATAATATCAGAATATTGCAAGTAACTGTGGCAGTCACCTCTTTTCTTCTACTTCAACAAATAGGTGTGAGAACAAGGGAACTGGTAATAACATAAAAATACTGTGATTAAATAGCTGGGAGTAGACACTGAGCTTTAGTTTTTCAGCTTTGTGCTCAGAATATTTCCATGTTCATTTTCATTCTCTGCAATTCTTGAAGCTTTGTGCTGAAACATATTTTTCTTTCTCCTCTTTGTCACTCTTGCTCATAAATTCTGCAGTGGACAGAAGAATTTGGATGCATACAGGAATATTCTGTCTTCATTAAATTCAGTGCTAAATTGGGACGGCTTCTTCTGTATGCTTGCCATTGTAACTTAAATGCAATATTTTACGAGCAACTCATAAACCCTGAACTTACTGGGAATGCAAAACCTGCATTCTTTCCTAATTCATCTCTTAGCTCTAATATCATAGAAACAAAGCAAAATACTATTACATCAGCTTTGGTTGTAGTAACACAGCATGCATTTGCACTGTTAAACCTTCACTGCAGAAAATTCATCCCTGGTATTATATATATATAATATATAGTATAGGCTGAGTTGCTTTGGAATAGTTTTATTTGAATGTCAGCTTGGTTTTTCTGCTGCCTTTTGAAAGGTCTGCAGATCGAACATTACCACCTAGTGGTTGACTTTAGTGGATAGGAGAAAAGAATTGCACACTACTGCATGCAGGCCAGGCCAGGTTTTGTTTTCAAAAATCTGCCCGTCATGGGCAGAGGCTTAAATATCTGAAAGCAGAGACCTGTTGGGTTTGTGTTTGGTTTAGTCCCTAAGTATTGCATTGCAGTCAATAAATATCTTCCAAAAGAAAACACAGAACAAAGGAAAAGTAAACTTGCAGTTATGATTAGAAATCTGTTTGCTTCGGATTAACTATAATAGCATAACTGCTACCTTACAGCAGATGTGTAGTGCTGCTAAGGGAGTTCTGCACCCAGGTGAAGAGCTGCAACCAGTGTTCTGACTGGGGAGAGCAGACAACACCTCTGCAGAGGGGACGGCTGAGCTTAACTTGACTCATAGAAGTACAGAAACGGAATTTTTCATTTGTCCTTTGTCAAAATGTTGGGTAAAAAAAAAAAAAGAAATAAAAATTGTTTTTAACTTGCTAACTAAAGCAGTAACATTTTTTAATTTTTTAAGCATGGTTTCTGTTACCTAAAATGGAAGCCTTTAGGAAGTTTGGATTCTCTTATGCTGAAGATCCAGTTCTGTTACTTGATACTATACAGTATGATATACAAGCTCATTAAAAAGGCAAGAAATTGGGTGAGCTTTGAGTCTCTGAAATAGCTAATGTATTGGTGGTTAAATATAAGTTCTCCATGTATTCCTAACATCCAAGGGGCAGGAGGGGAGCAGGGAAGGGAAAGTGGCAACTTCTTTCCATTTCGTTTGAAAAATCCAATTATGTGAAGGAATAGTTATTTCTCTTGGTATTCCTCATCATCCCTTCAACTTCTGATTAGAGGCAAAAGAAGCAATGTATGAAGAAATCAATTTCAAGTTTTGAAGAGGAAATTTATTCACCCTGTTTTTTTGGTTGGACAATATGTGTTTGGAGAACTTTTCTTTTGCAATTAAATTCTCTGAAAAAATTAAAGTTGGATGAAAACTTTCAGTTCTGGGACAGCTTTTTGTCTGTGTTTAAGCTCAGATATTCACTGCAGATAGTATCATTAATGTGATTATTTTTGCAGATAATTGATTTTTAGGGGTCACCAGAAAGAATTTCATTAAGGCTGACTTGAGTAGGCAGTAGCCTGAAGAGTAGATTGCATTCCATTTCTTTGAAGACAAAGATCACCAACTGTAACTTTGTTTCCTGCTCCTGCATCAGACTTTGCTTATATGCCCAGAGAGCCTGGATTCACTGGGACCTCAGTAAGTGAGCTAGTAGGGACAGCTCATAGGTATAAGTAATTTTGGCAAGAGGATCAAGCTAGAAGCTGAAGTGGAAAAGCTTTCTTTTATCATCAAGTGTGAACAGCAAATCAGAAACTGGGCTCAAAGTATCTGTATCCACTCTTACAACTGTATGTGTGTGCTTTAATCAGGAAGAGTAAAGCTGGAGGTTGCAATTGATTCAAGACAGGAAAATGGGGCAAAATACTTATTGTGAATACTGAAAATAATTCTGCTTGTGAATTTATGTAAATCCATGCTCCTTAGTTTAGCCTTCAAAATATCTTATTCTCAGCTTATGGGTTTTATTTTCTTATGGACCAATTTTAAACCTTTTGCATACTGCAAATGCTCTAAACAGTAAATAATACTTTTCTGTTTTACAGTACAATTATAACTATTTCTTCAAACATCTTCAAATATACACACTAGGCTAAAACTAAGGAAAAATATCCAGAGTTTTAGCAATGAGATCCTAAGCAATTGTATTTCTATGGTAAAATTAAACTTAAAGTGACTACTAATACCCAAGGGTGTTCATAAGTATATAAAAGGGAGGAGAGAATAGCTTTTAAGCAATTATGGAGTTACTTTATCAGAAGAGTTGATATCAAATCACTTCTTGTTAGAAAGTTAAATCTCTTGGAACTAATCTCACTGCTTTGTAGTGAAAAGGACTGTAAGGACTGTACAAATGAAATCCAGCATCTTGCAAATGAGGCTCTGTAGTAACTGATCCCAATTTTGTCTTTTTAGGTGTTGATAATTGTTCAAGGTTACACTTGTAAAGAAATCACTGGCTTATAAACTCCAGAAATTACTGCCTGTTCTATATGACACAGGGGAGATGAAGTTGTTGCTTCTCGAGGGCAACATCTCAGTGGTGGTAGATGGCTGGGGATGGGGAAAGGACAAAATCAATATTTTTATTTTTTTTTTTTTAGCCTAACTATATAGTGTGCAAATACAACAAAGATAAATATGTGGCAGTATATTGATTACTGCCCAGATGCGCTCAGGGAGTCCAGAAGATAATTTTCTATGTACAGGAGAAAGAAGCCTGAGGAAAAACCATTCAAACAGCAAGTGATTTTAGTCTAAGATAAAATTACACTCTAAAGAGCCTACCATTCATTCAGGCATTAACAATATAGTTCTGGCTAGCCATTTCATATAAAACTCTCTACAAAGAATTATTACCAAAGTTTTTTTTTTTTAAATAAAAACACCCCAAGGAAAATATTTGCTGTAACTGCTGAAGAGATAGCTAGAAGCCTATGAATAACCATCACTGAAGGAACAACTTCTTGAATGAAGTATAAGCCTATGAATCATAAAGAAGTGGCTTGTTTTCCTCATGGCAGGTTCTTTACATAAATGGCTACAGCAAGGGCAAACAGGTAGCAGTGGCTGCAGAAAAAATAAGTGTTTAAAAAGTTTAAGATGATGGATGGTCTAGTAGTACAAGGCTTCTTGTATTAAGATTGGCAATGTGTATTAAGTATTTGCTTGGTTTAGCTGCATAACTAACTATCTGTGATGGAAAATCACCTCTTTTTTCAGCAAAGAGTGACTAGGAAGGTGAATTTTTATACATGTGAAAACAATGAAACTGTTTCTAATACAGATGTACCCTGTCTTATGATGGAGATGCTTTACCAGAATGTACTCAGTTTATGCTTTGTTGACTCTTACAGAACTGAAGCACATGCTAAATCTTAAGTAGCTATCAGGCACTGTACTGAATTTTGGCTGGTGACAGGCTGTTCATAAAACCTCCTTTGTGGTTTCATCTATATAAACACCGATGGTCCATCCTTTTTTCAGGTCTCTGGTGTATACTGGCAAGGGATTCCCAGTCGCTGGTGTATGTGTGTGTAAAAGTTCCTGCTGTCTTTGGGTTTTAAGTGGATTAGTTTCTGGTTTTAACCAAATTTCAAAGACTTGTTTTGGGAGTTACCTTGTGCTATTGTATATTTTGGTAGTTCCCCCACACCAGGTTCTTCTAGTAAATCCCTCTTAGTCCTCTTACTTTTTATTCTCTTCTTTTGTGGTGTGGGTTACACATCAAGGCTGAGACTTCTTAAAAGACTTCAGGACCCTAGTATCCTCCACGTTGATCTCCCTTGTTTGAGACCAGTGTTCCTTCCTTATGCTCCATCAACAGTTCCTGGCCCAGTTAATCACAAGTCCCCTTAGGTTAGGAAATAATATTTCAAACCTAAACCTTTACTAAATTGGTTTTGGTTTTAGAATGATTCAGGGACGGGGTGGGAATGGAGGGATAGGAGATGATGTAGGAAAAAAACCTCAGAGCCAGAGTTTATTATTTTTTTTTCCCTACATGCAGTGAACGTTATAGGCCTCAACTTCAATTATTATCTTTGATTGGATGTTAATCATGGACCAGTTATTAAGGAAAGTCTCTATGGTGTCCATTCTCACGAAATTTCGGAATTACAAATAACCTTAATAATTGGAATGGAAAATTGTGTATTGGCAAGGAGGGTTTATTGGGATATTGCCTTCTTTCTGTAATGCCTTTATGGTCTTATACTTCAAAGAGACTATTTGAGTGAATAATTAAATATTTTCCTTTATTTGTTTTCAAAATTCTTAAGGTACATGTACTATTAAGTACAACACAGAGTTTCCCCATTAACAAATAATCACTTTATTGTAACAATTGATATGATTACTCTTGACAAATATTACTCTGTTCATCAGAAAACTTTGGTGGCATTAGTAGTCTAGAAGTTAGGTGTTATCAAATACTTCAAAGGGAAAAGATTAGATATTTTTTTATCAGTTCAACATGTAAGAACCTAAGCTTGGTACCTCTGAGTATTTTCTTGAGGTCAAATCAGGTTTCATCTATGCACACACACACGTGCTTGTATGTATGTGCACATGCACTCTTAGCTGAAAGGAAGTATGATATAGGCACGGACATAGGAAGTATATGAATTTACTGGTAGAGTTAAACAAAATCAGTAAGATAAATCTTGTCTTAATTACTTGAAAATCCTTTTCTGAACAGAAATTTGCAGTAAGACTGTTTTCTGCTTTGGTGAAATTGAACACAGTTTTGCTAAAGAGGAACAAATTATGACAGGTTATTAATTTAGGAGGCAAAATTACACTTAGGGTACCATTCAGTTGAAATTCTTTGCAAAATTTGTTGTGATTTTTTTTTTTAAATTTTATAATTTATGGCTGAAGGCTGCAGTGTTTTATAATGGGGCTCTGGGGAAATGCTATAAACAATTATGGTGGCTGCTGCAGCATCCATCAATGCAATGAAAGTACTGTTGTTGTCAGTAACATGACTAAAAACTGATGAAGTGGCACGTCTTGCCTATATGCCCTGTAGGTGATTAACATCCACTCTTTTGGTAAGTGACCCCATGAACTCCATTAAATAGTACCCACTGGAGAGTGCTAGAGCAGGATCTAGCTCTTAGAGATCTGTGGATCTGTACCTTTGGTTTTTGCCAATGTTATTTAATTGAAAAGAAGACTGAGATAAAATTATAGCCTTTTGAATACCAGTGTGTGCTTGCAGCTTTGTTAACCCACTTTTTTTCAATCTCAGTGAAGCATTCTTGCATAAATAAAACACACTATTAGAAAATAAATTATGCATAAGATGTATTTTATGAAACTAAATAAGGATTAACAAAATGGACTGGATTACTGGTAATAATAGCTTTGCTATCTGCTGTACCAAAAAGAAAAAGTAACATATCCGAAATAACGTTTTAATAGCCTTGCCAGAAACAGCATGAAGAGAAAGCAGAGATTGCAGATAAACCAGAAAAACTTACCTGCATAGTCAATATTCTTCAATATTCTTGTTTTCAGAGTTGTCTTTATTCAGAAGGTCTAAAATGGAACATGGAAATTGAATATTAAGCCAAATCCTGTTCATCTTTTCCCTGGAAGAATTTGTCTTGAACAAGTGACAGCTTTGGTAGTGATAAAAACCTGTCATGGGACAGATCCTTTATGGTATATTACTTGCCTGGATACCACCTTGTTACTGGTCACTTACTAGTACTTGAAGGATGTCCTCAGCTATTCCATTCCTTGACTTGACAGCTAAAAGACCTCCAGATGATCCTACTTGAAATTTTGATATGTCATAAATTAATAAAAAGAAAAAGAAAAGGGGGAGAGGGAAGGGAATGTAGGGAACTATGGAGCATAGATTTCATTTTTCTCCCATCAGTTTTTAGGTCTACTTTAATTCCCAAGGACAAGGAGTGCCAGATCCATTTGATGTTAATGTGACAGATACATGTTTCCTTGCAGATTTAGTGTAGCCATTGAAGAAGTCCATCACCTGATATGAATCCCACCCTCTGTTGAGCTGCTTTAGGGGACTGTATTGATATGTGAGTCAGTGATAGCTCAAATTCAGTGACACAGTGATCTGGGTGAACCCCTCTGGTTCTGAATGAAGTGATGTGGAGTTGTTTTGTAATACTCTAGCACAGATTAGCAGTGGGGTGTTTAAAAAGAGTAGTGAGAAGTAACTTTTAAAATTACTTCAACTGTCTTTTAAACAATCTCCTAAAGAGCTTTCAACAGCTTTACAATGCTCCCTTAAAGCATAATTTTAACTGTGTCACTTCAGTAAGTTTCTCCTATCCTTCCCCAGCCCTTTTTTTTAATCCTTTGGCATTATAGGAGCCAATCAAGGTTTGTAAATACAGTATTTCTTTGTACATCACATAGCCTGGTACAGTACTTGCTGGCACCAAGACACAGCACGCTTATGAATGTGGGCTTTCTAGCCTGAATTTCTTGCTTAATTAAATAAAAAGTGAATTAAATATGCACCATAACTTTGCATCAAAAAGAAGAGAAAGTGAAGGCCTTTGTACAGATTTAAGGGTCTTTGCAAATGGTAGCATAAACTCTATAAATACGTAATATTATATACCTATTATTTCAACATTAGCAGAACTGAAATAATTATTGTAAATATAATCATCATTATTTGTAAACACATAAACAAAAAGGCCTCCATCCCTTGAAACTCTCATCTGCTTGTCAAATTCTGAGTAGCAAATGTAAGCAAAAAAAAAATACATTAGATGTGGCAGATTAAACTCATGAAGAGATCTTTATAGCAGCACAGATCAGAGATCATAGGCCGAGGTTTTACAAACTCCAGTGAAGGTTTTTGTTATACACATGGGAACTATAGAAATTATGTTCCATGGAAGCAAACAGAATTTTGCCAGTTTTATAGAAAAAAAATATGTAGGCTTGGGTCAGAAGAAAAATCTACCTTGAAGTACATGCAATAGATTTTTTTCTTAATGATCTTTATAATGAGGTTCTTCCAGGAGCCTCAAGAGTATTGGCAGTTAGTCAAGTTACACAGAAATGTGCAGTTGGTTCATTTCCTAATTGCAGCCCATAAATTAAAGAAATAGTGCAAGATAGGTTGCTTAGTTATATTAGCTATTCAATAATTTTGGCACACTGGATAATCTGGCTGCACTTCAGGTCTCTGAGAACAATGTATTTAGCTATAAAAAGCCAGTTTAACTCTACGTATATGAAGGTTAGAGAACCCTTGAAGAAGTGTATCTACAATGTGTATAATAATTGCTTAATGTAGAATGTAGTGTACTTGATAGACACTTGTATTAATTAGCAAGGAGAGGAATTATATTTTTAAGAAAGTCATTGATATCTTCTTGTACAGTACAATTAAGGCACTGCACGGTGTGTCACTTATTTGAACCTTCAGGAGAAGGGCAGGGGCATCAAGTCTAGGAAACTTCTTATAGAAACAGTTTTAGGTAGCTCTATTTTTTTTTTTTAATTTTTGAGAACACAAATATGTTGGCATTTTCTCACTTAAAATTGTGTTTTAGTTCCTGAACTTGATCATATTTCACTAAGAAAATTTTCATGTAAATAATTCTTGGAATAGCGGTTTGTGTTTGATACCAAAATCTCAAACGAGGTACAGTTTCTTCTGAACAAAACCAATCAAATGTAACTATTAGCATTCATAAATAGTTTATTACTTATTCTTCTTTGGCTAGGAATAAATGCACAGATGTGAAGGTTGGAACTAGATGATCTTAAGGTCCTTTCAAACCCTAACTATTCCATGATTCTATGTTTCTCACCTATGTGATTTTTGTAAACCTTGGGATATTTAAGAAACTGTTAAGTTAGTCCTTTCCATATAGGTGGTAACTAGGATCTAAGAGTACCAAATACTTTTACTTCCTATAGAGCATGGAGTTAAATACTGAGCAGGACAGTGGTAGGTATTTATTTTATGTCAATTTAATTTGCAGAGTTCATAGAAAGCAACTAGAAAGATACTGAAGTCAACATAGTTTTAGGCAAAGGGTAGAGAGCTGCATCTTGACCCAATTATCTGGAGTGTACTGCCAGTGATATCAACCGGTGTGTTAGTCCTTCTGAAAGAGTTACTTCTCTGAAACTGATCCAAAGACCAAAAATTTTTTGTTTCTTTTTGCTCTGGTCCCTCTTCAATTTTGTTTGACAACACAAGTGCTAAGGTGCAGCTGGAAGAACTTATAGGGTGTTAAGAGTGTCTCCCTTAAGCATTTGGAGTAAAAGGCCTCTAAAGTTTTGATCATTAACTTGTTTTTATTTCAAACTCAACTACTACTCAAGTATAGAATCATAGAATCAGAGAATAGTTAGGGTTGGAAAGGACCTTAAGATCATCTAGTTCCAACCCCCCTGCCAGGGGCAGGGACACCTCCCACTAAACCATGCCACCCAAGGCTATGTCCAGTCCAGCCTTGAACACTGCCAGTGATGGAGCATTCAAGTAAATCATCCTCTGAACAAGAAAGCTTCAAGCACAATGAAATCTCTCGTTTCTTCTATGTTGTAATAGTCACCTCTTTCCTGCACATCTGCCCCTGCCCTCCAGAAGTTTGGGAAACAGTCTAACCCCCCGGCTAGTAGGGGTATGCAGCATTGCAGGCATGATTGAAAGGAGAATATACAATTTTCATTTCTAAAGGATTTGTTGATGATAGCGCATGTCTAGGAACAAAAGATCGAACACCAAGGAAATGGAGAAAGAGGAGGAATCCTACTTATTTCAACTGGCTATGAATAAATTCCTCTTATCTGCATTCTTGTTTAGAGGGCTTAGTGACAGACTGTTATAACTTGAGTTGTTTAAGTTGTATGAAACTTTTTCTATTAGATAGTAAATTTATTTGAGAACAGTTCTGTAGACACTGAGCTTGTTCAGAATTTCAATGAATAGTTTATGCTCAAAAAAAGGAGAGAAAATGGCTGAAAAATTACTAAGGAAAAAAAATAATATTTTCTCATATATGTTCTGATAAGCTTTAGCAATATGATTGCTTACTATCTTTTTCCCCACTGGAATTTTATATTATTCACTGTTCACACTGGAGAGAATTTATTTAATGATGACTACTGCTATCTGAAAAATAGCTCAGTGACTTCTTTCTCACAGCCTGTTTAAGTTCTGTTGTGGAAACTTCCTCTGAAATTTACTGGCCACAAACATGAACAAAGAGGCTCCACCTCCGTGCAAGGTGAAACAAAGAAGTACTGCTCTCTCATCTTGCAGATTAGGACCTGACACATAGGAGGACTATGTCAAAAATGCTTCTAAATTTGAGTGCCTGCTTGAAGATGCCTTTTTGAGTGAAACTACCACTAAATAACACATTTCATGTTCACAGCATAGCTGTTTTTGTTTTTTGTACCCTGAAATGAGAATTTGATTTCAGGCTGAGCAATAAAAAATTACTCTAAAACAAGCCTATTCTTACTCCCCAAAACTCCTGGTCTTCTGCTAAGATGCCTAATTTAACTCAAAAGGCTTAAGAAGGACTATATAACTAAATGCAGGTATTGCAATGTGCACATTTATGCCTGAATGAGTAACACTGAGCTCCATTGTGTGGCCAAAAGAAATAAATGACAAGGATGGAACTGATCTCCCACAGATGGCATCTAAAATATAGTAATAGATTTGCATTCTAGCACCTGTCTCTGAAAGCGGGGTGAGTAATCCACAGTTGGATATCTACAGCTAGGTTAAATTGATCCTACCTTCTGCGTCTCACCCAGCTGGCTCCTTAAACAGCCACCTGTGCAGCACTTAGTCTCCTTGGCTAGCCTGTGCTGGCTTTGACACCAACATGTCTTCAGATCTTTTCTTCATCTGTATGCTTTCTGCCCCTCACGCCCTTTACTAAAGTAAGGCATCCTCTTTTTCCATGCCTTTTGAGGGTTCAGAAGTGGCAAGCTAGTAAAGGACATAAGATAGTGCTCATGTTCCTGCATCGCTTTCCAAATCTATGAAAGTTAACAGGGAAAATTCTGCTCATCCCTTGCAGTTACGCTCACTGCTCTGCAGCATAATGATGGGTGCAAAAAGGTGTCATGGTTTAAGCCCAGCTGGTAATTCAGTACCATGCAGCTGTTTGCTCACTGCCCCCACTTCCTCCCCCCTGTTCCCAGAGGGATGGGGAGGAGAATCAAAAGAATGTAACTCCCACGGGCTGAGATAAGAACAGTCCAGTAACTAAGGTATAACACAAATCACTGCTGCTAACACCAATAATAATAATAATAAGGGAAATAACAAGGGAAGAGAATACAACCGGTCACCACCCGCCGACCGATACTCATCCCGACTGAGCAGTGATCTAACCCTTCCGGGTAACTGCCCCCAGTTTATATAGTGGACATGATGTGCTGTGGTATGGAATACCTCTTTGGTTAGTTTGGATCACGTGTCCTGTCTCTGCTTCCTCCCGGCTTCCCCTCCTCCCTGGTAGAGCATGAGACTCAGAAAGTCCTTGGTCAGACTAAACATCATTGAGCAGCAACTAAAAACATCGGTGTTATCAGTGCTGTTCCCAGGCCGAAAGTCAAGAACACAGCACTGCACCAGCTACTAAGGAGAAAAATGACTGCTACTGCTGAAACCCAGGACAAAAGGTCAGCCTATAGCTTCCCCAGAGAGCTGGAGCTTGTCTAATGCTTCTGATGGCTTCTGAAAATTATTTGCTTTTTTCATGTTGTCTGCTGACTATATATAACCTTAGAGTTTTGAAAGCCATTGAACTTGCCAAATTTGAAGAGATAAAATTGTTTCCAATATCAGGGACACACTCCTTTCTTCTACCCATCCTTCAGTTGGCTTTAAGAGAGACATGAGAGTTTTTCAGTTAGAGAAAACTTAATCTTCTCTAAAAGAATTGGAACTGTTTTCTTCTGATTTTCTTCCTGAAATGGGTGACTCCTTTAAAAAATGACCCCCACCCCTCCCAAGGGGGAAAAAAAATGCTAACACCAAAAAAAACCCTTATCCCTAAATTCAACTTTGGGCATGGGCAGCAGTACGATGCAGATAGCAGCAGCCCCAATTATTTGAGCTGCTGGATAGAAGAGAATGAGAAGAAACAGCCATACAAAATCTTATGTAAAAAAATAAAAGTAAGATCTCTACAGATTTGATTTTTATTTTTCAGTTTTATATTTTATACATTAATGCTGTATTTCAAGGCTGGCACTGCTTTCAAGTGACAGTTTTACCAGTAGATATCCAGTTTTACCAGTAGATTTACAGTTTTACCAGTAGATATCACAAAACTACCTATTAATTTAGATTATGCTTAACAAATAGTTTTAATTGGAAAAGAAGGTTTTACCAGAAGATTAAGTTTTATGACATACTCAATAAGGGATGGTGAGGAACAGTCAAGTTCAGTGCCCTCATTTTATAAACAGATTTGAATTACTATTTTCCATCTCCAAAGAAAATGCCCTAACCCCTTTCATATGAGATACTATGGTATTGGTTGTTCTGACATTTCTGATTCACGTTCTCTTAATTTAGCATTCTTCTCCATTCATCATGGGTATTGAGGGTGAAGAGAAAGCTGCTACTGCCTACTACTATTTCTTGCTTCATTTTGTTTCAGGTGGCTGAAAAAGAAAGGCTTTGATTCAAGCCAGGCAAAAATATGTATTAACAAAATATCTTGTCATTTGATGTCCTCTGAAGTACTAAGCAATATGAAGATAGTGGAAATGTATTTTCCATTACTTCTTCAGAAGGTTTGAATGATAAATATTCTGCAAACTTGCATGCTGTGAAGTCCCCTTGTATTTGAAGAATATATTTTTCTGTGGTCCTGAATACAGATACATTTCTGTAAGTAAACTGAGCTGTGATAAATGCCTAATTATCACTCTTTAATGGTCATAATTAACCTTAGGGAAGACTTCTGTTAGTATGTTGCGTTTGCAAAACAATTATCTGTACGTAAGACTTTTGTTTAATCTTTTCATTCCAACTGCCCCCTACAAATTCTATTCACATTGAAATTGTAGACCATAATTTGTTCAGAGAAGGTTAATCAATTCTGTTGTTTAAAAAGAGGTTAAAATACAGGAATTTTTTGTGTCTCCCATGCCAACTTTTTGAAGTTTCATCTCTTATTTGCCAGGATCAGAATACTGTTTTCTTTTTTCATGCATATAGCTGTTCACTATTTCAAAGCATAAACACAGGAATATCTTTTTCCAAACAGCAGAATGCTTTCAGTTTCTTCAATAGGACTTCTTTACAAATATATCTGTTTGGCAATAGTATTCTTTTTTGTTCCCTCTTTAATGAGTTGGTGTTCCAAGACCTACGTAACTGTTTGCAAAGTAAGAATTCTTTTCAGTGCATCATTAGCCTTACATACAAATACGTTAATGTATATGATATTTATTCAGTAACATATGACAACTCTCCATAATTCTATAGTAATCCTGGCGTATTACACTTCGTAACCATCTGTCGTGGTTTAAGCCCCTATAACTCACGCAGCTGCTCTCTCACTCACTCCCCCCTCTATCTTCCTCCCACTCCAGGAGGGATGAGAAGGAGAATTGAAAGAATGCAACTCCCACAGGTTGAGATAAGAACAGTTTAGTAACTAAAGTACAACACAAATCACTACTGCTACCACCAATAATAATAATGACAAGGCAAATACAAGGAAAGAATACAATCACTCACCACCTATACCCAGCCCGACCAAGCAGTGCACCCCCCCCATCCTTCTGGGTCTCTGCCCTCCGTTTTACATCCTGGGCATGGCATGCTGTGGCATGGAATACCTCTTTGGTCAGTTTGGGTCAGGTGTCCTGTCTCTGCTTCCTCCCGGCTTCCCCTCCTCCCTGGCAGAGCATGAGACTCAGAAAGTCCTTGGTCAGACCAAAACATTACCAAGCAGTAACTGAAAACACTGGTGTTATCAGTGCTGTTCCCAGGCTGAAAGTAAAAAACACAGCACTGCACCAGCTACTACAAAGGAGAAAAATGACTGCTGCTGCTGAACCCATGACACCATCTTACACTAAACTAGTGGCTGTGAAGTACCTTGTTCCTACCTTATACATCAGTCATCTACAGGACAAGAGTAAAGAATTAACTTGTAATTATTCCTTAACTTTGGGATAGCTTTTTAAAATAATGTACTGATGCATGTATTTCTATTTTTCAGCTGTTATAACTCTGGGAGAAAAGACAATTTAACTTTACTTGTAGACAAGCAAAGAAATAAACCAATGAAAGATGTTTCATCAACGAGAGACTTCAAGATAAGGAAGCTCTCTCTGGATTGCAGATCAAAGGCACAGCATGTTGTGGAATAATAGACTGAACAGTTTCTAACAACCTGTTCATTCAGCAGGAAATGAAGGTGTAGAAGTATGGAGTGAGACAATGATCTTTAAGGCCTGACTAGAAAGTCTTCCACCATGGTCGCATGCCTGGAAAATAGTAGCACTTGGTCAATTCTGCAGACCTGAAACCCTTACTCAGACGCTTGAGCTCTGTCCCTGCAACTCAGGAAGAGCCTTCTAGCGTCTGCTAGCAAGTGCCTCAGCTGATCCTACAGATTTTGTGGTGTATGTTTCTGTTACTCTGTAATGGAAGCAGAAAGTATAAACATTTCCTGCAGCCTCTGATATCTCTGACTTTAAGACCACAGCATGCTACTTAGAAGTCTTGATTTCTAATAATGATTGTGCTTTCACTTTATGCTGGATAATACATATCTTGCAATATTTTTTTTATGATTACACCTCTTTTTACATATAATATGAAAGCAGGATACAATAAGAAGAATTATCTTAAACTGTTTCTTAAATTTTTCTTAGGTCAATAGGATATCTTAGGCTGCTTCTGGTCAGCAATTGCTTGTGTGAACTTGGTGGGAATTCTCTCATTATAGCAACAGAGTAACAGAAAATAAATTCAACTTTTTCCACTCAAGTGGAGGGAAAGTAGACTTTTCTGCTCACATGCTTTTTTCTAATCTGGAAATGCCAGTATTGTGGAAGGAAATATGTGAATTCAGTGTTTTGATGAAAACAGTTTGGAAAAACTTTGCAGCACCAGACAATGCATGTATGTGAGACACCTTTCCTGAGCATCCATCAGCTAGTTCTAGTTATAGTGATTGTACCTTTCTTCAGGACTGAGGAAGATCATAGAGTAGAGCACAAACTCTACCTGATGCAAGGGTTATATCCACACTTATGAGGAATTTGGAGCGAACGGATCTAGGAAGCAGCAACAGGAGGGCTGCTTTCTCACCTTGGAGAAGAAAGGATTCAGAGTGTTTGTGATTGCTGTTTTCAAGTACCTGAGAAGCATGAGAGAGAAGATAATATCAGGCTTCCTACAGGAGTCCACAGTGAGAGGACAAGGGTCAATAGTCATAAATTGCAAAAAGGGAAATTCCAATGGAAAATAAAGGGAGGGCGGAAATTTGCTGCGAGAGCAGTCTAATAGAGCAGCAGATGCCCAGGGAGGCTGTTGAACCTCCGTTCCTGGAGGTATTGAAACTTTGAACGCATGAGCTCTGAGCAACTTGGTATGACTTTGAAGCAGAAGGTTGGATTGAATGATTTCCAGAGGTCTTTCCATCTGAATGATCTGTGATTCTAAAAAAGGATAATTCTCATTTCAAATTTCTGGCCCAGTGGTTAGGTTCCCTGGTTTGGGGCAGAGGGTGTATAAAGCAGCATGTTCTTTCTTTCAAAGTTTAAGGGGAAAAGAAAAGGCAGAAGAGTTCAGACAGGTCTCACTTTGTTCTTATGGGAAGCAAAAGCATGCTTGAAAACAGGCTTACAGAGTCAGAAAACTGTTTCCGACTGTACTTTAGCAGCAAGGGAAACTACCTTAATCTCAAGTTGCTTGTGTCTACCAAAAGCAAGCAAACTTCTGCCTCACTTTTTTTAGTGATTGGTGACATCCAGTATAGCGATATGAACCAAGAACTTGCTTAGGTCTTCTGTCTTAACTCATTTTCAATATCCCTATTCAGCCATCATCTTCAGTACTGGTTATTCTATTTCTTCCTAAATCCCCTAGCAAAATCTCAAAGAAAATAATCCTGCTCAGTATGGCTCATTGCCACCCGTTGTTAAATCTAGGATTAATAGCATTTGTGATAACTGCAATAAATTGGACCATTTCATGTTACCATAGCAGCCAAATTGAAAGTAGCAATTTCTCCCCCTAGGTTCACTGCAGATACTGTTGCAGGTATAAGATATAAGCTAATATTGGTTTATAATTTTTATCTGTGTTATAACAAAATATCTTTTCCTAAATTTCTCATTCTCTGTGATAAGTACCTATGGTGTAGGAGTTTTTAATTACAGAATATCTGGAGATAGAATAAATCCATATTTGAGTGTATTGGTGGTTAAATGAATCTGACATTTTTGTCTTGGATGATAGTAAGTTTCAAATACTATACTGAAGAACTCTTATAAAACATATAATTAGTGACTGCCAAAGAAAACTCCCTTCATTATGCTGCTGTTAAAAAAAAACCAGGTTATGCTCTAAATTAAAACAAAACAAAACATAGCCAAAACCAAAAAACACCCCCCCCCCCACAAACCTAAACCAAAAACCCACCAGGAAGCTGTATTTTCTGTTCTCTATGGACAGCAAGATTCTGAAAAGATTTAAAATCTAATAGAATATTGTAGTGATTATAGTTTGTCTTTTGTATTCAGTCTCTAGCCTTCTGTCACAATTTCCACTCAAGTCTCTTAGCTCATGCTATAGTAACCATATTCAAATATTTTGAGACCCTGAAAGTCTGCCCTTTCTGCAACTAAACATGTTAAGTAAGTACTTTGTTTATGTATTCAACTGAACTAAAAAATGTAGCTGCTTATAAAGATGTTTGTAAGGTAGTGGTCTCTTGGAAGTATAACAGAAATGGTAAAAATTACAAAAAGTTATAGTAATAACTTGATAATTGGGGTCTTTCTGTTCTCTCTTATAACTGAGATAGAGAGTGTGATCTCCAAGTATGGAAACACTGAGAATCTAGATATTCTTGTGATTTTACTTAAATGTGTTGTCAATAGATTTGGTAATTGTGTGGGCTAAAGGAATAACGTCAACTCCAGCAGCAGGCAGACAACAGTTTAATGTGCATATAGGGAAATGAGACAGTGAATTCACTACAGCATAGTCTCTCTGCAACTCTGGGTTCCTTTCTGTTGTGTAAGCAGTGTGTCTGACGGGTAACTGAGGCAGTAAATACAACATGTTGATACAATGTTTAACCAGAGATTAAATGGAAACCTCAAATTCTGATGCTGGTGTTTGTTCCAAACATCCTATTCTATGACAGCTGCTGTTACATATATTAGTTCCTGAAAGTCCTTTGTTTGATAGAAATTGTTCAATGTTTTATAGACATTCAGCACTAGTAAAGCACAACTTTTTTAGAAGCTGAAAGTATTTTGTGCTTCAAAATCATATGACTTCCATGGGGAAGGTAAGCCTTAGATGGATCCTTATGGTCACTGTGTGCATGCCTGCCAATCCAAGAGAGAAGAAATAGTGCACTTTTGATGTGAATCCTCTGGTTTTCCCTACCCTACTGCACTTCAGTTTGCACTGAACTGCATTCCTCTTGGATGAAATCAAATTGGAATATCTTCTCTTGAACTGCATCTAATGTGCTGCAGACACTAATGTGTATGGAAATATCTAATCAAGATAGCAAGCCACACATCCACCCCACCTCCCAGCCCATACTGAGATTGTGGTCACTGATAGGAAGTTCTTAGAATTATCGAGGACTTGTGCTTGCAACTTATCTTTTGTGCCTTATACAGTTAGGTAGGATCTGCACTTTGTTGTCTTCTGCTTGCCTCTCAGTTCCTTGCTGGCCTCCACACACACTGTGTTTGTCTTCCTCAGGAACACAGTGGGATTTTTTTCTTTTTGTTTTTTTTTTTTTTTTTGCTATTTTGCCTACTTATTTCTGTTTCTCTGTGGGGGTTCCTTTCCCACACTGATTTTTGGCCTAAGTCTAAAGCTGTGTGCCTTCTCCGCATTCATTTTCTCTGAGGTAGGTGGCTAGCAGCTTAGTATGTAAGGTGTTTATTGGTGTCCTGTCATGAGGGCATCAAGGCACAGTCCCACTCTGAAGATTTGCCATTAAAAGAGAATCAACTGCTTCCCGCCCTCCGCACTGCTTATTGTTTATTATGTGATATTTGCCACAATGCAAGAGAAGTAAATGTAAAATCACACTCCCTTATCCAACACTGTCTCCTCCTTGACATTCTGCATCTTCCTAGTCTACTATAATGGCATGGTTATCAATTGACCTGGATATGTGTATCTGGCTGGGTGTCTGACTTCATATATATTCAAATCCATCTTAATATAGACACACACACACACATATATTTTTTTTGCTTCCTTTTCCTACCCAAAATATTGTTTCAGAGTCTTATTGTTCAGATGAATAGGAAATATGTTTTGATATTCTAATCTAAACTTGGTATCACCAAATCTATGCCTCTACCTCTTGTCCAGCCCTTCACCAGGGCTACTTTTTCTCTGCTGTATTTGCTGGCTGAAGTCTACACACTCTGATGTATGCTGGCTAATTAGAGAATCACTGCAGTGGAAAGGCATCTCTGGAGACATCTGGCACAACTCTTTGCTCAGAGCAGGGTCAACTAGCACAGGTACACAGGGCCATGACCACTCAGGTTGTAAATATCATCTTTCAGAGCTCCTTCCTTTGGGTGACTCAGAGCCTGTTTGATCTGTTATCAGGCTCAGGTTCTTTTTCTCAGTTGTTTTCAGACAATAAAATCCCATTTTAGGTGAGATGTTTTCATCAGGCCCTGAGTGCATGTATCTGAGAATCAGTGGCACTCAGTTCCATCATGTTTTTGCTCTTCTAATCAAGCCTGATGGTGAAATTTCTCCTGACAGAATTGTTTTTCCTGGAGAAAAATCAAGAAGATTCTGTTTCTTAGAGGAGAGCAAAAGATGGTGGGACTGGATGAAAGGGAAGTTGGGAAATGCATGTGGAAGAGCCAGAAGAGAAGATGCCTGTGGGTAAGGTGGATACTAAGTGGCTTGCATTTCTATGGTAAATTCTAATGGTCTGTTTGCTCATTGGAGTTATGCATCTCTGTTCAAGCCTTTGAGGAATGACGATGGGTCTCTGGTGTTAACAGTAGTGCCTAAGACTGTGTGTAATCCTATGTGTGTCAAAATTACTGGTGTAACCAAGAGGAGTCCTGCAGCTGGCAGTCTGCCCCTGGGTGAACTGCATTAGTGGCCTTCCTCATACCTGGTGGCTTGCCTTTTGATGTTTCTTTAATCAAAGACAGTGGTGTAAGGAGATACTTACGCTTGTATGATCTCTGCTATAGCCATTGCAGTGACATTTTTCCATTGTCACAGCTGCTCAGAGAGTTTTGTATATTATTTGTACATGATGGTTTTATCTCCCTCTTTTGTCATCTATACTTTATTATTATATTGCTGGAGCCCAGGATGTTAAGGTTTGTTTGAACAGAAGTTGTCTTCTGTTCAAAATACAAAAGCTGACTGATACATTAAACAAAAGCCCTTCTTCCCTCATGCCTTCCCCATACTACTATGTAAAAAACTTTCACGGTTCTTGCCAGCCCTTTGGTCTTCATCATTTTCCCTTCTAGCTCTCTTCATCGGCATTCTTGTGTTTTGTTTCCCCCTTCTCCTTTGATATTGCTTTTTTGAACATTTCTCCTTGTGTTTGAATGGAGATGCTCGGAAACAGTCAAGTAGTTTAAGATCCTCTGGGAACATCAAAAATGTTCTTCCAAGGCACACCTGAAATCTTCCTGTCCGAGCTTCAGCTTATTCATACAGCTGTACTTTTTCCAAGGTTGCTGAGCAGATGTAGGCCAGTAAATCTTTTGCCTGCTATGATGCAAATTTACTTTCCTGATTGTCTTATAAATATTTTCTCCAAGAGAGCTATAGTTGTTAAGGTAGAGAAAGATTGCTGCATTTTGAACACGTTTTGCATTAAGTGCCTAAATAGGTTTGGTGTTCCTTTGTTAAAGTCAAAGAAATACCTCTGCAGTGGATTTGGATGGCAAAATTTGCCTGGAAACTGTTGCTAAGTAAAAGTTGCTTTTGCTGCTGAATAACTGTGGCTCGAGTACCTATCAGAAAACACAAAGCAGAATCACAGGTGTGGAGGCAAGCAAGCTAGGAATGGCAGTCTGAAAGTAGTATGGTCTTGTGTGAAGAAACACATATGGAAGCTCAAGGATAACTTCATCATAAAACTACCTAGGATCATTTTTAATCTCTTTTTTTCATTTTTGCAGCTTTTGCTGTTTCTGTGGCATTACTGGGTGTGTGGTTTTGTCACAGAATCATAGAATAGTTAGGGTTGGAAAGGACCTTAAGATCTAGTTCCAACTCCCTGCCATGGGCAGGAACACCTCCCACTAAACCATGCCACCCAAGGCTATGTCCAATCTGGCCTTGAACACCACCAGTGATGGAGCATTCACAACTTCCCTGGGCAACCCATTCCACTGCCTCACCACCCTTACAGTAAAGAATTTCTTCCTCATATCCAGTCTAAACTTCCCCTGTTGAAGTTTGAACCCATTACCCCTTGTCCTCTCACTACAGTTCCTCATGAAGAGTCCCTCTCTAGCATCCCTATAGGCCCCCTTCAGATATTGGAAGGCTGCTATGAGGTCTCCAAGCAGCCTTCTCTTCTCCAGGCTGAACAGCCCCAACATTCTCAGCCTATCTTCATAAGGGAGGTGCTCCAGTCCCCTGATCATCCTCATGGCCCTCCTCTGGACTTGTTCCAACAGTTCCATGTCCTTTTTATGTTGAGGACACCAGAACTGCACACAACACTTCAAGTGAGGCCTCAGGAGAGCAGAGGGGCAGGATCACCTCCCTCGACCTGCTGGTCACGCTGCTTTTGATGCAGCCCAGGATACGGTTGGCTTTCTGGGCTGTGAGCGCACACTGCCAGCTCATGTTCATTTTTTCATCAACCAAAACCCCCAAGTCCTTCTCTGCAGGGCTGCTCTCAATCTCTTCTCTGCCCAACCTGTAGCTGTGCCTTAGATTGCTCCCACTCAGGTGGAGGACCTTGCACTTGTCATGGTTAAAGTTCATCAGGTTGGCATCTGCCCACCTCACAAGCATGTCAAGGTCCCTCTGGATGGCATTCCTTCCCTTCAACGTATCAACCGAACCACACAGCTTGGTGTCATGGGCAAACTTGCTGAGGGCGCACTCAGTCCTACTGTCCATATCACTGACAAAGATGTTGAACAAGACTGGTCCCAACACCCATCCCTGAGGGACACCACTCATTACTGGTCTCCAGCTGGACATTGAGCCATTGAGCACAACTCTTTGGGTGCGGCCATCCAGCCAGTTCTTTATCCACCAAGTGATTCACCTATCAAATTGATGTCTCTCCAACTCAGAGACAAGGATGTCATGTGAGACAGTGTCGAACACTTTGCACAAGTCCAGGTAGATGACATCAACTGCTCTACCCCTGTCCATCAGTTCCATAGCCCCATCATAGAAGGCCACCAGATTGGTCAGGCAGGATTTCCCCTTAGTGAAGCCATGCTGGCTGTCACCAACCACCTTGTTGTTTTTCATGTGCCTCAGCATGCCTTCCAGGAGAATCCGCTCCAACATTTTGCCAGGCACAGAGGTGAGCCTGACTGGTCTGTAGTTCCCTGGCTCATCCATTTTCCCCTTCTTGAAAATAGAGGTTATATTTCCCTTTTTCCAGTCTTCAGGAACTTCACCTGACTGCCATGATTTTTCAAATATGATGGACAGTGGCTTAGCAACTTCATTTGTAAGCTCCTTCAGGACCCGTGGATGGATTTCATCAGGTCCCATGGACTTTTATACATTCAGGTTCCTAAGATGGTCTCGAACCAGATCCTCTCCTACAGTGGGCCCAGGGTCTTCATTTTCACTGTCCCTGCATCTGCCTTCCAAGACTTGGGTGGTACGGTCAGAGCATTTTCCAGTGAAGACTGAGTCGTTAAGAACCTCAGCCTTCTTCAAATCCAGGGTAGCCAGTTCTTCCGATAGCTTCTGGAGAGGGCCCACGTTGTCCCTAGTCTGCCTTTTATTTGCAATGTACCTATAGAATCCCTTCTTGTTATCCTTAACATCCCCAGCCAAGTTTAATTCTAAGTGGGCCTTAGCTTTCCTAACCTGACCCCTAGCTTCCCAGACAACATCCCTGTATTCTTCCCAGGCTGCCTGTCCTTGCTTCCACCTTTTATAAGCCTCTTTTTTCCTTCAAATTTTCCTCAGCAGCTCCTTATCCATCCAAGGTCTCCTGGCCCTCCTGCAGCACTTCTTTCTAGTAGGGATGTATCGCTCCGGAGCTTGCAGCAGGTGATCCTTGAATATCAACCAAGAGTCTTGGGCCCCCCTGCCCTCTAGGGCTATATCCCATGGAATCTTACTGAGCAGGTTCCTGAAGAGGCCAAAGTCTGTTCTCTTAAAGTCCAGGGCAGTGAGCTTGCTGCATGCTTTTCTCACTGTCCTGAGGATCTCAAATTTGACCATCTCATGATTGCTGCAATCAAGGCTGCCCTGGATCATCACATTTCCAACCAGCCCTTCCCTGTTGGTGAGGACAAGGTCAAGCATGGCACCTCTCCTTGTCGGCTCCTCTATTACTTGCAGAAGGAAGTTGTCTTCCACACAATTGAGGAACTTCCTGGATTGCTTGTGCTGGGCCGTACCATGCCTCCAACAGATATCAGGGTGGTTGAAGTCCCCCATGAGAACAAGGGCCTGCGAGCGGGAGGCTGTTCCTATCTGTCTATAGAGTGCTTCATCCACAGAGTCCTCTTGGTTAGGCGGTCTGTAACAGATCCCCACTATAACGTCTCCCATCGCTGTTCTCCCTTTAAGCCTCACCCACAAACTCTCTGTCGACTGCTTGCCTGTACCCAGATAGAGTTCCATACTCTCCAGCCTATCCCTAACATAAATAGCAACTCTTCCTCCCCGCCTACCGGGCCTGTCTTTCCTAAAGAGACTGTAACATTCCATTCCAACACACCAGTCATAGGAGCCATCCCACCATGTTTCTGTGATGCCTATGATATCATACCCCCGTAGACGTGCACACATCTCTAATTCCTCTTGTTTGTTCCCCATCCTATGGGCATTTGTATAGAGGCATCTGAGCCGAGCTCCAATTGAAGCCAGCTCATTGGTTGGAGCAGCTGGAATATCTTTACATTGCTCTGAACATTTAATATAGGTGCTGGCAAGTGACTGGGTGTGTTGGGATGGACAACCCTAACACATCTAGTTTAAAGCATCCTTGACCAGTCTGGCAAGCCTCCTCGCAAATCCACTCTTCCCTTTCTTTGTCAGACCAGCTCCACCAGCCCCCAGTAGACCTGGCCTACTAAATTGAGTCCCATGTTCAAAGTACCCAAACCCCTGACTATAGCACCACCCTTCTAACCATTTATTAACCTGGCCAATCCTCCTAGCCTTTTTGAGGTCCTGCCCTGTATCCTGGAGAATTGAGGAAAAGACAATCTGAGCTCCAGAGCCCCTAACCACCTCTCCCAGAGCTCTGTAGTCTGTCTTTATGTTCTCTGGGCTACTGCTATCTATATCAGTAGCACCCACATGGATCACCAGAAGTGGGTAGTAGTCAGTGGGACCGACTAGAGCAGGCAGCTTCTCTGCAACATCCCTGATCCGAGCCCCTGGTAGGCAACACACCTCCCTTGAGCCTGGGTCAGGCCGACAGATGGGTGCCTCTGTTCCTTTCAGAGTAGAGTGCTCTAGTACTATGACCTGCTGCTTTTTCCTGGCAGCACCAGTAGAGATCTTCTTTACCAGTGCATCAGCTGGTTGTTCCTGGTGGGAGTGTGGTTCCCCGTCAGCCCCCTGCAGGACAGCAAAGTGGTTCTGGGTGGGGACAACGGATTTAGGAGGAAGCCCCTTGCATTTAATTGTCCTCTTCCTCCTTTTTTTGTTGGCTTTTTCTGTTACCTTTTCCCAGCTTCCTGGGTTAGCGGCCTCCTTTCCTGCATGAGCGACAGCAGAATCTTGAGGCCCCTGCACAGTCTGGTCCTGGAGCAAGCAGTGCTGTTTCCCCTCAGCTTCCCTGACACCTTTCAGGCTTGTAACAGCGTCCCGCAGCTCAGCCACCTGCTGCAGGAGGACCTCCACCAGGGAGCACAGAGTGCAGCCCTGCCCATTGTGCACCCTCCTCTCGGGGGAGCAGTGCAGGCGCTCTCTACACCCCGAGCTCTGCACTGCAGCCTCCCCTCTCATCGGCTCTGTCTGGGTGCCTACATTGGCCACCGCCCGTGCAGCCAGAGCAGAGCTCCCAGACCGAGCCCGGGTCATACACGGAGCACTCACCATCCCGCTCACCATCCCGCTCGCCTGCCCGCGCAAACTGCCTCGAACCCACCCTATTCGCTGAGCTCCTGGTCTCTTGCGCTCCCTGGGGCAGGTTTTTAACCACTCAGGGCTGGGGCTGTTCCTCCTGGCGCCACCCCCTCTGAGTCAGCTCCTCGCATTCACTGAGCTGCCAGCTCCTGGGTAAGCCCTGTCGAGGACTTAAGGCTCCCTTGGTGCCTGTTGCTGCTCTGAGTTGAAGCTCCTGGATGCCGAGCCTCCCCCAGATCAGGGGCTGCAGGCGTCCTCTCTCGAGACAGTCATTTGGTTTGGTTTTCATAAATCCTTCCCTACCACCTACATAGTCAAGCTCATGTTTCTTTGCTTTCCAAAGAAAACATCCTGATCACTTGACAGAAAAGTGACAGCCACAGGTGTTTATCAGTGGATTTGTGAGTAAAAGGCACAGCTTACAGCTATACATTAAGCATAAAAACTGTCATGACATACAACAGGGCAGAAGAATAATTGGCACATCTAGCATAAAAGCATAATACAAAAATATGTATCATCTGCAGATTATTTTGTTCAGCTAACAAGAGGAAAAGGGCATGGAGTGAATATAGACACATTTGTTAAAAGGCCAGCTTTGAAAAAGGCTTTCTCTGTCTGCCAAGAACAGAAAATCACATGAATAGCTCAAAGTAGCAGTGACAAGTGCACTATAGGTGACTTGCTGAAGCAGAGAGTCAGCTTTAAGGAGCTTCTGAGGTGACTGCCTTGACAATACTTGATACTGAAACTTTCTCAGCTGTAACCTTTGGTATGTGGAAACTGAATCTAACTAGCTCTCCTGCTCCCCGCATGCTAGCCCTCTTTGCCTAACTCCCAACTGATCCTGAAGATTGCCAGGTGAGAAAGCACGTAACTGCCTTCCCTCGAGAGGCAGAAGCTCCTTGAGTGTAAAGACTGCACACACACAAATTCTTGAACTCCCAACGAGTCTTTCCAAAGCATTTCTTCTTCTCCTTCCCTGTGCTAGGTTCACAGTAGTTACAGCAAGCCTGGGATTGTAGTAGCCCACTTCAGGATGGGAAAGAGAGGAAATCTTCAGAATGGATTGCAAAGACATCCTAGTCTCCTTCACTCAAAATGAGGTAAAGCAAAGTCTGTCTTCTCACTCTGCCACAGTTGGGTGGCCTATAACCTACCTGCCTTTTCCCAGCTGTTGCATTAAAAGGGGAGAAAATAAACCCCCTTGCCTTATTAGAGGGACAGGGAACGGCTCCAATATGCAACTACCAGTCTGACCGTGTTCACTTACATTGAACCTCTACTGGTCCGGAATGTCAATCCAATCACGTTCACTTATATCGAACCTCTACTGGTCAGGATTTACCAATAGTGCACCACACTGCCTAATCCAATCAGCTACAACTACCAATCCGACCACGTTCGCTATATCGAACCTCTACGGGTCTGGATAGCAATCTGACTGCGTTCAATTATATTGAACCTCTGCTGGTCCGAATGTACCGATAGTGGTGATTGGCTATCAAAACAGTGCAGTTTATTGATTGAGTTTATTGAGGCAACTGATACAGGTTCTTATGGACTGCCGGTGATAAATACTGTCTGCAAAAGCATGTGCAAATAATAGTTACATGGATACAAGCGCTTGATAAAGTTAACACAGCAGAGCTCTAAAATATACAAATGACAGTAAAAGTAACTCTATAGAGATTCTATGTTTTCCCAGGGAAACACTGGATACAGTGCAAATCTTACCGACAGGCGTCCCTATGGGAGGAAATAGAGGTCCAGCCCGTCGACCAGCTCCAGGAGTCTGTTGATGTTATTTTCCTTGACTCATCCATGATGGTATCTTCTCCTATATCCCCCTCTCTCTTGGGTCATTTTATATTATTTTCACCTTCAAGGTGGAGCTTGAGCGACTCTAGTCATACATACCTTCATTACTGTTGGTGCAAATCTCTCTCGCTTCGTTTTAAAGGTATATGACACCAAAAATTCAGAGCACACGCTCAGAGAGGGGTGGTCTCATTTTGGAGGGGGGTCACATTGGAGATGGGAGTGTATTTTAGCATGTAAATGCATTACAATGACATTATAATGAAACAAAGTTCACGCAGAGGACAGCATTCTGTCAAAAAATGACAGGCTGCTGGCTCAGGGTAACAAGTATGCAGCTTATCAGTTTCTTGCACCACCTAGTTCCCATCATTAGGACAGAGAGTAGCTGCAAGATCTCCACCCTGCTCCATCCTCCATCCATGTTGCCACAGGAACTGCTGTGGAGTGCACATTCCTGGCATACCAGGTGTGGCTGCATCTCGCCCAGAGAGGCCCTGAAAGTCCGTTTTTCCTGTATGTGTGGACAATGCTGCATTTCAAATGTAAGTCTACTTCCTCATTTCCTAATTATTCCACACCAACCCATCTTCTCCTTCATGTTTGTTTCTTAGATATTTGGAGGTTGAGTGCCGCTGATACCAAGGTTCATGTTCAGTGGAAGTGCGTGAGACTGGGGATCCAGTGGCATTGTCCTGTTTGCCTTTGAGCTTATAGAGGCGTTAATTCCTGACTTGTATTCCTGACATGTGATAGAGAAAGCAAGCTTGTTAAGACAGCATTTATGTGTTCTGTATGCAGGCCATACAGACTGAGGCAGTCACATTTCTAGCAGTGAGGGAAATAACCCATACATTTGGGGATTTTAAGATGTTGGTAGGAACAACAGAAAATAGCCTGCTGTTTGCGTTTGGGTTTTGGTTGGGTTTATTTTTCCTAGCAAAACTAAAGCTTCAAATTCAGAGTTCTCTGTGCATGTGTGTGAGTGCAACAAGCTTCTCCTGTGTGACCCACTGAAACAGGCTGCAATCTCTTGACATTTTAGGGGTGCATCACAGTATTAGCCAGTCCATCCTTCTTTCTTCTGCTGTCCATTCCTTATTTTTCCCAATAGTCCCTCAGACACATCACATGGTTGCAGTCAGTTCTTTTTCCTACCTTTCTGGAATGTCATATGGCCCTACCGGATTACCAACGAAACAGGATTTTTAATGCAGGCAACTCTGTCCTTGCTTATGAGCATATTTCACAAGAATGTAGAAGGGCAATGCCTCAACTCTATAGCTAGGAGAAGACTATGCAGCAATAAAAAGCAGAGGAGTACAGCATGTCTCACAAAGCTATCTATGAGTACACAGCTCAGCAACTTTTTTTATGAGACAAAAAAATCCTCAGCTACAGCAAGTAGCAGCAGCCTTCCAAGCTGCACAGCATAATGATTTTCATCCTTCTCAGTTGTCCCAGCCCCCACCCCAGCACACAGTGTATTTTGTTTGCCACTCTGAGGGAGAAGATACTCAGCAGCCTCACATTTTTTCCTCTTCAGAGTATTTAAGTGCTCAGTGATGTTCTTTGGAAGATTCTGATTAAAATAGAATATTGTTTAGGTGCAGAGAAGCATGTAACATAGCCAATTTATCATCTTTACCCAGAACGTATGTTTTAAAGCCTCTGTATACAGAAAGAAATAGAAGAGTGAAACCAAGAGGGTGGCAGAGCTGTTACAATCTACAATACAAAGCAGTGAGAATAGTTCTTACCACATGTGTACAAGAGAATGATGTTTAGGGGTCATTCAGCCTACTTAGGATGTCTGACATGTTATTTGAAGCAAAAAAACATTCCTAGCAAAAAAATATTATAATAGTTTTATAATCTGTGTTATGAAGAGCCTACCGTTAACATCAGAAGGGACTGAAGCTTATTTTTTTTCAGAGATAGCAACCCTAATGCAAGAAATCCCAAAGCATTTAAGGAACTAAGGGTATAATACTAGGAAACCTTTTCTTATTCAGAAGACTTTGCAGTAAATAAGACAAGGGAGGACATGTGAGAAGGCTAAAACTCTCAGTAGCTGCTTTGTGCACAACTAGTTTATATCCTGGGCACTGCCAAGGGGAGAGGCATTATGGAAAAGGTCTAAAGTCTATGTCTAACTGAAGATGGTATAGGAATACCTAGAGTTAAGCTTCAAGCCATTTGCTTGCATTCTAGCATTTAATAACCTGTGTTTGTCTTTGTGATCATAATGATCTTATAATGTTATTGTGGTTATATTTATTTTTCCTTAATGATCTTATAATGTTATTGTGGTTGCATTTATTTTTCCTTCCCCCAAGGGAAGTAGAGCTCTCTGAAAAACACCAACTCACTATTTTACCTAAGAATAAACAGACTATGGGTCTTGACCAGTCATACAACTATCGGTGATCCAGCCAAGTAGGTAACTAACTGTGTAAAGCTTGGCTCCTGATGCTAGTGTGGTTCCTTTGCTCTGTGCATCACCTCTGTCAGAACTAAATCACGTACCAAAGAGCACAGATCAGTGTTATGGAGCAGTGGTTTAGCTTTTTCGCTTGTTCATGCTTAAGTAATGTTACTCTTTTTTGATCTCTTTCTCTGCTAAGATGTGTGACATGACACTGAAAATGAGTTGCTTCAAATCAATCCTAATTTGGTGGATTTTGTTTCAGTGATATATCCACTCAAGATATTGACCATGTATTAGTACAGCACTTCCAATTTTGTTCTAGTGTTGACAGTGGAAGCATATTTCAGCAGCAGAGTATTAGTGAGATTGTTGATTGATATTTCCATTTAATGAATGCACTAACAGAACTGCATTAAAGTATAAATATGCGTTAGAGATGGTGAAGAAAAAATTGGACACCTGATGGAATCATTAATTTGGCAGGAATTGCTGTTAGCAAGGCTGTGTGCTCACAAGGCCAACAGTGGTTTGGTTTTTAGGTTTTTTGGCTGTTATTTTCTTTTCCCAAGAATTTGAGTTGTACTGGAAACATGTGGAGGTTTTGATTTTGTTTTCAGAAGCTTGGATTATATCTACAATGGTGTAGATCACATAAGAAATCCAGAGGCCAGAGTTAATGTGCAGGGCTAATATTACAAATTAAACCTTCAGAATGATATTGTCTTTTATTCTCAAGAAAACATCAGGTTAAAAAAATGCTATCAATCTGAGCAATCTTTACATGGTATCAGTTTCAATTTCTGCCTGTGTGGTGACAGGAGCATGGCACACATGAATCATTTATTGCTACAATCTGGGTTGCTTTAGGATCAATTCAGAATAAAGGTGGGGGTAGTTGGTTTTGTTTGGGATTTTTTGTGCCCTTTTTTTACCAGTCTGAATACATAAATAAATTGTGAGCTTCTATGCTTGAATTTGCACCCAAAAAGTCAGCCTGAGCTGATGCTAATTCTGAATTTTATAATCAAATATGTAATTCATAATTTTCACTGTTGGTGATTTGCAGTATAAATAGGAGTAATTAAATAAAAAGAAGAGTAATCAGAATGCTGTGCAACTCACCAAGCAGTCCACATGTAAATCTTTTTTTTTTCTAGTAAAACTAGGGGTTTGAAATGTTTGTAGAAACATTCATTTTAATGGCTTATATTTCCCTAGTAAATTAACAGAAGTAAACTGAGAAATATTCTAAGAGAAATGGTCTGCACTCTTTTGGTTGTGCATTGCAGTCTTAGGCATGCTGTAATTTTGTAGATCAAGGTTTGTGAAGAGATTGTGGAGAGTTTTCTGACAATTTTAGGCACAAATTCTATAAGGGCTTTGACTTCTCACATCGTGCTATGAAAGAACCCACACAAGTCAACTATTAATAGAATATTAATATAATAGTGACATGGATGACCTTGCTAATGTAATAAAAAGAATGGTTGTATGACAGTCCCTGCCTGCTGCTGATGTTATTTACAGTAACATCCAGAGAGACAGAAGCTGTGATTTGTGCCTCCTTTTACAGAGCATTTTACTGACCTACAATCTAAGTATGCAGTTAAAGAAAATGTTAGCCGACTTAAAAGCAGCATGTTTAGTTCGCTACTTCTATAAAACAATTGCTATGTAAGTATAACTGACTTTAAAGTCTTCAGCCAACTTCACTTCTCATTTCCACATCCAAAGTGCATTTAGTTTAACCTGTCCCCTCTAAAGAAATAATATGCTTACGTAAGGACAAGGTTATAATTTTGCCAGTCAAATTGGGATCTCTATATGACTTCCCATTCTGCCCTTGGTCATGACACCCGATCTTTACTTGTCAGGTCACAGTGAGCTAACGAATGTTATGGTCTCCTGCTCCTTACAGCAATAAATCTGCACTCCCCCAGCTTCAGCCAATCTCCATTTTGTTCATTGTGTTGGTAGGTGTCCTAATGAGCATAGAAAGTTCGTCCATAGAGTTGGTAGATGATCATAGAGTTGAAACAATGATGCGACTTCACCTGTTAATCATTTTTGCATCTATTTAACCTGGCAGGATTAAAAAAATAGCACTTCCTAATTGTCTTTGCTGACTGCTTCCAGTATAACCCAAGAGGCAGTGATTGCCAGCTGTTTGTCTGAAGAACTCTGATGTATAAAGCCCATGACAACTCTCTCCTGTTACTCAATGCAGCTTATTAGTCACAGACAGCTCTTGAGTGAAACGCTTTGTCCAGCCTCATTAAAAATGTCTTGAGAGAGCTAGGAATGAGTGTGTGAGGGGGCTTTCTGTTGATGGCTGGGTTAAGGAGAACATGTGCTGCCATTTCAAGGGGGGTAGCAAACCTGCTTCAGTGCAGGTTCTGAGACCACAGGCAATTAAAAAAGTACATAAAGGAAAAATTTCTGTTTCTACATGCCTTCATCCTGAATGTTTGTCACTTGCAAGCTATACAATGAACAGAAGACAGCCTCAGCTTACCTAGACATGAAGATCTCATTGGAAATGGAAAACCACCATGTTTTGGCTTCCAGGTGGCAAGTAAAATAAAGTAGGAGATGAGTCTATAAAAACTAATAGCCACCATCTGGACAAAGTTGTTTCCGTCCAAGCACCTGAATATTAACAACCTGGAAAGCAGGAATCACTCATCGTATATTGAGAAATGCAATCATTTCACTGTATTTGCTGCAGCCTGAATTCCAGGTTTCAGCAGGACATGATACTACTTTTTTTTAATGTGTTACCTATTGCATAAAAGTAAGAAGCTGAGGCTTTGATAAGTGCATTTGCAAAAGACAGTGCAGGAGATCATGGACAACACACGCAGATCAATGTAATCAGGTGCTGACAATTTATTGTGACACAAGTGTCGCCTTTTATAGAAAGTTTCAAGCTACTAGAACATTCGGTGATAATTGATTGGTTAACGTCTCTTAGCTAAGTGCTAGCAACAGCTTAATGATTGGTTAACTGTAACAGCATATGTTCCAAGGTCGTGGCTCTCAGATTTCTCCCTGCACACCTGCCCGACAGCCCTCCGTGCTGCCTCCTCAAACTTCTGCATGTATGTGCCCTCCAGTAACCTTCAGGCAAGGCCTCAAAGCCTTTGGTTCACTACTTCACTAATGTCAAGTAACCGTCTGGATTGCTCACGTAGCCATTCTCAGCCAAATAACTCTCCACAAGACAGGATAAAGCATTTTTGAATTAGAAAAGGAAAATGGTTAGATATACCTTGACTGAAGCAGTTGAAATGTATGAGAGGGTTTTTCAACTGCTATTTTTTTCCTGTTGCTTAGTGTGACGTAATACTTCATGGCATTTCAAAGGCACTACTCTTCAGTGCAAAAGAGTAAGTACCCTTTAACAAAGCATGTAGTCATACTATTCAGTGCTACAGGACATGATTTTGGTGTGGGTGGTGTGGATTTGTGGGGGTGGTTTTTATGGGAACACTTAGATACTTTTCTTGCTGGTTGTAAGGTACCATCATAAGACAATATGCATCAGCAACCTGAAATGTATGCTACCAGCTATAAAAACTGCTTTTCTCAGAAAGGGACTTCTTACATGCATGTACAGTTTTTCATCATCAACTACACTGGTTATGCTTGAAATTAAGTTTATTGTGCAAGTGCAGAACACCTAACCAAAAAAATAGCGCAATAGGAATTGAAGGCCAGTAGGTACCTTCTCAATCATCACAGGAATAAAACTTTGTCTGAAAAGGCTTTCAGAAATAAGTCTCTTGAAAGGTTGGGTAACAATGTGGAAGAAAAAGCAATTAAGCATCTTGCAAAGACTTCATGTACTTTTGAATTCTTTATTACTTTCTGATTCATTATACCTGACTTCAACAATATTCAACACTATATACAAGTACACAATTGTTACAAAGTATAAGTAGAAGACTGTTTTGCTGTTTTTTTGTGTTTGGCCTTTTAAGCTACTTTTATTTTGGGGGGAAAACACTATTGTGTGAATTCTGATCCATTAGAGAGACGGAGCCTGCACTTAGAAGTCAAAGACTATAATTAATAACTGGCATTTTTCCTCTTGAGGGGCAGGCACACTTAGGCATCAGGAAAACACATTTTTCACCTTGAGGAATTGCACCTGTGTTTGGAGTGTGGCACTTCTGCTCAACAGTGGACAGCTAGAGAAAAGAAGATGCTTAAATTCAAAGATAACTTTGCCACAAGGCAAAATTATAGAACCAAAACTTAGTATATAAATAATTACTGAAATGCCCAGCAATGTGCTGAGCATAGCTTTAGCAGAGAAGTAAAGAGAAATCCAGTCCTCAAAACTGCCACCACCACTCCTCCATCATGCTAATGTGACAAAAATGGTGTGGATAAGTGTACTTTCCTCCGGAAGTGTTACTTAAAAATAGCTTAAGAACCATCCTGGGCTGCTGGAGTCACACTTCTGAAGGGAAGGAAGCCTTGGGTTGACTTTCTGTCTCCCTGGAAACTGAGTGATCAGTAAGGACAGAGAGCCGAGGGCCAAGTGCTGCCCTGCCTAAATGGGGTTTAGTAACCCATCACCAGAATTCCGCAGAGGGAGAGGGAAGCCAGCAATGGTAATCTGCTCACCAAGAGAGCAGTGGAAGAGTGAGTCTTGTATTTTCAATCCAAGAGAATAGAAAACTGTATTTGTGCAATCTGTAATTCCAAAGCTCCAGGATGGAGAAGGTAATTGTACTTATGTTTATTTATCTATTTTTTATTACATTCCACACAGAAGAAGATTGCGGGCAGATTGCTGAAGCTGGTCATAACTTCGGTTGCTGGTATTAAATCAGGGATTAATTCTAAGATTGTATAGTATATTTTTCTTTATTTAAAGAGAATGAGGATATTTATTTCCAGGCATAAACTTTTACAAACTTCTCCGCAGAATTATGTCTGCCCATAGACGATGTCCTTCTAGGAGATGACCTGGCAGAAGAAGGCAACTAATATGGTGCTAACCAAATTTAGCAGTCAGCATACCCACAGCCTTCAAAAGCTGCAAGCCTACTCAGTGTTGCATTTCTATGAATCTGTGCTCAATATTACAGGGTCTTAAGAAAAGGAAAAAAAACCCAACCCAAACCACAACCACCACCACCACCAACAAAAAAACACACCATATTTTTTCATTACAAAAACTACTAATTTGAGAAAAAAAAGAAAATACATCTGATGGAAATAGCTGCTGAAGAAAAATATAAAACAAAACAGCAATGAAATGTACAAGAATTATTTACATAATGCTTTCTATGCATCTTCCCCAAATACATACATGTAGTTGAATGACAATCATTCAAAACGAAATCCTTGCAGTACTGAAGTTGACTATTTAGGAAAATTAATTTCCATAACAGTGAAGGTAGTAAATTTTTTTAATGTTTTTCTTTGCTTTATTGTTGCCTGCGTTCTGAGGTAAAAGTAAGAGCATTTCATCTGTATAAAATAGAAAACATAGATTGACTTGTAGACCTGTAAGCTTATAGAAGAGGGAATTTGCTTTTGAAGTTAACAGCTCCCTTGAAAGAAGCTTAAGAACAAATGAAATGCTAGAACAGTGCTTTCCTGACAACAGCTAGCAAAGAAGTCAAGGTAAATAACATTAAAGTAACGCTGATCCTTTGAGCATGGTCTGATTGGTTTTCAGAGGCAGTTGGTGTGTCCATTAGTGTCCAGAGTCAGCTGCTCCACCATGGTCCATGGAGGGAGGGCATGGACGGAGTACAATTAAAAAAAAAGAGAAAAATAATAATGCTGTTGACTTCCCATGTTGTGAAACTATAGCAACTTTGAAACACAGTGTTGAGCGCAGGTCGTATTCATCTCTTCCATGTTCTGCCTTCTCCCTGTGGGGATGCGCAGAGGCCTGGAAAAAGAAAACAGCAGCAACTAAGCTCCTAAAAGATACATGGAGAAGCACTTTGAAGGGCTTCTCTTCTTACAGATAACCTGCTGCCGGGCTTGTAGCTTCATCTTCTTCATATGGCCCTAGAGAATTTGCAGCATTTAGAAGTCCAGCATTATGCTGCCCCATGAAGATGCTTCTTGCATTAGCACAGTGTTTTGTGAAACTACCGCTTCAATCTTTCTGATGTTTTTGAATGTGTAACCTGAAATTCATGTCTCATATGATGCAATGTTCAGGGTACAGCTCACCCTCTGTTGTTGGTATCCTCTCTTTTGCGCCTTTGTAAGTAACATGAAAAGAAAAATCATTTTGACAGTTAAAGTACCCTGAGCTGCTTCTGTAACAGATTTCAGTTTCCAGAGTGTAAAGAACAGATGCTCCTGTTGACTTGTGCCTTGAGTTCTGTTTGCTGGGGGAGAGGAGGAGGAGTACTTTGGCATTTTCCTAAAAACACTGTCAGAGTTCATCCCTTGTCAGTTTTCCCTCCTCCTGCAGGTTTCAGTAACATTGGGGAGTCTTATCCATGAGTTATCTCAGCGGGTTTTTCCCTGTATTTGTCATATGGTTTTTGCTTATAAGCAGTAATTAAATAAAAAATGATGAAAATAAGCTTGGAATAGGCAAGTGTCCTGCCAGAAATCAAGAAAGAAAGTAAACTTTTTTCTGTCTTCTTTTTCCTGTTTGGAACAACACCACCTTGTTTTCAAAAGGTTTTTCCTCCAGGGATCTTAATGATCATCGAGTACAAATATCTCCTTTGAGAGATGGAGTAAATGAAGAACAGATGCACGGGGAAAATTCCTTCCACAGAGTACAAGAAATGTTCTAAAAATCAGCAGTCACTAATTCATGTCATACCTCCCCCCACAACACCCTATACATACCAAAAGGTGCTGGATGCTCTTTAGGAACCTGAAACTTTTAGAGGGGCATGGAACACACAAGTGTAGATGGTAAATCTTCTGCTTTTTCCCTTGGATATACCCCTTCCATGTTCTGGAAGGATCTCTGACTGCCTTTGGGATGGCCTGCAAACTTGCTTTACTCTTCTGGACCTCTGCTGAGGTTACAAGTGAAAATGCCAGAACCAGTTGAATCAGTTGTGATAGGGTTTTTTTGTGATTTGGATACTTGGCTGTTAGGAAACTAATTGGAACAACTTGGTCTTTTAGGGATTAAACTAATGGAGAAAAACACTATGTTTCAGTCGATGCTTTATTCATAATCTTGCGTTGTATGAGAATTAATTTTATAACATACAGATTTTCAATTCACTGATAATAACAGTTATGGATTTCAGTGACAGTTTTGTGAGAGCAAAGACTGTATTTCTGCATATCACAAGCAGGCAAATGTGAGTGCAGTGTAATGCACAGTTTAAGAGAAGGCTACTTCTAGGAGGTTTCCTTTACTGTGTTTTTTGATAAAAACCAGTTTATCTAACACTTGATCGTCCTGAAGTCCAAGGGCCTACAAGACATGCTTTAAGGGCAATACTATGTCTTGTACTTTATGCTTGGTTTGTTGTTTGGGGTTTTTTTAATCAGACTAGCTTACCTTCTGGAAAACAACTGTTTGTGCCGTTTTGCCACAGTGTTCGCTTTTAACTCAGAAAAGATTAAGCGGAAGTTTGAATATTCTCTTATCTTTATTTGTCCCCGGTTTTGCCTTCTTTCCTTCTGTGTGTGAGAATGTACATTTGGAGCAGGGGTTTATGTAGCAAGCATTTCACGGACCACATTCTGTTGTTTTATGAGCCACCAGCAGTCCATGAACTAGGGCTGAAAAACAATTTAATGCACTGAGATGAAGCCCTCTCCCTGTTTTCCCATGCAAAGCAGCAGGCCAAAATTTTGGCCTGATATTAAAAATTGGAGAGAAATAGAGGGAGAGATTTGGCTGACCATATCTGTTAGTGTGCCATGAGTCCTCATTTCTTGGCTAGTGGGTAAAGACAAGCTCATTCCCTGCATGGCTAAAGGATTTGCTGCAGCAGCTGAGGTGCCTGTTGGAATATACATGCACTGTTCTGCATGTCCTCATGGTCATTTCCCTATGTCCTTATTTCCTCCTTAAGCAGACTTTGATCCATACATACTGAGTGTTGATTTATAATCAAGTCCTCAGTTCACAGACCAGGTGAACTGGGTATTTGGTTTATTTATTAAGAGTATTCATCGTAATTATTTTCTTCATGAGCTGGTCATCTTGCTAAATCACGAAGATTCAGAAAATGTTCTTAGGATGTATGATACTCTTAGTCCTTGGTATCGCTACTACAATATGCATCTTTATTGTACTGTTTTTCAACTATAAGCACATCAGTGAATTTCCAGGAGACTCATTTCTGTCAAAGATCTATTTTCAGTGCTCAAAAGGGATGATGGTTTCTTACTGTGTAGTGTGGAGATAAAGCAGGAAGGAAATCACAGTTTTAATGAAAGCAAAAGCAAAACAAATCCCTTAGGGAAAGGGTTGAGGAAAATAGCCAAGGTTCAGTTGCTTTCAAGTCTAGGGTAATCCTCAGCAGGGGAAACCTGAGGATCACAATGGTAAAAGCAGGACAGATGGTCTTCCTTGTAAAAACCCTGGAAAGCTGTGAATTTCCTAGCATGTGTTGCTCTAGTTATTATCTTCTTCTGTGTCTAGCAGTATGTAATGCTTCCCTGCTCCATAGCTGGAAATCACCATCCATCTTAGGTGCTGTAGCCCTTCAGTAGAAAGAACACCGCCCAGTCTTGCTTGGGAAAAAGTTCTTTCAGCTAGTCATGCCCTATAAAATCTGAGTGGCTGATATACCTCAACTTATATTTCCAAAGTTGTCTTTTTATAGAGGAGAAAACTTAGGGGTGTCAAAGAACTCAGAACTATATTTCTAGGATCTCCAGAGACAGAGGGAGCCACTGTAGGTTACATGGTTTTATGGTGTCCCACTAAAGTAACTTTGTCATTCTCTTCAAATGATTCACTACCTTCCTCATTTGACATGAAACATCTTTTTTATTCTTAAAACATAACAGTGGAGATTTAGACTTCTGGGTTCCAGCAGTAAAATTGCTGCTCATTGCTTTGATACAGTGCTTTGTGTGTTTATTATATCAGTGTTAGATCTGTGCTTAGATACCCTTGTCACTATCACCCTCTTCACTGTGGATATCCAAACAGACATCTGTCAAGAGCTGGAAAACAGTTCTGTTAACAGTCCGGACATTTCCATTCATTTGTCAAGTCCTGCTTTATTTCTTACCATGAAAGTTACAATTGACCAAAACAGCTCTTTTTCCCACATGAAAGATACCAAGATACTTGCAATTTAGCCTGGTAAGCAACTATGTGTGGTGGAAGCAATTGAAAGAAGGGCTGTGTGATCAGATGATGGTTCAAAACTGATGTGAGAAATCCTTTAAAGAGGTCAGAAAAGATTTTTTTTTACCTTTCCCCCTCAAATTAGCACACACAACTCTTTGTTCCCTTTCAGTGCAGGAGGTTTACAGAGGGGAAGAATGGAGGTGTGGAGAGCTTAGTTCAGTACCAGAATCAAGAACAGTATCTAGTTGCTTTGAACATTACTACTGGCCCTTAAATAAAGACATCGATTCAGCATGAATTTAGCGATGTGACTCTGCAACTGTTGAAGTTTCATTTGAGTGCACACACAAGCCCTCGTTTGTGATACCTGGGTTGGTGGTGTGCTGGCTTTGGCTGGGGTAGAGTTAATTTTCTTCATAGTAGCTGGTATGGGGCTGTGTTTTGGATTTATGCTGAAAGCAGTGTTGATAACACAGGGATGTTTTCATTACTGCTGAGCAGTGCTTACACAGAACCAAGGCCTTTTCTGCTCCTCACACCACCCCACCAATGAGCAGGCTGGGGTGCACAAGAAACTGGGAGGGGACACAGCTGGGACAGCTGACCCTAGCTGACCAAAGAGATATCCCAGTCCATAGGACATCATGCTCAGAGTATAAAGCTAGGGGAAGGGGAAAAGGGGGACACGTTTGGAGTTATGATGTTTATCTTTCCAAGTAACCATCATGTGTGATGTAGCCTTGCTTTCCTGGGGATGGCTGAACCCCTGCCTGCCCATGGTAAGTGATGAATTAATTCCCTCTTTAGCTTTGCTTGTGTGCGTGGCTTTTGCTTAACCTATTAAACTGTCTCAACCCACTCTTCACTTTCACTCTTCCAATTCTCTCCCCATCCTGATGCAGTGGGAGTTGGAGAGCAGCTGCATGGTGCTTAGTTGCCACTGGGGCTTAAAATATGATAGGTGGCTTTTTTCTATGAGTTGCTTGCATAGTCCATAAGTTTGAGAGCAATACTATAGTAATATAGTGATCATTGCAGTGATATAATGCCCTCTTTTTGGCCATAGTTAAGTTTTATTCAGTATTTAAAGTTCTCTTTCTGCTGTGGGTCTGCAAAACAATCAGTGCTGACCAGTCCTTGCTCATGTTTGTGAACAGCTGTCCTGCCACATAAAAGGAAGTGAAAAATTATGCACCATGCAAAGTATCACCTCTTTCTGTCCTTTTATCTGGGGTATGAGATCTCTTTTACATGGTTAGCTGACACCTCAATGACTTGGCTAGTTCTAAAGCATTTGATTCCTTATGCCTTCCTAGTAAAATGCCTATTCACAGATGCAGCATATGAAATGGCAGTGTGTGTATAAATCTGGTAGGGACCCAGAACTGTATCTGTCAACAGCTGTTTGGAAAGTCTTGCTGCTTGTGACTGCAAAGTCTTGCCTAAAACGTGGATGTGTTTCACTCCCTAGCAGAAATCTTTTATTGCCCCCTCTCTACCTTTCTAGGTAGAAAATGTGAAAGAAACTACCATGTAACAGCTTCCAATCACTAACTGAACATAAAGGAGAAGCTAGAGCTATCAAAAATTTGGCTAAGTTAGCTGCACTGGACTGAATTTACAGACACACACTGCTTAGGAGGAAGGCATAAGCTGCATGGTCAAATTATTCTTGGGACTTCTGTCTTGAAGTGATAATCCTAGCACAAGTGATAAGACTTTCAATAACAATAACTGTGAATGTCCCTGGCTACATAAGAGCTAGGACTGACTTGCATCAAGTGTTTACAGAGCACTTAGCTCATCTTAAAATGTTTCTGTTTGCTACTGTGGTTAGACTCAGTGCTGTACTGAAAACTGGATGAAAAAAGAGTTGTGATTGTGGTGCAATTAATTGAGATGGATTAAAGTATTCTCACAGGTTTATCGGCTAATTCTCAATGAGATAGTAATTAGGTAAACTTTTCTTCTCAGTGAGCAATATGCTCTTCTGAGGGCAATTATGATTTAGTTCTGCAAGATACCAAATGAATATAGCTTGGAGACAACTGATGATGTTTAAGACTTTGGAGGATTGAACCCTTTGCATTCAGAACGTGATCAAAAGCTTAGAGTTTAGCTCATGAGAAAAATCAGTTTGTCCTATTGTTCTTTCGCTACTTTTACTATAGATATGTACATTAAATACTTCTATTAAAGTGTTAAATCAAATACCCAGAGGCTAATTCTCTCAGCTTTACTGAGGTAGTCAACCTGATTTATTGTTACCGGCTTATATAGGTAGCAGCTCTCACCAGACTTAACTTATTCTCTCAACAGGTGGTCACATAATTAAACTGGATTTTATTGTAATTAAGTACTCCAGATAAAGCATCAAGCTTTTCCCATTTGCCAGGAATCATCCATATTTTAAACCAGCATATGAGAGCAGTAAAGAGTATTTTTGGGGGTGAGGAGAGGAAATGGCTTAAGCATGGTGGAGAGAAGTTATATTCCTTGGAGCATCTGACCTCCGCACATGGGAGGTCGTGATTCTTGGACAGTCTGTCACACTGAAGTCTAAATGTTGGTTCCATCAACACCTCACCCTTGTTTTCTTTCTGCTGAGATGGTGCTTCCATTGTGCGGATAACATCATGTTGTACTTGAAACCCATGTTGAAATTCATGGTTCCCTGCATTGTTACCCCTTCAAAAGTTACAGTGATGAGTGACGATTTGCACTTATGGTACCCATGAGGGAGGCTGGTAAAGGAAGGATCGGTGCCTATTCAGTGATGCACTGTGTATTTGTATGAATAATCTCTTAGTGCACTGTGAAGATTTTGTGGAAAGCTCTCAAGACAAGTCAGGTAGTCTGGGGAAAGGAGAGAAATCTCCACCTACAATAATTGCCTCTGACTGAAATTATAGAAAGCAGGCCTGGGCCACTTTAGGCATGTTGTAGCCTGAGACAGTTGACTAGCAGGACACTGGCCCAGCTTGAGTAGCTTCCTGAAATGCTGTTCAAGTCCCAAAAAATAGTGTTAGATTCACACTTTATTGCTTTACAAATGCAGATGGAGATTTCACATGCCTCTTTCCAGCACTGCGCCTCTTAAGATCTTATCTGAAGATGCCTGTTGGTCTGGGGAGGTAGAAAAACATTTCAGGCATGTGGCTGGGTTGCTTCTGAGCTGATGATGTTAATTTTTCAGAGAAGTGTTAATGGCTCTTCAGAACTCCAGGGGAGGGAGGGTTTCCCTGAGAAAATGTGTATATAGGCCTATTATGTTTGATCTGCTTTATGCTAAGGAGAGAAACAGGCACCTTTTGCAATTCATCTTATCTGGGGAAAAAAACATAGTCAAAAAGGGGTCAGATAATTGGGCCCTGAAGTACTTATTTCTCACTGTTGATTATGAAGAGAGCCTAAGGTGACAGACTCAGCTGTTGTAGATTTCTAAAGTTAAGTGAAAAAAAAAAATCAGCCTTGGAAATAAATGAAAAATTAATCCCACTTTGGCCACAAACATAATTTTGTTCCTGTTCGCAAATCCCTGGACTTTAACAACTAGGCTGTTTGTGTACTTCCTTCCACCCTGAAGTACTGTCATGGGTTCAGCAGTAGCAGTCATTTTTCTCCTTCTTGGTAGCTGGTGCAGCACTGTGTTTTTGGCTTTCGGCCTGGGAACAGCACTGATAACACCAGTGTTTCGATTACTGCTTAGTGATGTTTTGGTCTGGCCAATGACTTTCTGAGTTTCATGCTCTGCCAGGGAGGAGGGGAAGCTGGGAGGAAGCAGAGACAGGACACCTGACCCAAACTGACCAAAGAGGTTATTCCATACCACAGCATGTCATGTCCAGGATGGAAAGCAGAGAGCAGAGACCCAGAAGGGTGTGGGGGGTGCACTGCGTGGTCAGGCTTGGTACAGGTGGTGAGAATTGTATTCTTTCCTTGTATTTGCCTTGTCATTATTATTATTGGTGGTAGCAGTAGTGATTTGTGTTATACTTTAGTTACTAAACTGTTCTTATCTCAACCTGTGGGAGTTGCATTCTTTGGATTCTCCTTCCCATCCCTCTGGGAGCGGGGGGGAAGAAAGAGGGGGAAGTGAGTGAGAGAGAGAGACTGCATGAGTTAGTCTTAAACCACGACAAGTACCCATGCAGCACTAGCCAGAGGATTAAAACCAAGCAAGATCCAACTCGATTTGGAGGCGATGGTTTTAACCTCTGTGGTCTCTGTGTGTCAGCATAACCCTTGCTTGTCCTGGAGGCTGGGGTCCAGGAAGCATCAAACAGTCCTGGGCACCGCCAGAACAGTGTGTGCTCTGAGATGGATCCGTGTCCATCATTCATAACTCCAGGACCTGAATGAACAGTCTGTGGGTTGCCAGGTCTCTAATGGACTGAGCCCACACGGCACCTTCTCACCTGCTGAGCTCTGTGCACAGCTGCTTTCATTTTGTAGCCAAACCTGGAAAAATACACATCAGTGGGAGGGAACTTCTGATGTGCAAACAGATGTGTACACAATGCGCACATGTGTGCAACACAACTTGTGACTGCAGAAGCCTTGTCTTGCTGAGAGACCAGGGTAGTTCCTTGCTCTTGCTACATTTTGGTTTTATCTAGGCGGCAAATAGAAAAAGAATGCAAAATTGGTAGTGCAGTAAATGTGATGATGTGCGATGCAATGCTCCAGTGCTGTGTCAGCATTCTGAACGGGACCCTGCGAGGAAACTGGGCGCCCTGGAGCGTTTTGCACGGTTTTGCTGGCTGGCTGTTTGGGGTTGCCACCTGCTGGTAAAAGTGCTGCATAGCTTTTCCGTCTTCCTGGGAGGAGACGCACGTGCAGATGAGCTGCAAAACTACATGAGCAATGTTTTCTGACGAAATGGTTTAACTTTTTTAATTGGAAATTTGTCTTAAGTGCAGCTACAGTTGTTTTTCTCAAATTTAATTTATGTGGTTTTACTGCTGTCTGTTTTTTGCAGATCATGCAAGTTGCCAAATATTAATGGAATCGTAGAATATTAGGTTAAGAAGGCACCTCAAGCATCATCAGGTCCAACCTTTCCAGGCAAAGCATGACCTACACTAGATTTTCCAGCACCCAGTCCAGCCAAAAAGCAATGAGCAATGCTTATTTCTAATAAGCATTTATTTCTAGTCAAAGAGCAATGCTTAACTTGTGTAAATTTCCAAGGCCCAGTTCTCATTTATTGCATTATTGTAACCACTGTAACAATCAGATATTCAAAGGTACCTAAAGGACCTGAATCTAAGAATCCTATTAAAACTTCAGGCTTTTAAATTGCCTGCAGCAGCTTTGGAGAGCTCACCTGAAATGCATTTCAAAGCTAAATTGTGACCACCTAACAGCCCATGTTGTTTCTGTCTCAAGCTCAAACACACAACTTGGGGTGACTTGCAAGTCATCATATTAATAGCGGTACTGTAGTCACTGCCCATGCACATGTTCCTTTTCCATTGTCTCCCTTTGCATACCCAACTTCTGCTAGCTTGAAGAACTTATGCACCACATGGCATTAAACTTGTAACTCTAATGTTCACATTCAGAAATGTGTATCAAACAGGCCCAGGGGAGGGATGTGAGGAAATGCTCTTTGCTCAAAAAGGTGTAAAGACCCTATAGGAAATGCTGCTTGTGTGTGCTATAGCTCTGTACTGACCACTGCCAGTCAACATGGACCTGCCTTTTGGAGCAGGTCAGATTTTACAAACAGGCCAGTGTGAGCCCTGGGCAGGAGGCAGTGGTGGCAGTGGAGCTTGATGACCCCTTTCTAGCCCTCAGCAAAAGGACTGTGTGTGGGAGAGAGCATCTTGAGGATAGTATTGCTATCTAAGTGATTACTCATAAATCCTAGCTTAGTGTTTTTTTCAGGAGCTAATATCATTGTCTTCTGCATAACATGTACTTTTGCACAGTACAATAATTATCAGATACGTCCTGGCAATTAATAATTTACAACCCTGTAGACTGTGTGCTATTTGCTGCTTGAGCAGGTATTTGATGACTTGTGATGGAAGAGCTGGGTATGGACCAGGTCTGGCAACTGCAGGGAAGGGAAGACATTTCAGATGACTCATGTGAGGACCTGCAGGTCAGATAGAATCATAGAATCATAGAATAGTTAGGGTTGGAAAGGACCTTAAGATCATCTAGTTCCAACCACCCTGCCAGGGGCAGGGACACCTCCCACTAAACCATGCCACCCAAGGCTATGTCCAATCCAGCCTTGAACACCGCCAGCGATGGAGCATTCACAACTTCCCTGGGCAACCCATTCCACTGCCTCACCACCCTTACAGTAAAGAATTTCTTCCTCATATCCAGTCTAAACTTCCCCTGTTTAAATTTTAACCCATTACCCTTGTCCTATCACTACAGTTCCTCATGAAGAGTCCCTCCCTAGCATCCCTATAGGCCCCCTTCAGATACTGGAAGGCTGCTATGAGGTCTCCACGCAGCCTTCTCTTCTCCAGGCTGAACAGACACAACTTTCTCATCCTATCTTCATACAGCAGGTGCTCCAGTCCCCTGATCATCCTCATAGCCCTCCTTTGGACTTGTTCCAACAGTTCCATGTCCTTTTGATGTTGAGGACACCAGAACTGCACACAATACTTCAAGTGAGGTCTCAGGAGAGCAGAGTAGAGGGGCAGGATCACCTCCCTCGACCTGCTGGTCATGCTCCTTTTGATGCAGCCCAGGATACAGTTGGCCTTCTGGGCTGCGAGCGCACACTGCCGGCTCATGTTCATTTTTTCATCAACCAAGACCCCCAAGTCCTTCTCCGCAGTACTGCTCTGAATCTCTTCTCTGCCCAACCTGTAGCTGTGCCTGGGATTGCTCCGACCCAGGTGGAGGACCTTGCACTTGTCATGGTTAAACTTCATCAGGTTGGCATCAGCCCACCTCACAAGCGTGTCAAGGTCCCTCTGGATGGCATTCCTTCCCTCCAACGTATGAACCGAACCACACAACTTGGTGTCATGGGCAAACTTGCTGAGGGCGCACTCAATCCCACTGTCCATGTCACTGACAAAGATGTTGAACAAGACCGGTCCCAACACCGATCCCTGAGGGACACCACTCATTACTGGTCATGTCAATTTTAAAGGCTACAGTGCAGTGAACAAGACCACTGAGACCAGGAAGGTGATGCTCTTGGCGGCTCGCTCGTGCCTCTGGGGCTGCCTTTGGAGTGTGTTGAAACACCTACCAATTTCTCAGCTTTCAGAACAAATCAGCTGCTCCAGCCGCAGGTCTTATGTACATTCCTGGATCAATAGGTAGAAGAGGCATGCACGTTTTGTTTTCCTTAAATGACAATTCATTTGAATTTAAAATCAAAGCTTTTCACCCTAAGATCAGAAAAATGAACATAGACCATACTTATTTAGGATGACAAAGCCCATGGTGAGAAGCACTGCACAAGAGCAGCAGAGGCATGGTTTAGTCTTACTCACTAGTGACATATAACTCAGTGCATGACACTGATATCAGTGGTGAAGTCTGAATCAGGAACTGCCCCTAGTAAAGCAGATGAACTTGAGCTATGTTAACAAGCCTCCTCACTTGTGTCAGTAGTTTGTAACTATCTGCATATTATGAGAGACAGGTATTCAGACATAGTAGCTTAAGTATGTGTGATGCTGGGAAAGATGAGGTATGGGACACTTGCTAAAATCAACAAATCAAGAGTTGGGTGATCTGAGTTTCCATTTCTGACAACTATTCATTGTTTTGTGAATCCTGACCTAGATGCTGTAGTGAAGCTTGCAGCAAATCCTTGAGTATCAATTCCTTGAGTATCAATTCCTCGAGTATCAATTCCTCAAATTGTGGGGTCAGTAGATGCTTGCGCAGCATGAAGAATTTGTTGCTTCTACCTGAAATATTAAGCTCACATAAAATTAAATTGGAAGAGAATGAGACTGAGCTGTAATTAAGTTTTATGGTATCTGATTGGGTTTCAGCACTGGAACCTTGATGAGTTATCTGATCCCCTGTTGTTCTAAAATGAAAAGAGTAAAGGTGCAAAGGTACACCTAAAATCTGTGCTCCATGTTTTTCTATAGAAAAACTAGATGAAGCAAACATAGAATTGAACATTAGATTGGCAACGAGGCATTAATTTATCCACTGTGCTTTTGTTTGAATATAAATGTAAAATGCCTGCTGAAACAAAGAAACCTTACTTTTGATTTCTGATGTGCCAAAAATTCAAGCCGATGCTAAGGGTAGAGATTAAAGTGTGTGTGTATGTGTGCATGTGCCCATGAGCACACAACTTTTCATAATTGGTGTCTCTGCAGCATCTGATTAATTTTTATGCTAATTTTTCTTCAGAAAAGATTCAGTGTGTTACAAAATCTGGCATTCAAGACAAGCCAAATGCTGCCAGCTACTTCTTTTTATGAAAGATGAATCTCAAATCAGTTTTATTGCTGCTTTATTTTTGAGTTACTAAGAAAAAATAAAGCAATTCATTTTTATTAATGTTTCAGTTTACTTCATTTGACCCTAATTCCAAAGTTTTATTTGATACAAAAGCTTATCTGTTACATGTGTCTTCATGTCTGTACTCTAGAGAGGCAACCTTGCTACTGCAATACCTGAGCATCTGTCCGAATGGTGCTGTTAATGGTGACCATGTTTGTAACCAGTCCATTAAAAAAACCTAGCAAAATAATCTCGCAACAATTTAAGGTGTGGAAGAGCATTTCTGAGAAGCTGAGGGAGTTTAAATGTATGTGGGTTTCACATTGGAAAACTGAAAGTGGAAGGGTACTGAGAAACTTGGTGAGATTTGTGATCATTCTATTTTGAACAAGTTGGTAAGGAAATTTGGTAAGTTACACAAATAACCTTTATGCTTTGGCGAATTTCATTCAAAAATTGTGCTTAGAGATCACATTGAACCTTAATTCTTGGTGATTTTTAAAAAGTACATTTTGAGGTATTGTATTTAAAGTATGCAATAACTCTCCCTACCAAAGAACACAAAAGTATTGGCTTATATTCACATTCATGCACATACTCTTACATCACTTTTTAATTTCAAGATGTCAGGTGGGAGAAGATGGTTGTATTTAGACATTATCAATAAAAACACTCAAATGTCAGGAATGGGCAAAAAATTTGGTCTTCATTAAATTTTTTCCTCTCTATAGAAATTCAGGTTGGCAGCTGAGAAAAGTGGAACTAGCTGATATGTTTGAAGAGACCCATAGTCCAGCTTTCACACAATTCACTTTCTTCCAATTAAGGGAAGAGACAGTAATTCTTTCCTTTTTTTAAATACAGGTTGAAGCATTAACTTTCCAAAAATGACCTGTGCACAGGATGGTGTTTGGGTGTGCATGAAGATTGGAATAGAAGCTCCAAAATCCTCCAGCGCAAGTTGGTAAAGGGTGGCAAACTTTCAAAATGGAAGTTTTTAACAGAATTTTCTCCAAAAATTGTAGTGAAAAACATTATTTCAAATATTATTTCAGATTTAATTTGCATCAGTGTAGGAACAGTAAAAAAGCCTTGCATGACAGTCAAGTACAAGTGGATATTTATATTCTATCCCAGCTACCTTGCTGCCCTCAAATGCCCTGGTATTGCAGTGTTCTCAGTACTTTTCCATCCTGTGCTTAATGACACGACCAAAATGGGTCAAAGCATTTTAGTTTATTACTCCTACTATGCAATTTTGCTAATATTTTGGTTTCCTCAGCTCTTCTCAAAATGGCTGATGAAAACTATGAAATTAGTTCAGAGTGTCCTTTCATGGAATTAACAAATATCTTGATCTGGAAAGAAGCTGTATGGATATTAAACAGGTTCTTTATTTCAGCTGTATTTGTGACGTAAGCACACAATCAGCTCTATCTCTCTCTCCAAAGCAAAGCTGTGAGGTATGTGTATGTGTCCTATATAAACAATTGCATGTTGTTAACTTTTGATGTTTTTACCCATGGATTTCCTGTGCTTACAGGATGATTCTTGGTCATGGAAAAATTCTGCTTTTTCAAGTCACTTTCAGGAGTTGCCAGGCCTGCAGTTTTGCATTCTGCCAAAACTGCTATTAGAATAAAAACCTTATTTCTAACATGTAGTTTAATGTAAGAACATGGGAAGCCTAACTAGATTATTTATGTGTTTAAATCCAACTTCACACTAAAATGGTGTCTTACCTACCTTTTTTATGGCAAATAGTTTTGTGTCAGCATATATCTCCTTTCTAACATCACCCTAGTATCTTTCACTACAAAGATGATATTTTTTCAGACAGACATCACCTAATGTGATATTTTACTGCTTTATATCATCCTTAACCATTGAGCAAACAGTGAAAATTAAATAAGTAATCTTTACCAAAGAATGATTATTTAAAGCTAAGCTATTAATAAAATCCTCTGACAGGTGGAGGTACTTAGTAATATCAATTAGTTCTCTCTTTAGATATGAAGTATTCATTTTATAAATTTATTTATTCTCTATATAAAGTTTGTTGCCTCTTGAAAAATGTCTTGCTATTGGGAATCCATCATGCTATGCATTTAGAAGAATATTCTGTAGATGATATGGACATGCTTTCAACAGTTTGGGGAAAAAGGAGCAAGTGGTTATGTTTTGCAAACATGAAGATGAGTCTGAGTGTTGGATTAAGAAAAAGATTAAGAGACGGCTTTGTGGAAATCTTCCGCTCAGGTACCACGTTTGCTGTGTGGAGACAATAAGTTATGATAGGCATTACTAGCAACATATGTGTTTTTCTATAATGTCATATTTCTTAGTTAGCTTTCTCTGATCAAGCTTTTGTGAACTCAAAAGTAATTTGTTTCAGGCTAATATAAAACAGTCACTGAGAGTGGTAGAATTTCATTGTAAGGACTTAGTTCATCATTCAGAGTGCTCAGCTGATGATCTGCATGAAAGCTGTAGAGCAGAAAAAATAATAATAGCTGTGAATCATGTCAGCATGGAGATGTTAAAGAAAACCAAATTATTTTTTTTTCCCCCGCAGGAATTTGGAAAAGTCATTATGCTCTCAGTGCACTGGAATAGAGACAAGTGATCTGATTTTGTGTTCCTTTCATTCTGTGTCAGGGTGCATGGTGCAAGCAGGGAGGCAACTGCCTACGTTCTGTCTGGCAAGGAGCAGTCAGGTAGTTCATCAGCTTTTTTAAAAAGCTCCAAAATGACTAAAAAGAAAAAGCTGGTGTTCATTCATATCTAATGAAGTCTCTCTCCTGTAGGGAAGGTGACTATTCAGTCAGGCTGAGACAATCCACAGAGAAATTCTGGAAGAAATCAACTTAGTTTATAAAACTAATACTAAAAATGTAATTGGAATATGGTGGTGTTGCAATCATAGTAAATCTAGTAAATGCCATCTGGCAGGGAAAACAGCGGCGGCTTTCTATTTTTCCTTTAGTTTTGTGATGGTATGTGCTGGTGTTTTTGTTACTTTCTTTTTTCATTGAGGAAGTATAGCTCCCAAATTAACCTCCATTTAAATATAAAAAGGTTAGACTGTACTGATCTCTGCACAACTGTTCTAGAACTTTATATACATATCTTTCAGATATGTCAGCTCTTTTTTTAATATATCGTATATTTTTGCTCAACTTGTAGTTTTAAGTTTGACTGGACAGCAAGAAAAATGTGTTGTCCTCTGATGCAAGTGGTTTTTCTCCATGTGATTGAGTCAGCTGAGTAGCTGGAGGGAGCTTAGAGAAGGGAATTGTAGCCAGTTCCAAGTCAGTGGGGAAGCAGGGACTGAAAAGAGGAGGAAAAAACAAAGAGAAGTAACAAGGTGACAGAAAACGGAAAGATTTACTTGTCTGTTTGGTCAACCAAAGGGAAGATGAACTCAATTAGATTACATTTTGCAGCATAACGTGTTTCACATGGATGTTTGGCTTAAGATGTTTCATGTGGTTTATAACAGATTGTGTTATGTAAAGTTTAGTAAAATTGCCATTTTTCTTTTTCTTTTTTATCTCTTTTTTTTTTATTCTTTACTTAAACTGCTTAAGTCCACAACTGTAAAGATATTTTGTAGTGTAGTGATGGGGATATGGCACCATTATCAGTGTAGACCTTGAGACCCCGCCAACTCAAAGATGCTGTTTGCAAACCATCTCCCTTTGCTTGTTTCTCTTTTGCTTCTGAAAATATTAATCAGTACTGATCTTAACAAGAGAGGATAAACAGGGAGGGGAATTCTGTTAGTGTTCTTCCTAGGCTGTATTATGTGGGTAATGAGTTTGTTTTATTTTTCTATACTTATGCCCTTTGTCCAGGTAATGCATGCTGGAAAGCTCAGTATTTCCTTGTGCAAAAATACTTTCCCTTTTGGAGTATGTAGTCTGCAAGGGACAGTATTACTGTCTTGTTACCCAGAATCACACATGCGTAATTATTATTGTAAAAAAAAGTCAGTGACTTATGAAGAATGCTATTTGTGTTTCTTGGTGTTAAGTTACTGCAAGGGATGGCTCATGTCTTCCTTGCAATAAATTCCTTATTTCTCCTCCTCCACTGCAGTATTGTGATAAATGGCGTAAAAGGTGTAAAGAATGGAGGCCAGCTTGTGCATGATGTTCCTTCCCCACCTCATCCTCACTATGCAAGGGATGTTGCAATGGTGAATGGTGGAATTTCACTGTGGTAAACTCCTTCCCCTCACAGGAAAAAGTGCCTGGAGAAAAAGAATTTTTAAAGTCCCCAGCTTGTGTGTATTACGTTCTGTACTTAGCACTTACGCTCCCTGACTTAATACTTCTTTTGCAATAGTGTCCTAATGGAGGCTTTCCTAAAAGCTTAGCTCCTGTGATGCTGTGTAGTTCCAAGAGGCATGGCCTGGCAGGTGATGGAAAAGGGCATTTCCTGCAAGGATCCTTTAGTTTTCTTGCAGGGCTCTTGAAAGAACTGAGGAATGACAAGCTGGGGAGTGATTGACTGCTCTGGATGGGAAGAAATCCACCTCCAGAAAAGGGATTCCTACAAAGTTATCTGACTGTCGCACCTTGCATGTGAAATGCAAGAGCTCCTATGTGGCTGTTTCCTGCTGATTCTCCTCATCTGCCTGCTGGCCCCATAGGCTCGCTGACTGCCCATGGGGAAGGTGGAGATTCTCCAACTGCCTCTTCCTAATGGTAATGGAGCAGGAGGAAGGCTACCACATTGCATGATGGCCTCAGGTATTGTACGAAGCAGAGATCACCCATAACTGAGCCATGCTGAGAATCACACTTCCTACCCACAGCCTTCTGCTGCTGTCCCCATATGGCTTCCTTGCATAGGAAGGAAGAGGGTATTTTAAAGGTCTAGATGCTGTTGAGCTGAACTTAGGATTCCATTTGCCTGGCATGACTTTCTGTAAATAAGCAGAAGGGCTTCCCTCTTCTTCCCTCCTCTCACGTACATGTTTGAGTTGTGCTTGTTTGTTTTAACACCTGGAAAATGGCAAGGTACTTTATCACCTGCTGGTATGGTGAGAGCTTCTTGGCATGTGTTAACGTTTGTATGCTGTCGAACTGAAGTGCAGTGCTATGATTTAAAAGGAAAATTCAAAGCCCTGTTGTGCCTGCCTCCCAGCATGGTTTCTGAAGCACGGTACCTGTTGGCAGGGTGCTTTAAAAGGAGAGAGAAGCCCTACTTAGAAGAGCAGTGACATTGTGAAAGGAGTGTAGACACAGTTCCAGTGAGAAGCATTCAGATACTTGCTCTGGGGAGAAAGAAACACATCCAAATGCTTTCAAACAATAAGTAATTCTTATAGTCCCATGCAAATTGTGTATAACAATTGCTCCATTGTTGTTGTTTGAGTTTAGCTGTGTTCTGGGAAGGTTCCCACTTACTGACTTTTACCTGAGCAATATTGTAAGAGGGGTGTGTATATGAATGAGAGAGTTTTGCTTCTCACCTATACAAATATAGGAAAGCTCCCTCTACCTAATTCTTGATCTCTCAGCTGTCAACTTGTATTGAGAATGAACCATCTTGGATAGTGGCTTCTGAACTTGGAGACTGGACAAGCATGGTTGTTTGAACATAGATGCAGCCTGGACAATGCAAGTGGAATTTTTGAGCCCTAATGTCCACCTAGTGAGATATTTCATGCTTTCCCCCATGGAACAGGAATACATTTAAAAGCTTTATAGTTTTATAAATAAGTGAAGCATTGATAAAAATGTCATTGATCTGGCTACTATCCGTAGATTGGCCACTGATGTTGTATTCTCTTGGGTGAGCTACTTAACGCATCCCATAAAAGGGAAGCAGTACTTTTGGGGACAGCAATGAGGTCTTTAGGTGAAAGGAGATATAGAAGGGCAAAGTGATGCTGTATCATGAGGATTATTCTTTTACTGATAAGGTGCACTTTTCAGGTTTAACACTGCTTGGTAATGATTAATCAAGTTGTGTAGATTAACTTTTCAGTGAGAGTTATGAAATGCTTTTGTAAAGAACAGTGCATTTTAAATGTTACGTGAGATTTAAGAATTAAACTTGTCTCGTATTTCAAAGAATTTTGAATAACCTTCAGACTGAGCCAGTGAGGGGTTTGAATATTCTAATGAAATCACTTTGCTCGCAAGATGTTTTGCTTGGTAATGAAACTCAAAACTACTGACCGTGTTGAGCTGATGATGTTTGTCTGTCTAATATATTAATATTCACCAATTCAGGGTGTGCAGGCAAAGTTCAGGTGTGAATATAGATGACTAGGATTTTCTGGGAGCTCATGTAATAGTCTCTTTTAGGTCCTGATCTTTGTAAGCAGCCAATGACCTTTATTTGACACTGATAATGAAAGAAAACAGCATTATTTTATCACTTATCTCCACAAATACAGAAATAATTGTTTTTTCATCACTAATCGTCTTAGTGAATTAGAAAGTCCTATTTATTGCCCATCTTGCCAGCTGTACTTCTACTAAGTAGTGGTTTAGAAGACTGATGTGATTTTGAGACTGTTTACTGTTTAAGGTACTGCTCAGTGAAGATATCAAAGTCTGACCCATTATTTTCAATGCCTTTCAGAGTCTGGTTTTGGGGTTGCTTGGGTTATTACTTGATTTTTGCTGCCATTTAAATTAGAATGAACCTAGATGAATATAGGTAATTTTTTAGGATGAAGTATAAATGTTACTGTTGTCTTGGTTAGAAAGAGCAGAATGTATCCGTAATAATCTGTGATATGAAGTATCAGAGTAGTTCAAAAAAATAAAAGGTGGTAACCTCAGTAGATTCAAATTAAATTTAGAAAAATCCACACATTTATTTTTCATCTTGTGACTTTACTACTGTAAATCTTATTAAATAACCTTTTAATCATATCATTTACAGTTTAAACCCAAAAAAGGGATGTCTAGAGTTGTGCTTTGTCTGAAAATCTTCCCTCCCACAATTTATTCTACATAAGATGTCTATACTATCTGCATTAAGCAGCACTGATAATACTGCAGACCAAAAATCTTTGAGTATTTTATCAAAAATAACCTCAGATAATTAAGAAAATAAAAAATAGGAAAGCTCATCAAATTTTTCCAGAGCAAAATGTAAGGCCTTTCTGGAATTCTGAATGACTTTCCACTAAACCTGAAACTTTCTATTTAAATATGTTGATTTCATTTATTTTACGCCCAAATTTTTGAAACTGAAAATTTTTCTTTTAGTTCTGAAATAATTCCATAGCTGAAAGGTATTAGGTTCTGCTGGTCAGATATCCAAACATAAGTGAGACTATATCAACCTGTTCCTCTTTTCTGTGACATGCAATGGTGGGGGGAGGGGGTTAGGGACAGGAGGCACAGAGCAAGGAGGGAAGCAGATGAGCACATCAGAGACTGATTGTCATGCTGGAGGGAGGGGGATGGGAAGAAGAAAATTCTCATTATTCAGTACAATGTCCATGAGTTTTAAATTATCCCTGCCCCAGGTTTCTAATAAAACTGAGCAATGGGCAAAAGCACTAATCAGTTTTCAGGAATAAGGTTTCATTTTTTTCCTATTACATGCTTCTCACACTTCACTTGAGATGTTTGGGCGTACAAGGCATGCATTTGCCTCTGGCTGTGAATCATGCAAAATTGCTGGTGGGTTATGCTAAGTATCTAGACTACCAAAGTTTCTTTGGTGTTCATTCTAATTAAGTTAATTGTAAAGTGTCAAAGATGAGGTCACATAAAGAATATATATTAAACCACATTCTTTCATTATGTGGCATGTGAGGGTGAAGATGAGGATTGTCTTGCTATTAGAAACCTTGCTGTGATCCACCAGGAGCTGGAGATGGGTCTAAGCCCAGATCACAAAATTCATCTTCCCAGAAAAATACAGAAGGTGTATGTTGTTCCAAGTAGGCGTAGGCTATGATGCCGAAGGCATCTTGCTGTGACTAACAGCCATGGAAGAATGTTTTGAGCTTTTAAATGCACTTGGGTCCTTTCAGGATTTTTGACTTCTAGAAGTAAATCTCCACAGTCCTTTCAAAAGACAGTGAGGCTAGTATTCGGTGCTCTCTCTGGGAACTGAAAGCAAATTTTGCTTTTGGGGATACATGAAGTGAAAGATACTTTCAAGAAGAATATTTGGGGGTTGTTCATTGTCATTGTTTAATACAATTGCTTACTTGTACAAGTCTAGTTTCTGAGAAAATGTTATATTTGGTAGATTTTTATCCTTTGGATTAGGTAGAGCTTGTGCTGCCACTTATATTCTGGCTTTTCTGGCAGATCTTGTCATCTTTAATAGTAGATGGACTAGTTCATAGCAAAGCTGCAGAGATCAGATGGTGTGGTTTTAGGTTACATGTAGTGTTGATGAATTTCAGTATTAGGTTGGCAGGTATTTGGATGGCTGATCTGAGTGGTTCCAAGGCATTTTCTGGGAGACCTTTATGATCTCAGTGATCTCGGTTAGCAGTTTTACCCTGGCAAGCTGTCTCTCTTAGGTTTGATTCTTTCTTTGCCCTGGTGGGCTTATATTCATTCCTTTACATTTTGTTTACTTTGATCTTTGTGTCTCTTCAGGGTATAAAGGGACATTTCTGTAGCATTTCAGACATAGTGCTCGTCAGTTATCCTCCTTTCAATATTTTTTTACTTATTTTTTAAATAACGATGACTTTCTGATTAACTGTATTTGGGAAGAAACTATTTCACTAAGGGGAGTATAAACTGAGAAGCAGAGGACATATATGTTTACACTATTTTGGGGAATGTGAAGGGACCTTCAAAATAGAAGTGAATGTAACTTATTTCATTGCTATAGTAACTTTTAAACGGTAGACTTTTCCAAATTTTTCATGTTACTCTTCAGCAGGAAAAAAAAGCCCCAAATCTAACCACTGTTTGTTTGCGCAGGTACTGTGTTGAGAACTTTTCTCTTTTTGAGAAAGTATAGCGAAATCAAAGTCTAAGCAAGTGACATTTTACAGTGTTTGACCATCACAAAACTACTCTGGTTTTCTTGTTTTTTAACGTAACTTTTGGTAAGCATATGCTGTATGATATGGATGAATAATCTGATCTTTTGAAAGGGTTTTGTTGTGGGTTTTTTTGTAGTTGGACGCATTTGAATCTGAGAATATCAAGAAATATGATTTCTGACTGCAGAATTTTGATTCATAATTGACAACTTAGCTTAGATGCATCTAGATAATGAAATACTTTGAAGCTGCAAGGCAATGTTGAAATTGCAAGACTCACAGTTGCCAATTATACTGTATTCAGTACATGAATATTTACAAAAGCTTTATGAAAGCAAGGTTTGCCTTCTAATATGAAAGAGAAAATTAGGAAAGAATTAATGGTCTGGCCACTGTAGCATATTTGCATGATGAAAGCTTCCTGGTGCCATAGACACCCTTTCTGAAATGATGCAGGAAAAACTGAAAAAAGTCGCTTGGACAGGAATGAGATTGCTGACTGAAAATTTAGGCTGTTGAAAATAGCTCTGTGTGGATTTAAACTCAAAGCCAGGCATATGAAAATATTTTTTCATGTGGAAAAGTTCCCATTTTCTAAATTAATAGTTACATGGTGAAAATAGTCTTTTGCCACTGAAAGGGATGTTATGTGATCCTGAATTACTGAAAATGAGTCAATTGCAACTCATCTGAGCTTTAAACCTGGCCTTCAAGTGTTGTGAAATTGTTATTATCAGTAGTATTTTGCAAATATTTTAAAGATGTTGGCTATGACCTTTTTGTTTTTACATCATTGGCTAAATTCATTCCTAGTATCAGTCTACTGGCTGGGCCAACTCATACCTGGTTTCAGTTTAGTGCTAAGGTGCTGTTCACTGGAGTTACACAGGAACGAGCTTGGGCCACTGCCATGAAGTGTCAGGGACTCTCCCTAGCAGTCTATGTGCAGTGTGTAATATTTTGAGAAGCAGCAGTCTGACTGAGAGGGAGCGTGAAGCAAACCAGTGGAACTTGTATGTCTGCGTTATTTAAGTTTGTAGATCTTATCTATAAGTTTAAACATATTTTATGATGCTCCCTGTATGGGGAGCTGCTGACAAGAAGGCTCAGGTTGCTCTGAGAGCCGTGGGAACCACACCTTTCCCTGCAGATAACAGATCATGTCTGTGCTACACGTTCAGAGGCTCTTTTCTGCAGAGATGATCTAATGTTAAGGGCAGGTGGTTCAGAGAAACAAATAATCTTACGTCCTTTTTAGTCTTTATCAAGTAGTCCCACTTGGTCTAAATCAGGCTTTAAGGCTATTGTATGCTCTAATGCAATTACATGTTTTTTACTCAGACTCCAGTGAACCAGGCTTTGGCACCAAGACCAGATAAGCCTTCTATAGGTTTTTAAAAGTGAATTAAATTGTTCTGGTCCCTGGGAAACTGTCTTCCTTGAAAATGTTTAATCTGCCTTCCCTCCCCATCATTTGCAAATGAAATTATCCATGGTATACACTGGCAGTTAGTTAGCCAATTTGTGCCATAGCTAAGAAAGATATTTTTCTCTGTGAACAGTGTAATGTACTGGGATTTTTTTTTATTTACAATGATTTACAATGTGGGAAGTAAACCATAAATCTATTGTATCCCTCTGTCTTTTTTTGCATTTTAATAACATAAGCATAGTAACATAAGCATAGTAATTTTAGTTAAAGATCTTTCTGTACAGTAAAAATACAGGGAAGAATTGGGTAAACATGCAGATCTTTAAAGCAGTTGTGAACTACTGAAAATGTTAAAATATTGCAAAATTGACACAGCAGCTGCAAATATATTGCTAATGCTTTTTTCCATCCAAATCACTGGTTTTGTGTGATACTACTAGCATATTTAATGCTTACATTCAGAGACATGCTGAACTTTGTCAGCCTCACATTTTTGGGATGCTTTGTACTCCCAGCTCCTATTGAAACCACCTGCGATTGGGACTGCTAACTTTGTGGAGAAAAGTCCTTGAAAAATAATGTGTACTTGTAATACGAAGAAGCAGTCCAAGCATCTGTATTTAAGGGGCTATCCTTAACATTACTGGGGTCTTTAAAGATCAGCCTTCACAGAATCATTAGGGTTGGAAGGGACCTCTGGTGAGCATCTAGTCCAAGCTCCAGCTTTCTAATGTAGGCTGTGCAGCAACAATAGAGTGTTTCTTCCTGAGACTTGAGGCCCAAATGTGCTACTGTGCTCACATGGGGAGAGGAGGAACTGTGCACTTGCTGTTCCAATGAGGATCTTTTAAAGACTGTGCACACGTGAAATGGTTTCCACTATGTTTTGGAGGTGCTCTCCTTACACAGCGCTGAGCTGGCAGAGCTTGGAAGTTCGATGCAGAACAGTTACAACGGACTCCTCAGCTCTGCACTATTGCTGAGCAGTGCAGAGTGTGCCAATAGTAAAATGAATTAAGAAAATATACAGAGGAATGATGCCACTGAAAACCCCTTAGAGCTTGGACTCTGAAAATCAGGAATGCAAATGGAGCATGCTGAGCCCATTATTTTATTGTGCATTTGATAAGACTATTAATTGCAAAATAGAAACAAGTTAGAAAGTAGTTCTATTATTCCTTTCTATTTGTTTTACCCAAACACAGTGAACTATCCGTGATATTATGGAATTAAAACATTGGAAGTTAGGTATTCTGTATAAAAATGAAACATGTGAGAAAGGAATTTTTACATACAAGAACATTGTGCAAATATGTACAGGGTTGACAGCACACAAATTGTAGTAATATTAGAAATCAAAAGCATTAAAAATCCCCCACCGCATGTGCAGTAAAGACAAAAGTGAAGCTTATTTCTCAAGGAACCAGAGGTTCTCTGAGGTGCATTATTGTGACAGAGCTATATGAGTTGTGTGTGTATTATATATCTATACAAACAGCCCCTCTCCAGAATGCAAACGTACATATGAGTTAATGTTTCAATGGGATATATTTCAGCATTAAGACTAGCATAGCAATTATGCTTATGGAGAATTCCATCTCTACAAGCTCTTCGTTCTAAAAAGCCTTTTATTTTCAATTTATCTAGCAAAGGCAGAGGGATATCATAGATTTATGGTTTGCTTCCCAGGAAAAGGAAGGAATGATGCTGCCAAGATCTGCATTGTACCTGATTTCCTTTGCAATTATGTAATAACTTGGCAAAGGTGAGAATGAAAATCCATGTTGTCAATGAGCATGGGATCGTCTCTTGGGAACAGAGGTGATGTGCTTCTGTGGAGCAAAATGATGGTGCTTTCCCTGGCTGCCTCACAGCCAGACCTGAGAGCCTACAGTGAGAGGTTGTTTCTGAAATGAGAAAACCATGTGAAGGGATCTTTCTGCCAGGAAAACAGATAGCTTAATTATGTTAAACTAAAGCTCAAAGGGTTTTTGAAGGCTTTCTTCACTATTTTGGGATTCAATCAGAACAGATTTAGGAGGAAAAGAATCAGTCTCCTGACATGAACTAAGAATTAGAGACAAGAGAAGAAATTGAGCTTAGCATTATCTCATAACAGACAGTGACATTAAAATCTTAATTTTCCTCAATCCTCCATATAGAATAGCCACTCAAAAGAGCAGTTTCAGCTAAGGATTCAGGATGATTCAGATGGGCTTTACTGTGACATTTACCAACATCATATCACCATCCAAATGGAGAATGGAGTCTGTGTCTCAGGGCAGAAAACCACCACTGAATTTTTAAGGGCACTTGTAAATGTAGGGAAGGAAGGATCTCCTTCAGTTGGTGGCTGTAGGTCTGAAATTCCAGCTGGAATGCTACTCTGTCATTCTTAAGTGCTGAAAGACAATTCAGAAATAAAGGAAGAGAGGCTTTCAGCAGAATTATGACTACCATGTATATTACTTGGTCCACTTGAGTATGTCCAGTGGAGCCTTTTTCATTCATAAAACACTCTCCCACCAGAGGAGGACACATCCATTTGGTTTCCATAAGCTTTGAAACCTTGCAATTCTAAGTGTTGAGATTCAGATGGCAGTAGTACACAATTAGTACAGTCCTGTCTTTCTTTTGAAGATCTGTCCAAAGAATGCAGTTTGGAGGAAGGACAGATATAAGTCATGCAACAAAGTAAGGGGGAAAAGCACCTCAGGTAGCCTTAAGATAAAGATTTTTTTGAAAACCAAAACCAACCAATCACACATAAAACCCAAACAACCCAACATATTTCCAGGCTTCCATATGTGATCTACCAGTCTGGAACAACTTGTGTCTTCTGTGAGTGTAGTCAGAGGGGAGAAACTGGTGTTAGTTCAAACTGACTTCTCCAGTTCCAAAGTCTGATTGCTTCTTGACACAGGAGGAGAGCACTATGCCACCCTTTTTATTTATGATTAGCATGTTCTCATGGCAAGACTGGGGTGTACTTGATCTAAGGCCTGGCATAGGTTCATGAGATGCCAGCATAGCAGTAATGAGGCACTTCTCAGATGCATGGGTAAGGCAATCTGAAGCCCAGCCAAACAGCTGAGCATGACAGGGCTTCACCACCAAGGGATTCTTCTTTGCAGAACAGATGTGGTACCAGACTTTGCACGGTATCCACAGAGGATTGTAACAAAGCTTTAGGAGAGATGCTACTCTTGTTAGAAATGAGCTCTACTTGACAAATGTGAAATTTGTTGAAAAACTAGTATTGGTAAGCAAAGTCTAGCTATTAAGCCTCAAAAATGTTGACAAACAACTTTTTTTAAAACTGAATGCAACTAAAACCTCAGTCATAATACAGAAAAGAAAAACTGAAGTTGCTACCTGTAGTGAGAAGTAGGCAATGTGGCATGAACACATAAGAATAAAATCCCAAGTCATTCAATAGTATGAAACACAGCACTAAATAGCAGTGGCATGAAAAACTCATTTGAGGTGGTGTTTAGGATGGTGTCACAGAACAGCTTTTTACTGTACCCTGAAGAAAAGTTCAGCATCTCATGGTCTCTGTCTGCATATACTTTTCCAGTCCCTTGCTCCCAGCTTCTGTGGTGACTACCCTTCAGGAACCTGCTACTACCTCCTCTAATGAGCTGTACAGGTCTGGAAAGCTTCAAATAGCTGGCCAAAGCTGGGTAAGTCTCCTGACTTCAGGAAGAAATGGAGATCTGGAAGTTAGCTCCATCCTGTACCTGGGGACCAGCTACAACATCTTGCATCTAGCTATGAGTTTGCAGTAGAAATATTACCAGTTAGAATTGGAGAAAAAAGAATTGTCAAGGGACATAGCTGCAAAGTTATTCTTAGTGTTTCTTTTTCTCCCATGGCTTCACAGCCCCAGTAGGTAGGTGGACTTAGTCATTAGAGGTGAAAATGCTTAAAATGATTTCTGAACTTCCTGTCACTTGTGTAACAGTTTATACATAGCACTCTGGCCTTTGAAGCTAACAAAATAATTTGTGTCATAAGAGGGATGTACCATTTGAGAACTGTTTATAGGCTGTTCTAAGGCAATGCCATCATTGTTGACTTCTGTCCTAACTTCCTTCAGTGCCATGCTCTGACCTGAGAACTGTATGGGTTCCAAATATATCCTTAGCTGAATAAAATGCTAGAGTTTGTGACTCAGTTCTCACTTATTAGTCAGCATACTCATGTAACCACAGATGTTAATATTAGGAGCAGCCCAAAATCTTACAAAAAGCAGTTCATTTGATGACAGTATCTTCCATAATATTGTAATGATTATTCTTATGTTTTTGTGTATTTTGCAATACAAAAGTGCATGTATAGATAATAACTATGAGCATAGAGCCTCACTGAGGTTAAAGCACATATGCAATTTGCCATATGCAGTAATTCTGAAATTTCTCCACAATCTCAGACACACCCCTCCCTAAAATACATTTACAGATAACATCAAGGATTCTGCAGGATGGCTTGATGCAATGCTACTTTTCATAGAATCATGGAATAGTTAGGGTTGGAAAGGACCTTAAGATCATCAAGTTCCAATCCTCCTGCCATGGCAGGGATGCCTCACACTAGACCATGTTGCCCAGATGACACAATTATATAGAATCATAGAATAGTTAGGGTTGGAAAGGACCTTATTGTATGGTTGCTCTCATGTTATATGTATGAAGTCTATGCTATCAAAAATCTCATTCAGGCATTTGAATCAGTTTGGAATACGAAGCATGCAGGAAGTCTATGCTATGAAAAATCTCATTCAGACATTTGAATCAGTTTGGAACATGAAACATGCAGGAAGTACTTCATCTTTACATAAAATAAATGAAAGTTCTGACCCTATCATCTTTGGTCACAAACAAAAACCAACCAACCAAAGAAAAACACCCCAAAACCTACCCAAATCTCCTCAAAAATTCCAAAACAGACCACAAAAAAACCCAAAACAAATCCTCCACATCAATACATTTTACTTCCTATAAAGTAAAAGTAAACGAAATAGAGCACCTGTGTCATTTTTGCATTTCAATTTTATGGCTTATACATAGAGTATATGACTATTGTGTTCTGCAATAATTATCATTTTTAGGGTGACCTGTATGTTCTTTACCACTCTAAAGCAATTCCAATCTCATGCCAACAAATCACTCTAGTAAATTCTTTGAGGAAGGATCTTGGTATTACTTAGCGTGTAGCACAGTAAAGACCAGGACCTTCTGGTTGAAACTAGATTCTGCAATAATATAAATAAGTAATAGAAACTGTGAATAGGTTTTATGTCATGCTATGGGCACTTTCAAGAGTTTATCTTTGATAAACATTTAGTTCACCATGCTAATGTAAAGCTATCTGTTCAGAAACTTCCTCCTGCGTACAGCTGGTCCATTTTGCACATCTCTGATTTATACTACATATGTTAAGACAAATGATCACTGTGCAACTGCTGGGAATTAGGTTAATTTAGATTATTTCACTATAGATCCTTGACTTTTGCAGGCTTTCAAATGAGGTCTCAGCCAGGTTGCCTTCCAGACAATTCCCCAGATGAGATTTGGGGGGCAGGTGTTAACTGTGGAAACTTACTTAGTATGAAACGTACTTGTCTCATTGCTCCCGACTTTGGAGACGATACTGTTATGTTTTTTTTCCTTGTCATTGTTCTTCACAAAAGACCTAATTGAAAATATCTGTCAAATCATGTCTCTAGTTTCCCTCTTCTTCTCCCCTCATTAATTGGAAACGTATTGTGTTTGTGTGGGAAGGAAGGAGGCTCTATAGCAGTATAGCAGTATTGCTGGGAAAAGAACATTAAAATGGATAAAGGGATTTCCTAGTGGTATAAATACCTGCACACGACCTCCCTGTGCTCTGGAGCCCTTCTGTATATGTATTGAAAGTAAAAAGCCCAGAATAGTTTGAGCTGCCATTAATCGCGCAGGATCTATTCTGTTAGAAAACAGGGGCAAGCGGCTCTTTGCCTGTTGGAGGGTATGACTTGCCAAGCGTTTGCTTCATCTGACACCTTTGTACCCTTGAATTCTGACTCTTCTCCCTCTCTGCCTCTGATCATGCATCACAGCGCTGCAGAGTGTCTACCGGTTTCTAACCATGCCACCAATGTTGTGTCTACAGGTACTTTTAAAGATAATCTTGCTTTCAGTAACTCTCATTTGTAATGCTTTTGGATGATACGTGTTCATAGAGTTCTGCAATACTTCAAGTGTTTGGTACCAATGCTGTGTGTGATAGGGACTACTTTAAACTAGAAGCATTGTCACAAAACTGGATGATGAGGGAATCGGGAAAACCCAGAATGTGTGGGTTTTACCTAAGTTTGTACCTTTCTCTAAGTATGTTTGTTACAGGATTAAGCTCAAGTATGTTACCAATGCATTAACTTAGAACAGGTCCAAACACTGTCACTGTTGTTATGTCTATATAAAGACAAGTGTCATGCAAATAAAGTGAAAGTTTGTTTATTGTGTAACCACAATTTAAAATAAGATAAATTACCTTAAACAGGAAATGTATCTAAAACAGGGCAAGTCTTAATGTCATTTGGGGGAAGCTTTCAAGAAGGAAAAACATTGTCTTGCAAAGCGTGATGTATAATCAATACTAAGATTTAAGTGGGGTGTTCTAAAGTGGTAGCAGAATCTTCATCAGTATTTTTAAATTTGCTGTGTTTATGTTTATAATTTAATTAATTGTATTTAAATAGTAGGACAACGTAATCACTGAACTACCTGAGAGAGAGACAGAGAGAAAGTTTTCTTGCAGCCTTAAACCTGCAGAAGTAAGGTTCCACAATACAGGAGTTGTTGATGGAAAGCTTTCAGGAACAGAAAATAAAGAAATTTTGGTTTGTTTGAAATTGCATTAAGGTAAGAATTTTATTTGGAGTTTTAGCAAGAAACCTGCTCTCTCCTGAAATGCATTGGAGAGAAAACATTTTAATAAGAAGAAAAAGCATGTAAGTAAAGAAAACGGAGCATTTATGACAGATAACAGAATCTTATACATTAAACAGGGGGCTCAAGATATCCTAAATTGTTAGCAGTGGTAGTAGTGAATATGAGAATTTAAATTTTATATGAGGCCAAATTTATATGTCTGTATCATAGGAGTATTTTCTAGATTCATCTGGTTCATCATAAAAGTATATGATGATAACCAGCCAAAAGAATTTGCTCATCTGTCTCAGGTTCAGGGTTTGATATTTTGTAGTTACAACCCAAGAACAAGTACCTCTGTAGTGAGTGGGAATTTTGTTGGCAGGATCACATCTAGCAGGTGACCCTGTGAGAGTGGAAGCAGTGACAGAGGGTGCTAATTTAATGGGGAAAGGTTTACAGCTTTCATACATAGATTCAGAAATGATAATAAACAATGTCATTCTGGTGAAGGCACCAAAGGAGAATTTATGCACAAAGGAGACCTGAAATAATTTTGAGTAATAACTTCCGTTAAACGCATGTAAAATTTCTGCATCACAAAATGCAGGTGAATATACTCCTGTTCAAATACTATACCATGTGACAGAGCTGATGTTCTGCAGTATCCTCAACACTTTGCTATTATTCAACTTAAATAGCATCATCCTTGCTAGTTAATTTTAAATCCATATTAGCCAGTTGAAAATGCTGCTGGTTTTATGTGTTAAAATTGTAGTCTGTAAATTAAGATGTAATAGAAAAATAACTGTAAACACTTAGATCTTATCTCAACAGAGAAGTTGAATTGCTCTAAACGCTTTAGTATTGTTAATGCAATCTATTTTCAGTGCATTTATGCTAACATAAGCATGCTTGTTTTAGAAGAATTTGTATCCGTATACCTAAACAGGACCTTTGAATGTTATGATTACTGTTGTAAAAACAGAGATTCTAATCCCTAATTAATGATATTGTTTTGAACAGCTGAAATGTGTACTCTGTAATGCAGGTTTACATATCTGAATGTTCATGAACACAAAATTATTATATTAATTATATTATATTAAATATATTATATGATATGATTGATATGATATTATATGATATTATTAATATTGTAATTTACAGCAGTTGTTAGAGGGGACAGTATATGCATTTCTGTGCCCACTTATTCATGTTTCTCATGCATAAGTAGGCACATCTCTTATATTGTGCATTCAGCAAAAATTGATTGTTCAGGCACTGGTGGTTACTAAGCACAGATCTGAAACACTCCTATGAAAACACTACAGATAAATTAATTATGTGGGTTTTGGAGTTCATGACAGAAAATATTGATTTAGGCTTAAACTTTTAGAAGAACCCAGAGTCTATCATCCTGTTTCCCTAACACCCTGCCAAAGTTCTCCAACATGGTTTTGGTGACTTGGTACTTAAGAAAATGTGACTTCTGGATGCTTCAAAGCAAATGTGCCAAACTGCTGCTTTTGGAAGCCCAGGTCTTAGGTATGCATAAAATATTGCCTTCCTTGATGCCTGTGTTCAATGTTGGCTTTGCACGATAGTGAAGCCCATCAGTTTATGGGAACACAGACCAAGTTTTATGTAAGATTAAAAGAAATGGCATGTGGAAGCTGGCTGTGAAGAACTGGTCTTCTCCTTAACTTCCCTTGTTCAGCAGTATGTGTAAACTGGGTTATGCCCACAGATTATTCTAAAAGTAATGCTTTGAGACCACAGCATGGCAATTTCTGTGGTCTTGGCTCAGAGGGTATCTCACTAATTGTACTGGTGGTCTCATCTGGTGTGACCTGGCCAAGTGTCTGGACTTCCAGAAGTGTTAGCCTAATGGTTATGGCTCAGAGTTAAATACTGACTGAATGCACACAAAAACTGCATACCAAGGGTACTGTCTGCCTCTGAACTTAAATGCTGTGTCTTGAATCCTCACACATTTTCTCACCAATCCCATCTGTTTTGTCTTTGATTCAAATTCCTATATGTTCCCTTATCTGCTTTGCCATGACGACTTTGGGAAACACTTTGGCAGGCCTTCATTATTCTGTGCCTTCTTGTCATTATGGAAATCAACCATCTACCTATGGGGTGATGGCAGGTAAGAGCATACCCTGAAATGGATGTTGATTTTTGTCAGTTTTCCTTTAGAGGGACTGATTCAACAAAGTTGCCTAAAGAGGACAGGACTGGGACTAAGGTGCTTCTAGTGGTTAAGACATTAGAGGTCAGTGCCCTGAGTTTTCCCAAACCCCTGTGTCTCTTGGGAAATCACTGTATCTTATTTCTCTCCTTAAGTCTGGGGCAGTACTGCTCTTTTCACTCATTTATGCCCACTTGCCTTGGTGATCATCACTTTGCGAAGGGCCAGGAGTGACCCAAAATACCTGTGTATTATAAGTACCTGGGGTGATGGAGCCCTGACTGGAGCTATAAAATAAAATGGTGGCATAATAGAAGGATAGCTGTTCAGCAGGCAGATCATATGGATGCTTGTGGATTTTTACACTCCTGAATGTATGCTAGCATCCTGCTTCATTTGCCATATCCCAGGCTAAGTAAGGAAGAGGAACTGCTATTCTATGCAAATTCAAGCAGCAGTCAATGAGATAATACTGTGAACTAATTTAACACAACTCCCAGGAAATAATCATGACTCAGAGATAGTCCAAATCAAATTTAGTGTTTCATTTCACTTAAAAGTGAAAGAAAATTGGAGTGAGAAAGCATAGATGAATGCATCAGTTTAAGGACTTTTTAGGGACAGAGTATAGACTTTCTTCATGGTGTGTAAATATGCAAATGCTCCTATTTCATTGTGCATTTATATGTTGCAAACATTCCTGACATTGCTCAGATCCCCAGGAAAAGTTAATAGATATTAAACAAACACTATTGCTTGGAAGTTTGTTTTGTTTCATTCCAAATTAAATACATTTTCATTTTTCTCCTCTTTTTTTACCCTCCTTTTTTTTTTCCCCCCTTACTTTCCTTTAGGCATCAAGCCTGCAACACCAGAGATGCTGTCAGCAAGTCTCTCCCAGAGTCGTATCTTACAGACGTGCAGCATGCCACATCCCAATGTGGTGAACAGTGTCAGCACCTTGCAAAGCAAGTCTCTTTCTCTGTTTTTAGTCTTCTCCTTTATCCTTTGAGAATTGTATTTTTTTTTCTGGTTATCCTGTGTGAAGTGTATAAAATATTCCTGTGGGCTTTGAAACTTCAGTGCTGGGGAGAGCAATTGGGGCAGTGAAGTCGGGAAAAGTAAATGGAGGAAGGGGTGGGAGGTTAATGAAGTTCTGAGTTCTGCTACAAAGTTTTGTGTGATTTAGAAAATTGGGAAGGAGGTCCTGAGAACCTGGAGTTCACTGCCTGCTCCAGGTACACTGGAGAGTGTTCATATTTCCCCAATGATTCCTTTTTCCCTTCAGGTCAGAGACCCTTTAGTTCTACACACAATATCTAGCAAAAACTCCAGCCTTCACTCGTAAATGAATCTCCTTGTTGAGACTGGTATCTGTGAGCAAAAGATAGCGTGAGACAATATTTGTCCTTGAGCAATTCCTTCTGAATGTGTTCTGGAATTGGGGGGGAAGGTTGTGGAAGATTTTTGTTTGGTTGGTGATTTTGGCTTTTTTTCTTTGATCTCTTACCTCAAACAACTTTTATGCTGAAGCTAAACCAAAGTAATATCTTGTCTGAGCATCAAATGGAATTTATGTGGAAAAATTAATTATACCAGAAGATAGAGACTAGCACATTCTGAGCTCAAAATGCCATTAGATCCATCAGTCTTGTTATGCCACTTAATTCCTGCTAATACCTTGGGTTGTTATTCAAGTTGGACCATTTGCCGTCTTATTTAAATGCCTTGCAGTTTAAGAAATAGGATGGTTGTGGCCTGTGAAAACGGCTGTTGGCTGGGTTTCACATACTGGGACAAAATAAAGACCATGCTTCCTAGGAGATCCTCGCTCTTGGATAATTTCGCAGATGATAAGTAATAATTACTACAGGCAGGGATTATGAGATGATGAAAATATGCTTTTATTGTGCATCAGTAGAGAATAACTGCACTGCGTTTTCTCTTTGCGCAGGTAGCCTGGCCCCTTGCCTTTATAAATTCCCGGAGCACACCCTGAGCGCCAGCTCCTGTGCCCTCAGCCATGGCTTCACACCCATGCACCAGTCCCTCCTCACAGATGATCCCACTGCTGCAGACTTCAAGCAGGATTTCCGCAGAAAGAGCAAGTCAGTGGAAGAACCTGTTGACATGGACTCCCCTGAAATCAGGGAACTGGAGAAGTTTGCCAACGAATTTAAGCTGCGGAGAATTAAGCTGGGTACGTGCTTCATGTCCCTGAAAAACAGCCAGAAAGATTCCACTGAAAGCCCAATTCGTTCCAAATGTTTTATGGTCTAGCCTCTGCAGTTGTCTCATCATAACTAATCCTTCCTTGAGCTGATAAACTTTCTCCATTCCTAGGAGACTTGTGCAGAATTAGTGTACTTTAGCTTTTCACAACTTAGTATGCAGAAAGTTACTTTAAACTCTCCTGCCCTTAAATTATTTTCTGAAGTGCAGAGAAAATGATTATCATTCATTAAATTGCATTCAGCAGCAGGTGTGTAATTTAGCACAACCCCAAATTTTCTGCGACTTAAGGCAGCACATGTTCTAACCTCTCATACCCATTTTCTTTCCACTTCATCTGATGGTGCAGTGTCAGTGCAGTATACAAGATGGATCACATCCATGGCAAACCTTTCATACCAGTAGGAAGCTTCTCTTCCTGATTGGTTTTCTTGTTCCAGGACACAGGTACAGTAGCTACTCTTTGATAAATACTGGAGCTGATGCAGGATGGATTGCATTAGAATGTCTCCAGTGGGCTGCTTGTCTTTCACTGGAAAATTTTAGCTGAGGACGAAGGTAGACTGGGTGAACCTTGTCTTTCTCACCTGTAGGGGACAGAAGTACATTGCACAGTAAAAGTCTCACACTTGTTTGAATTACACTGAAAAAAAAAAAGAAACAAACCCAACATAACACCCCCCCCCCCCCCAAAAAAAAAAAAAAAAAAAAAAAAAAACCAAAAAATCCAAAACAAACCAATCGGAAAAAAAAAAAAAAAGCCCAAGAAAATCCCACAAAAGAAAACACCCAACATTTAATGTCAGCCACAGGAACAGAAAGCTTTGTTTAGGCCCCATGCTGTTAATCACTGTAATTATTACTGCACCTTCATCTGGAATTTGTGAGGTAACAAAACTTCCTCTGATGCAAACAAATGACACAGGCTTCATGTTCTGATGGAAAAAGTGTGATTTGCACAGGAAAAGAAATCTGGGGTTGGGCTTCACAAAGGAAGACAGAGTTAGTATGGGCTCTGGCTCTGAGTCTGTGACAGAGTTATTGCAGTACAGATGCCCCATGAGACATTCAGCATCTAAGGAATTCCTGCCTGTTTTGGCTCAGAGGCAGAAAGGGAGGACCATAAGCCAGACCCTGAACATGGCAGATACATTTTTAGAGCATGGAGCAGGGAGCTACTGTTAAAAAGTCAATGTCTACATGGAAACTGCAGCATTTCTGGTTGCTTCAACTTAGTTGTGGCAGCAAATAACAGGAGACCAAAGGTGTCACCAGGTCTTAGTTTATTGCCATTGCACCATCTGTAGAAAGAAAAATATGGGGTGTCTGGATCCTTCTCAAACTTCTAATCTCAGGGTGTAAAACTCCATTGAAACCAATAGGAGACTGAACACATCTCTGAGGTGAGCTCAGTCATCCACAGAGACCTCTAGAGAAAGCCCATCCTGGACATTGTCAGCACACACTGTTCATAAGAGTCTGTTAAGCACCTCAGGGAAATTAACGCTTCCTGGAAAGCTCAAAAGAAGTATTTTTTTCTCCTCCTTTTTGACAGGTTATACCCAAACCAATGTTGGGGAAGCGCTGGCTGCTGTGCATGGCTCTGAGTTCAGCCAAACTACTATTTGCCGGTTTGAAAACCTGCAGCTGAGTTTCAAGAACGCATGCAAACTGAAATCAATACTGTCCAAGTGGCTGGAGGAAGCAGAGCAAGTAGGAGGTAGAGATCTGGAATCCTCTAAATACTGATTTGCATTTAAACCAGAATCCCATATATATGTTGAAGCACTAGTAGATGTCCTCCATAAACCACATTTTTTTGTTGACCAACTCCAAATGCTAAAATGTGCTTGTATTAAATTTTGGTTAGTACTTTGGGGTGAGCAAGGAGAGGCAAACTGAAATGCATGGAGGGTACAGAAGAGCAGCAACACTGTTTGGCCTAATGGAAGTAATTTATTTCAATCTCATCCCAGCAAATTACCTCCCCTCCTGTAGCCTGTCAAAGCTGTTATTAGGATCTGCAGCACAGCCCATCTAGCAGCATACAGGGATTCTTCTCTAGCAGAGGACTCTTCCTTCCAACCTCTAGCATATGAGATGTGGCCCCTGGGGAAAGGATTTTTGTTTAGCTGACATAGTGGTCTTTAAACCTGAAGAAGAATAGAATGGCATAGAGGGTTTGATGCAAACATTCTGCTGCTAGAGGATTCTCTTCCTTTTGCCCAGTTAATTTCCAGTTGCAGGATGAGTCATGGGTTCACTGGGCAAGGTGTACATTAGGACAGGTTGGTTGATTTGAAGGAAATGGGTTGACTTAAAGAACAGCCTTTTCAGGTGGATGAACTGTGGTACTGAGAAGCAGTATTCCTGCAGGTGACAGCAAAAGTCAGGACTATCACTGTGCAGCACTCGCCTGGCATGGGAAAAAAAGAGAAGATGGTCTTAATGTTATTTTTGTATTTGCTGTTGTATGAAATGGCAGGAAAAATTGTTAAACAACATCTGCTTCTGCCACACACTTCAGTTCATTTTAAACCAAATGTAGAAAGCTTCTTTCCCCTGTAACAGCACTGGGAACCAGAGGCTCTCATAACGCATGCAAGGCATAGTGCAAGAATCATAGAATCATAGAATCATAGAATAGTTAGGGTTGGAAAGGACCTTAGAGATCATCTAGTTCCAACCACCCTGACAGGGGCAGGGACACCTCGCACTAAACCATGCCACCCAAGGCTATGTCCAGTCCAGCCTTGAACACCGCCAGTGATGGAGCATTCACAACTTCCCTGGGTAACCCATTCCAGTGCCTCACCACTTACAGTAAAGAATTTCTTCCTCATATCCAGTCTAAACTTCCCCTGTTGAAGTTTGAACCCATTACCCCTTGTCCTCTCACTACAGTTCCTCATGAAGAGTCCCTCCCCAGCATCTCTATAGGCCCCCTTCAGATATTGGAAGGCTGCTCTGAGGTCTCCAAGCAGCCTTCTCTTCTCCAGGCTGAACAGCCCCAACTTTCTCAGCCTGTCTTCATACGGGAGTGCTCCAGTCCCCTGATCATCCTCATGGCCCTCCTCTGGACTTGTTCCAACAGTTCCATGTCCTTTTTATGTTGAGGACACCAGAACTGCACACAATACTCCAAGTGAGGTCTCAGGAGAGCAGAGTAGAGGGGCAGGATCACCTCCCTCGACCTGCTGGTCATGCTCCTTTTGATGCAGCCCAGGATACGGTTGGCTTTCTGGGCTGCAAGTGCACACTGAAGCTGGCTCAAGTTCATTTTCTCATCAACCAAAACCCCCAAGTCCTTCTCTGCCCAACCTGTATGTGTGCCTGGGATTGCTCTGACCCAGGTGGAGGACCTTGCACTTGTCATGGTTAAACTTCATCAGGTTGGCATCAGCCCACCTCACAAGCGTGTCAAGGTCCCTCTGGATGGCATTCCTTCCCTCCAACATATCAACCGAACCACACAGCTTGTGAGGGGGCTGTGGAGGGCAGCAGCTGCTGACTGCCTTGGCAGTGTTATAGGCTGGAGCTGCAGGGTAAAACCATGTGTGCAGACAGCAGTCTCTGAGTAGTGAGGGGGGACTTGTCTTTCAGAAAGTGGGGTGAAAGAGGCAGCTGAATAATTGTGGTTGGGGATCAATGTCTGAAGAAAGAGGGTGAGGTAGCCAAGGGGTGTGAGACTGGACTCCATCTCCCTAGGCTGTATCCTGAAGGGTAGGAGGAACAAGGTACACAGGTACATGCAGGTACGCAGGTACACAGGCTCAGAGCCAGTGGTGTTTGTAGCGCTATTGGTGCACACCCTTTTGGTTATAAACATTTATAGCTAAAGGTGAAACAACAACCAGCCACCTTAAAAGAAGGAAGTGCTCCTACATGTGACGCTGCTGTTAATCAGGGGCATTATCTGTATGCTGTTCTGTTCTCAGAGAAAGGGACTTTTTCCTGGAGCTAATTATGCTTGTTTTCCAGTCCCTGTGGGAGGTAACTGTCAGATTTTGGTTTGGTTTTAATACAGCTTTATACAATGAAAAAGTCGGAGTGAATGAACGGAAGAGGAAGCGCAGAACCACCATAAGGTAATAAATATTTAGGTTGTTACATGTTAGGAACCACATTGACTAAGATGCTGCTTTTTCTCAGGTTCAAAATCAAAGTGTTATTTTCTATTGATGAGTCTCTATAGTGAATGTTTCACTATTTTGAAACATTCCCGTGAAAAAATAACAGTATAACCCTCCAACCTGCTCCAAATATACTACTTCTCCCAATTAAAGACTTTTTTTCAACATATCATAACACACTTTAATATGAAGAAATATTTTATTCGAATTCTACCCATATTTTATTATATGTATATATTGAATAAAGTATCAGAGCACCTTTGTTTTCATTTTGGGAGGTTCTACTTTATACCAAAATAAATTGCACTATTTTACCAGATACTTGAGGTCTGGGAAGTTTGAGGGCCAGCTTTTACATGTAATATTGCAACCCTATTCTCTGTCACTGGATTCTTTGGAATTCCCAAAGAAACACTTTAATGAGCTAAAGGGGAAATTAAGGTGTTGTCCTTCTGTGTCTCACACCTCTGGTGGCCAACATCTACCATCTATCTAGCCTAACTCCGTATGAAAATCAAGTAGGCTGGTAAATCACATTACAAAACCAATTACCAAATAGACAAAATGAGAACATGGGGTATTTCCTTCTACTTTAGTTATCCCAGACTGTTAGAATCTTTGGTGAAGAATTCACTCAGGGGGCTTCCAAGGAGCTGTAGTATTCTTCTGCAGGAAGGGAATTTGTCGGTTTCTGGGGACAACTCTGGTGCTGTTGGCCCTACCCATTACAGTGAAGTGCCTATTCTTTGAACAGGGATCATTCCTGATAGTGCCACCTCCCAGAGATGTAGGCTGCTCAATTGCCCCACAGCCACAACACATACTTTCTCCTCTCACATTCAACTGAAGACTTGGTTTTTTGAGTCATAGAATCACAGAACAGTTTGGGTTGGAAGGGCCCTTTAAAGGTCATCTAGTCCAACATGAAACTAATCAGGGAGATGGACTTTATCTGAACTGCAGCCTTACTCTTAGCAATTCCTAATGGATGTTTGAAGGCAAACTAGAGTTTAAACAAAAGTCACACAAACTGAATTAGGTTATCTGTACCCTGAGCAAAAACTACTTAATTTGAATTTGTGGAAGCTATAGTTTTTCATACTTTGATCAAAGCCTAAAAAGCTCTTAGTCAAAAATAATGATGTTTCTATGCCTGTGTGTGTGCAGAATACATTGTTTTGGTAACATTAGTAAATATTGCAAAATATTTACCTATAAATGAAAGACCAAACAACATATTACAGACGAAGTAATGAAGTAACTAGAACTCCAGCGGCTATTTTGTATATAACAGACTTACACTTCATTTCCATAATAATGCATGAAGTGCCCTCTTGCGTCCAAATAAATTACAGCTACTGCTGATGCTTGCTTTGGATGCATCCTCGTCACACAGACACATGTCACAGGTACTTTCTGAGAACATGGGACACAAATGAGAAACAAATTCTACCTGGCAATAAGCAAAAATAGGAGTCAACTTATTTTTTTTTATGGAACCACTCAACTTTGGTCACTGCTGACTTTAAGGAACAGATTGAGGATCTGCCAGAAAATAATGACTGGGGCAGAATGGGTGGTCAGGCTTGCTCCAATTCTTGTGATGCCATTCATGTCTAGTTAGTAGCTGTTTCTCCTAGAGAACATCAAGGAGCATAAATATTTCATGTTTACCATGGAAATTGCACCAGAAGTGATACCAGTTTTGCCTTTAAATTGCTCTGTGCTGAAGTTCTGCGTGATGTCGTGCTGTTCATGTCAGCAAAGAACTACAGTGTGCTGTAAGATCTGTGGGTTTCCTTTTCATTGAAAAAGAGGAAACAAGTCATCACCTTCAGTGCTGTTACTTGACCCTTCTCATGAACTAGGGGTGAAAGCCTAAATGTGTCAGAGAAGTTTTTAAAGGTAAAATTTTATCCCTTTATCCAGTATCGCTGCTAAAGAAGCCCTAGAGAGGCACTTTGGAGAACAGAGTAAGCCTTCTTCTCAGGAAATTATGAGGATGGCTGAAGGGCTCAACCTGGAGAAGGAAGTTGTGAGAGTTTGGTTTTGCAACAGAAGACAAAGGGAAAAAAGAGTGAAGACAAGTTTACATCAGAATGCCTTTAGTTCTATTATCAAGGAACACCATGAATGCCGGTAAAGCTTTTCTATGTATAGATGTGGGTTTCTGTTCTGCTTTTTGTAAATACTGTAAAGACTATGTTGTTTAAAAAGAAAAGAAAAATCATTAAAGCACTTGTTTCTCTTACAAGCTTGCGAGCTTCAGATGCAGTGTGTTGGGAAAGACCCTATTTTAATGTAAAAGGTTGGAAAGAAATGCTACTGTATATATTTAAAGACTTGGTAGTCTTTGCTTAACTACAACGCATTATTCAGCTAGAAATGCTTTCCAAGTTAAATTAGTTGCAATTTCCCTGTGCTGTGCCTTTCTTGCGTCTGTGGTACATTCAATGATTTATGGAGAACCCTATGTAGGTACCTTTCAGCTTCAGGAAACAAAGCCTTCACCTTGTATGTGAAGAAATGTTACAAAGCTGGATATCTGCAGATATAGAAGATATATAGAAGATATTTTGCCTCTGCATGTCCATGCATGTGCTTCACTCCCCACATGCACTCCCCATGCAAAGTAGCTAACTGTGCTAACCTTTGTGAGACTGTAAGCCGTTAAGCACACAGCAGGGTCGCATCTCCAGCAGTATACATTGAACAACAGTGAGAAATGAGAACTTCAAGGAAGAGAAGGTGAATAGGGGCTTTAAACAAGCAGTGGTGACTCCGCTGCATATCTAGTTATGGCCAAGGATGGGATATACTCATGGGATGTTGTGGGACTGCCACTTGATCTAAGAGCCAGAGAGAGGAACATGAGCTGAAAACCTGCCTTTCCAAAGGATGGCTCAAACACAGCTACCTGCTCACAACAGCTGTACACCTCTAATTTAATCATTTCAGGTAAATTACTTGTGCAGGTTCAGGACAAAACATTAGAAATGGGCCATAAATGCTGTCATTATTAGGGTAGAGTAAGCTGACCAACATGGAGGTGTCAACACTGTTCCCACTGTGTTTTCTGTCTCAGAGTACCATCTGACTGCCTTAAACAGGTGCCAAGTAGAAGTGATTTTTTTGCTTGTTATCAAAGGTAATTAATTTATTATACACCTTAAAGTTTGATTTGGAAAGGCTTAGATATAAACATTGGGATATGATTTACCTTACTGCAAGACTTTGTGACCTGAGGGGAAAAATAGAGACTTATCAAGTGGTATTACTTTGGTCTTTCTCTGCATTGTATTTTTATCTGATTAAATCCACATGTGGACATACTTACACCAGAGATACTGTGTTAAGCTAAACAGAGAAGACCCTTGCCCTCTGATATAAATATCCACATAAAGCATATACTGCACTGCACATTCACCCCACTAATTGAAAATAATCCCTTATTTGTCATCCCCTAGCCTAGAGATATAATTGGGAGAAACAAATCCAGTGCCAGAGCTCAAGCTATCAGAAAGTCAGGCACTGAGAAAGAATTAATGACTGCAATTCACCAGGGATAGATTATCCACCCATCTCATCCGCCCTGCTTATTGTTGGTAGAATCACCCATTACTATATATATATATATATATATATATATATATTTTTACTCTTTTCCCAGGGCTGAAATTAGGTGAGTACACACCACAAGTACTGGCCAAATACATTTTATTTTTCCATAAAACAGACCGGATGATTTAGAAAATGTCTAGATAATAGGCCCACAGAAAGCAAAAGGAGTTTAATGTTCAAGACCACTTAGAAGCAACATGTACAAGTTAAGTAAGTGCTCTCTCTCTCGTGTACGTTAAATTACCTATGATACCTATTACAGTGACCATAGCCCTGTTCAGCTCTGGAAATCAGGCTCCTAGATTTAAAGATAATACATTTTTATGGATGAATGCATTACTATAGTAATTTGGAATCCCCCTAATTTGGAAGAAAACTTCAATTTAAGAACTCGAAGGGGAGGTGATGTACTGTGTATTCTGTCCAGGCTATTCTCATCACCAGCATAGGTTATCTACTATTGCAGGGAAAACCAAGTTGTAGCCTTTATTTACCCCATATATCAGCAGATCATGAACTTTCCAAAAGGATGAAAGATGCAGTTGAGAAGATTTGCACTCAGTGAAGGTGGTGGCATGCATTTGTGTACTTTTCATCTTATGTGATCTAGTGTTATGTGATAAAGTGTTGAAACTATCTGATATATATAAAACCTATTTATATTCTAAATTATTTTCTTAATTACAAAAGGCTCTTGGAAATGCTATAAGCCTGTACCTACCTCCCCTTTCCAATAAAGTATTCTTATACATTTGGTATTCCAGGTAATGGTTTGCAGTTCAGTTTTGGCAACACCTTTTCAGTTGTGTATTGTGCTGATGCACTTATTACTCATTTTAGCACATTGTAATAGTTAATTCAAGAGCAGACCAACTGCAGCCAGCAGAGGCTAATTGCAAAAGCATAGCAAAATAAAATAAAAGGTGACAAATAATACCATTTTCTTGCAAAAGAACAACAAAAGGCAAAGTGGAGGAAGCAGCCACCATTTAAACACATCTATCTGTTGCCCCAGAAATGCAAACAAATTAGAGCAGAATTGTTTAAAGAAAAAAGCTGGATGAAAGCAATTTATCTGCTTCAGCTGCAGCCATTAGACTTAAAGAAAGTGACTTAATTGTCACAAATCACACTTGACTGGGGAAAAACCTCTAGATAAGGCTTCTGAGGGGTAGCTTTATAAATCTGCGCATAAGGATTTAGTTGCCCATTTGACTAATGTGGGCTGCACTATTTTTTTTGTGGGTGGTTTGTTTTTCCTCTCAATGGTCCTCTGGTAACTTTTGGCAGGGTGTTAAAACTAGAATAGAGGCTAAAACAAGATGTTGTGACAGTGCATAAATCTGTGGTTCACCTACTTCCGAAGTACTGTGTAGCATTGTCTCCCTCACCTGAAGGACACAACAGACCTAGAAAAGACCTCCATACATGAAAAACTGGTGATCAAAGGTTAAGAGGAACTGTTTAAGCTCCTGTCTCTCTTTTAGATTCAATGAGTGTGCATTGAATGCTATAGAGGTCTACTGAATCATAAGCTGCATTGAAAGGCTGGATAGAGACAGGCTGTTCACCATCCTGCCTCATGGTAAGAACTAAGAGTAAATACGTGAAGCTGGAAAGAAGCTTAAGAAAAAATACAAGTGGTGGTTTTTCATGTGATGGGGTAAAATCTATGGAACTTCTCCGCTAAAAAATGTGGGTGCCAGAAGTTTATCTATATGGACAAGTTCACAGATGAGAACGCCACCCCAAGCTGTTGTATACAGAAGAACTTACATATTACTCTGGAAGTGCTCTGAATTCAAAACAGAGGCTGGAAGAGTATTAGGGGAGGAAGAGGCATCTATGTTTATCTTGTTCTTGTATTTTCCTGGGCATTGCTTATGGGCACTTGTGGAGAAGGATTCTGGGCAAGATGGACCTCAGTCTGCTCCACTGGGGCCGCTCTTACGTGTGCACACAATTGCATTGCTGTTCTTGGATGGAGGACTTTCAAATTCAGTTTCGTAACTAAGGTGTTATCACAGATAAAAGAGTTTACGGATTGAGTGGGTTGGGTATTTTTCAGCCTGCTAAGAGTGATTTACGAAGGAATTTCTTCCTCCGAAGGGGATGCAATTTTGTTATAGAGAGCTACAAGGTACTAACTATATTTGAAATAAATATAAGCAAGCCTGCAAACCTACACCACTTCTCACTCTCCTACTTAAAAGTGTTTTATACAGATTACAAGCTGTACGACTTAAAAAGTAACTGTTAACAGAAACACTAGCTATTGACAGTAGCCTTAGGTAAGCAGTCTTACTGACACCAAAAAGCAATACCTTTTATTCCTGTTCAGGAAACACCACATAAATACCTCAGAATTATTCCCTATTTTGACAGCCACTACAAGGTTAAAGTGCAGACAACTTCATTCAGAAAGGCCATAAACGTTGGTGTTTAATCAAAATACAATCAATCAGTAAAATTTTATACCTAATTTCACATGATGGTTTCTCCTTCCACACCTAAAATCACTATTTGGGCATCCAGTTACAGACAGAATGAAATGCAAAGTTGATCAAGTCTGCACCAAATATTGAGTTTAAGTTAAAGGGCCACAAGCAAGTACAATAAATGTTATGCTGCTTTACAGCTCAGATCAAAATGAAATTTATCACAGCTAAAAGGAGTCCAAAGAAAGACCACTAAGAGGCAGACATGCAAGACTAACCCTACAGAGGACAAAGTCATTGTGGGGAAAAAAAAGCCTTTTATTAGATTTTTACAAAACTTGTAAGAAAAAAAAAAACCAAAATTACCTTATAGTGGATGTATGAAATATACAAACTTACACGTTCCTACCCACTACCTCACAGATGCGTGTTTTGTCCATTACTTCCTTCAAATAGAAAGAATAAACACCTGCACTTCTATGCCAAAACCCAGACAATGCACCAACAGTAGATCATAGAGGTTACGGTTTCCTGCTACACTTTCTATAGCAGTGCAAAGTCTCTTTCTGTAGTTTGTCTTCCCCACAGTTTTCCCAGTTTCAGTCTTTGGAGTAGATATTTTACTTTTCTCTTTTTAAAGCCAAGATGATTTTGTAGTTTCTGTTCAATGAACAGCCCCACTATGTCAGCACAAATGGGGGGCAAATAATCTCCAGCAGAGTAAGGGCTGAGGAACTTCACACCATCTAGGAAGTCGTAATCAGGAACTGCATTCTCAGACTCTGTCATCTATGTAAAATATCAGCAGCTTTTACTTGATTAGCCCAATACATTCTACTTACAGCTAAAATCATGCTTATGTGGTTCAGAGACCACAGAAAAACCTTCACAGAACCAGAACACTTTTGTTATAGTGTTTAGAGAAGTAATTATTATGTATCATCAAAAATTGTTCTCAAAACTAAGATTTCATTTAGCTTATCAATGTGATCAATTGCATCTTAGTAAACAATACAATTATGCACAGTTATCTTTCATTAAGAAATACTGTAAAATATATACAAATGTTGTTTCAGGCAAATGTCCCTTTCTCAAGTGCACAAGCTGCAATTCTGAAGTTCAGCACTGAGTCCCATCAAGTGCACACAGATGTCTCAATGTAGACTTCGTGAAACCATCTTATTTACCAGTTTACTCATCTTTCAAAGACTCACTCTGAAAAGAATTACAAGGTACAAGATTTATATACATAAAGGCACAGCAATTCTGTTGAAACCAGCTATGTTACAGTACAATATAGTTCCATCAGTGCCTTTCATGCAACAAAATTCACTACCAAATTTTAATCTTTTACCTGCAGAAGGACTGCATCCTTCCCTTTTGGTAAAAAGAATAACCAGCTATTATTTAATCAACCCAAAGTTAATACAGGAACTTGAAAAAAATACATAAAATATTTTTCTTTCTGCCTAAATTTGCTAGACTTTCAAGGCTATTTCTCCTCAAAAGAGCAAAGGTGAAGTTTCATTTTTGCTAAGATGACAGACTAAGAGTTTTTCAATAGAGATAGTTTTATAAAAATGATGTATCTTACATAGGTGCCATTCTAGGAGGCATCACAAGCAGCCACAGACAATTTTAAAGACAGATCAGGAACTGAGACAGAAGAAGATTTTGAATTCAGAGGACGGATTCAGATGTGGTATAAATAAATTTAACATTAGAATTACATCTTTGGTTGGTCCAGTGCTCAGAAAGACTCCATGCAAAGGACATACCAAGTGTACTTCTAGTAAAATGATTCAAAATATTCCTCCCTTCTCCTTCCCTCAGTATCAACTTCAAGTTGTCATTCCTGAAGCTTCAAAGTTTCCCTACACATCGGTTGCACTGAAAGAGTATTTGTAATTTTTACATCTGTCTGCAGCTGAATAATTAGAAAGCAGACTGTATATTGCCATTGAGCTAATCAACTTCCAAAGCTTTGAGCTGCCTTTCAATCTCTTCATCTGATATGGTAGCAGCTTTTGATGTTGATGCAGATGGTAAGCCTCTGGCAGCTGACGGAGCTTTGGCCATCTAAAAGAAGACAGAAATTGAATTCAGTCACAATAATACATGTCAGGACAAGCAGACTTCTAGAATAAGACTGTATGTAACAGCTGCGGTTAAAAAAAAGAAAGGGGGGGGAACGAAGGGGAAAAAGCACCTGAAGAGGATGAAAATCGCCATACCTTTCCAGAGATTTCAATTCCTATCTCATCAAGCACTTGGTTAACAATATCTTGGCTTTCTTCCTCTTCATCAGAAGCATCAAAAATATCATCCAGAGTATCATTAACTTAGAAAAAAGAAAAAAAAAATTAAAAACCAAACCCATGCTGTATTAAGGAAAAAGGTTACTAAAACAACCTACCCTCCTTCCTCCTACTCTTCTACCCACCCAGAATGTAGTAGCAATACCACTGTATAAGATACCAACAGAAAGCACCTGTATATTGGAGAGGCTTTCTCACCTCTGCCTTGCAAAGCCTGTGAGCACACCTAGAGCAACAGGGTAAGGCACGCCTGCTGTTATAAAAACTATTCAGTTTCACCAGAATAGTTCAGTTGCTCTATCTCCCTCCCCACCCACTAGATTTTAACTTTTCTTAAAAACATCTTCCATAATTCCACAAAAATCCCTTTCCTCCTCTTCTTCCAAGTAAGCTAAGAAATCGTTAACTACTTGGCTAACAATGTATACTGCAACAAACAGTTCTGCACTGTTGAAATATTCACATCTTGATAAACAATATACTTTTGAGTCTACTCTACTTACTTCAGCTAACACAGTAACAGGAATTAGGACAGGAAGGAGACTGTGATAGCAACACCAGGAAGTTAAGTATTATTAAGGTGACAGTGGACAGATGCAACTGAGAATAAGAAACCTGCCACTCCCCAAGAAGCTGTTTGTAGCTTAAAATTAAAAAAGGAGACAAAACACCATGTATGTAAAGATGAGATTATCAGTAACATCTAAATTAGGTGTCCCAGAAGAACAAGCACATGCAGAACTATCAGCTACAGAAAGGACATTTTTTCAAGTCCCCCTACCAGTTATGCCAACAAGGTTTTGAACAGGTCTTAAACACTCTTCCCTTCCAGTATATTCTTTCTAGAAGTATGATGGGTGTTTTGCAGGAAGATGGGAAAGAATGAACTGTAGATTTGGTACACAGAGCTACTAAAAATTCTAAGGCTCAGCCTCCCTGCTTAGACATGCACTGTTTTATCTGCTCTTCACTTTTGCTGTTAATCTCATTAATTGTAGATCTAAAACTCCAAGCATCAGTATTTCTAGAATGGTTGTACCCTTCCAAGAGCAGTGTGGACTGGAGCTAGCTGTTCCTTGCGATGCAGAACTTACTCATTTCTTCAGTCATTTCCATCTTCATATTTTCCTTCTGGAAATTCTGCATTGTTTGTAGTGTCTTTTGTGGATCCATTTTCTTATTAACTGTTTGCATTGTCTATTAACATTGAAAAAAACTTTTATCATACAAGACACTCATAAATATCGATATATATCTTCAGAAGGAATTAGACTCCTCTAATAAAAAATTATAGACATACAACAGATCAATACCACAGTCTGCACCTAGTAAGAAATTTTGCTATCTATTACCCTAATAGATATGCTTTTAAACATATGCATCTTTCTTTGTACCATGATCCTTCTCCTGGCTTTGTATTATAAAAAATCTGCCTGATCTAAATGAAAAGAATGAGACAACACTTCTTAACTTGCACACTATGGCCTTATTTTTAAAGAGGTAAATGGCTGCAGGATTTTTATTCAGTAAGGACTATTTATTTGAACCACCACTAGAGAATAGGCATTAAATTGCAAGTGTTTCCTTATGTCAATTTTAGGAAAAAAATATTTTTCTCTGTAAAGCAAATATCCAAATGTTCAGGAAACACATATTAGCTTAGCATGAACCTCTGTAATGGGTAGAGATTTTTTTTGCAATAGTATAATAAACTTCACCCATTTTACTACACGTATGAGGCATTGCCTTTGCAGGCACTTTTATTTAATACTTTCTTCTTTCCTAAGCTATTCTATCTCTCATAAGACATCTAAACCTAAATATAAACATGAGCAATTCAGACATAAAAGTTTCAACCAACTTTGGAAAGGTAAGAGTTGGTTAATAAAAAAGGGATGCTATCAAGCTACTATAGCTGCTACCAGCTTCACTGAGGCCCTTCTGTGTTTGTGTCCATGTTTGTTCAAAGTGACAATGTATTATGCTCCTAATGTTACTTGAATGTGAAAGACAGACTGTGTTCACACTCATATTATTTGAATTTAAAAAGTTGCTCTGGATTTAGAGGGTGTTGGCTCTTTAGAATTCTTTTACAAGTGCTGTAGATGACTTTACTGTGTCCAAAATTAGTGCCAAACATGCTAAAAAGTATACAGAAAATACTTTGAAAGCTTCACATTCATGTTTTTGTCTTGCTTGTTGAAGTAACTTGATTCCATATATTTTTCACTGATAGTTGTACGAGATTAAGAATAGTTTATAAAGTTCAAAATGCACAAGTGAACATTTTCTCAAACTTTCCATGTTGTTTCAAACAACAGCACTTTTCTGATGCTTGTCAATTTATTTATTTATTTTTTTTAATATTCTTGTTCTGTTGGGGTTTTTTTCCTACTGACTTACCCTTCAGAATTAGTCTACTGACACTTCGGTTTTGCTAAATTTAATCCAAGACATCTTGCAGATAAAAACAAGTTAACCATGTAAAAATTAAAAAGCAAGAGCAACTAGTTCACATGCAACACTGCTGCAGGAATACTGACTAAGCTGTTTTACTTGACTGGATGCACAGTCAGACAAACCCCCCCACTTTGTGGGTTAGTCAGGAAGGATGGCAAGTTTGCAGCAGAGCCACACCTTGGATCACTGAAGGGCTGATAGCTGCCAACTCACTGCTTCTAAAAGATACCTGATAACAAAGCATGAGCAGTAATTACTCCTTGCACTAAGATGCATTGCATTACTGCATTTAAACGGCACATGATTTGATTTAACTTGGACTGTGATAAAAGCACAGGCTGTCTACAATGATGTTGGACAGAGCCTTGGGTGGCATGGTTTAGTGGGAGGAGTCCCTGCCCATAGCAGGGCGGTTGCAACTAGATGATCTTCAGGTTCTTTCCAACCCTAACTATTCTATGATTCTATAATTCTATGTGTGCCAACTGTTTCCTACACCACAAGCTGAACAATCCTGTTTGCCAAAAGCAAATTCCCTATTTATTAATTCACAGAAATAGGGAAAGTTATCAAAAAAAAAAAAAAAAAAGAACTCAGAAAACTTAACACAATATTGTTTCTTTGGAACACAGAGTGAGAATAACAGGGAAGTCCAGATTTGACTTCCTTAGGAAATCAAGATCTGAAGCAATAACCCACTTTTTGCACAAGGCATAAAGCTACTGTGACACACTGCCTTGATTTCTAGATGAAGCATGCCCTACTTTTGCCCTGTAAAAACTGCTTGTGACAAGATACACAGGCAAGACAACAGCAACATGATTTGGGATTTTATGTACTAAAGCAAGTTCTTCCATTGGCATTAGAGTTCATTTTTATCATGCTAACATTTGGCAGATATTTAGCCCAAGAAAATATGCTTAATTAGGTGCTAACTGGCTGGATTGGCTAGGTAAATATTTCTTAGTTTGAATCAAATTACATTTTCCTACTGTGTCCTCAACACCATTTGGGTTATTAAGCATGAGGTTTTATCCTTAAATTACCTTAACCAAAATAACATAACTTATGCAAACATATGCTGCATTCTAATGTAAAAGAATGTCTTGTAACACCTTACCTTTGCTGTAGTTGACATAGCTCCTGCCATCTTCATCTGAGAGTTCATGACCTTTGTTTGAGTTGACATAGAAGTGACTTTAGAGCTAACAGCGTAAGTTCGATTTTTCTGCTTCCGCAGTTGTACAAGCTGTTTTGCCAGCACTTTGCAAGCTTCTTTGTTACCAGTCTTAGCCATTTTCTTTATTTCCAGTTCCTGTTAAAAAAGGTATTAAGATTTATTCTACAGATTTTTCATTCATTCAAAGACTATAATTAAACCTAATAATTAAATTCCAAAAGTTAACTATCCTCTTGATTTTTTAAAGACATAAATAGTCATATTTGCTTTTTTACCAAGACTATTAAGTAGAATAAATGTAATGCTGTTATGATTTCACCAGAAGAAGAAAACACAATAAAACTGAATTATAACATGGTAGCAGAGTCTTCCCCAGAAGACTTCAACATCTGCATAGCATCACATTCATTTATATGTGCACTTTCAATTACGTATCTGGATAGGGAATAACACTTCAAAAAAACCAAAACATCCAAACCTAAAAGTGGGTATTTAGCTCAGAGGTACCAGGAAAAAGTTTGACACAATTCTGTCAGCTGGGATTTTTCAAAGTATGCCTTCTGGTTTGTGAGTTGGTAATGTAAACTTTCCAGCTTATTTTTCTTCGTCAGCTTTTTTAAGAAGGGCTTGCCATAATAGCTCAGTTCTTTGCCTATGTTTAGTTGTATATTTTGATTTTTACCATTAGGTAGAAGCAGCTTTTAAAGACCAGTTTTCTCCTGTGATTCTTCAGAAGAATATATCTGCTATGGCAATACAGTTACTTCACTTCATGTGCACTGGTGGTCCAGAAAACTGCACTTTTAAGATATATTGCTCTGAAAAGGTAATACTGGTCTCCAGGACAGGCAAAATGGTCATGATAAAAGGCAACCAACCCACTGTATTACCCTTTCTACTAGGAAAAGTCATGAGTAAAGTTTACTACAGAGATGGCACTGCACAGAGTCATCTCTGTAAATCCATAATTTCTGAAAGCCTATGTCATACATACTATTTTTAATCCAAGAAGGTACAGATGAGTAAATACAGAGTATAAGGCTGTTTAAACATTAGAGGCCTCAAATACACATAAAGCTGTTCTCTTTGTAAGTAGCTCACGGAGACCACAAAAACAAAGTTCTGTAGCATGCCAAGAACATTATGTTTGTTCTCCTTATACCTCAAGAACAGTGAAGGATGAGAGGGATTAGTTTGCACACTGGCAAACACTAGCTTGCAGCCTAATTTTAAGAGCAAACATTTGAAAACAGGGATTTATCAGATATGAAATACCTATGTAGCATCTATAACATGATTTTCGAAATGAAATACAAACCTACACCGACCGTTGCTAAGTCACAGCAGATAATCCCTCTGAGAAATCATACCCTATATATACAGGATTTTATTCTTACTTAAGAATAATTTGGGTAAAGAGCTGCAATACATTAATTGCTTCTGAGAGGTTTGGGGCAAGCTTATTAAGGTCAGTTACATTCTTCTGGAAAAAAAATAATCAAAATTCAGATAGTCATATGAGGTTACTGAACTGAAACAGAAGTGTCTGCATACATTAAGGCATTTTTATATGTAGAATAATATAACTGGGTTTTCTCAGGATAGTACATCATAGTTAAGGAAAGAAAAGTCTTTCTGAAGAAAGTCCCGAACAAAGTGTTCTGAGATTGACTGAAAGGCCCTTGGTCTTTTTTCACCTGATCTGACTCTAAAGATTAGTATTTATTGTCCACTGATCCTCTCATACTAACAGCAAATTTTAACTTTTTCAAAGACGTATTTCACTTCTCCTTTCTTCTTCCCCTCAGAAATCCAACATTTCTGAAATAATTTACTGTGGTAAGTAATTGAAACTTCAACCTGAGTATTCATGAAAATTAAGGTTATTTCCAGAGTCAGAATATCTCATACTGGAAAATGCCTTATCTATGAGGAACCTGCTATATCTTGCATGTTCAAAACTTCCAGAAACAATTTCTCTTATCGCTTTTAGCCTATGATTCTTAGCTCTTGGTATTCACACAACCTGCTGCCATAAAACAACACCTCAATAACTACTGAAACAGTGGCTGGATTTGCATAGCTTTTCCCATAGTCTGAGCATGTCTTCATGCATCAAAACTCCACCATCTGTCACATCCATTTATACAATTATACTGCCACGCAGGTGCAACAGCCATACACTGACTACTTGATAGCTCACACACAAAAAGTTTTAAATAGACCTTAATTTAGGCAGATGATTTTCCTATTAGCAGCTAGTTTTAGGGAAGTTGTATATGAATTAAAATAACTTCCCTATGGGGTACTGAGGATATCCTAATTTTTCAAGTATTCTCTCCCACTAGGTAACGTGATAGCACTGACAATTCTGTTAGTTTTTCCACCACAAGTCCACTGATTTACAAGCCTGCATTGCAAAAGCATTCTTTCTCTTTCACAAGGTTCCTTCTGAGAAAGGAGGGAAAAATGAACATGATTATTTTTATCTGAACAGCTTCAGGCCTTTCCTATCTTAAAGACTGAGCATTACTTTTAAAGAGTAAATTTTTTTCCAACATAATTACAATAACTAAAAATTAAAAAAAGGGGAAGACAACTTTGATAGTGTTCAATTATTCTACATTGAGTTGTGGCTTTAGAACTCTGCAAGTTTTCTGTTGTACTGGAGCAGTGTGTTTGGTTTTAGAATAAAATAAAGTTCCCTGCTCTACTTACCAGTTGTTTTTCCTGTTTTTCGAGTGCTGCTCTATCTCTGGTTATAGCCCTCTGTGTACCTCTTAACTCTCGATTTTGCTCCTTTATTATATCTGGAAAGAAAATATTTATAGCTGGGAAAAGTTTTCAATACTACATGAACATCTTATCTGCTAAGCACCCTGCAGACATGCAGTATGTTTGACAGCCTCAATTTGTTCAGACTGAACTGTCAGCATTTCAAATCAATGAAATATTAGCAAAATACAATTTTAGCTATACAAATCATTGTTCCAGCAGCATAGGCCATATCCTGTAAGAAAATTGCTGTTTTCCCTAGTATGTTTCTTTGCACCATAACCATAGCAAAAGCCTTAACCACACAGGAAAAGCCAGGTACATAAACTTTTCTGCAAGTTGAACTCTAACTCAGCAATAACATATTCATTGTGAGCTCACTGCTTTTCAACCAGTCAGGCCTAACTGCAACACATAGATTAGCTGAAGAGACCTTGTATATGACATCTCAGAGCAGTTACAGAGGTTCCAAGTCTATTAAAACAGTGAAGATAGTCTCAGACACAAGGTCTGGATCCTGCTCTTCTCTGTCCTTACTCTAGTTCGACAGATATTACTGTCCTCTGCAAATGTACCACATCTGTGCAGCCCAACTTCACTTCAGACTATAAAGCAATAGTGTTCAAACTTTTTCAATTAGCAGATGCTTAAGAAATCAAGATATGAAACTGGAGGCCTTTATAGCAAATTTAAGTTTCCTGACAACTGATGTAGCCAACAGAAGCTTGAACACTGTCAGGTAAAATTATCATTTTGCATAGGAGCTTTGTCCACTATAATATTTAAAAATTATTTACCAGTTACATCTATTTATTAAAGAAAGTATTTATAAATGGTATTATTTATAATATAGACATTAGTCATGCTAGTTGCAATTAAATTTTATTAGAGGTTACAGCACATGCTTAGGTGTGATTAACCTGGACAAAGATAAAGAGGTTTGCATCTGACTCAGCATCCTCTGACTTTTACAGAGGAAAGGTGTTAGTACTTTTACGATTAAATTCATCTGCTCCTAATGTATATGTCTACACGATATCAGATAAACTTTGGGTGGGAGTTTAAAAGGAGGAGACTGTCACATAAACTTTGCGTAGACTTGTTCTTCTAATCCACAGAAGTAAAGTCATGGCGGGGCACCACTACTATACCTAGAAAGTTTGAAGCATGTGAAAATCAATACAAAGAATCAGAGATGCTATTGGAAATAGAGGCATGTAGGATAATTCTAAAAACTGCTGCCACTGTTTTCATTCTGCATTACGACTTGCAATAATTTTTCTACAAACAGAAAGAAATGTGTGTGTTCTTTGTTCCCACAATCACAAACACTGTAAAACATTCATTGCTGAAATTATTTCAACCTTAAGTTTGATTCAGAAAAACCCTGGACCTTTGGTGGCATTTTAAAGAGGGCATATACACTACCCCTTACCACTGATTATTTTTGTCCAAATAGATGCATATTCCAAACAAACTTCATGAAAGAGAGACCTGTTTTTACAGTGCTACTACTGCTCTGAGACCTAGACAAAAAGCATCTTCAGGAGATGTAGGCTTTTCAATGGACAATAACAAAGAGCTGAAAGATGACACAGAATATAACACTTCATTCTTCACACTGGCAAAGCAGCAGTGAATATTATTCTGAAAACAATGCTACAGGCAAGTAATTTTGAAGGTGGACAAACATATATTACTAGCTTAGCTGTACTTGTGAAAATGAAAAAGCTTAACAGCTACATATAAGACTGTATTTTCTAAGTACAATAACTATTAAAAAAAATCCCTTAACGTAGAAAGCTTGAGAAGTAGGAACTTCAAGATGATAAGAAACAAGAACTATACTTCAGTCATGAGACAATAAGGGTGAGCACAATGCTTATTTCTGTTGTTTCTGATCTCACAGTGGCTCAAACTAAGGATAGCAATAAACTGAAACAACAACTATCCTCAGTTAAAGGCCCTTTAATTTGTTTTGTTTGTGGGCTTTTTTTTCCAAGTTAAGGCTAAGATAAGAACTTGGTTTTGTTTCTCTATGATAACTGACACAAATTCCTAGCTTTACTCCAGCAGAATACAAGACGGGGTACTCCTGAGGCAGCCTTTTGCGAATAGTCACTCCCGCATGTCATGCTCCCACAGCCTTGCAAACCAGGGTAGGAAGTGCCTCCGTTCCTTAGAACAGGTTGGACAAGAGACACCCAGCAGGGCTTGACCTACCTCCTACAACCTGCCTTGGTTATGGAAGCTTAGTGTCATCTCCATGTTCCTTCCCTCCCAGCTGTTGCACCCCAAGCACCAAAACTGGGACAGGTGGGATACATACGTATTCCCCCTTACAATTGGCTGATGCGCAGCGTCATTTCTGGCGAGCCATTTTCAAACACGGACTCACCTGAGCTGTCACAGGGCACCCAACATGCCCACCAACCAACCAGCTCTGGGGCTCACCAAGCCCTAGACAGCCTCTGCCCCACAGCCACACTTAGAGCGCACTTGGAGGGCAGATCATTGCCCACAGGACTGCTGTCAGGTAAGTGGCCTTTTCTTGGCTTTGCTTTGGAGATCATTATTTCTGCGTAACTTTAAGCGCTGTGTTGACAGAGCAACTACAAAAACATCCAGACCCACTTGTTTTAAAACGCTCGTACAAAGCCGAGGGGGCTCTAGCGGCTCCCGAAGCCTGCTGTCATGCTCGGTCGCCTCCTGCCGCACACAGAACGGGCTCCCGCAGGCCCACACCGCTCGCCCCCCTGTTCGCTCTCAGCTCCAGCAACTATTTGAGGGCCTGTTCTGTTCCGCCGCTGCCAACGAGACACGTAGTTGTTTCTCCTCCTCCCTCACCCACAGACCAGGGGAGATCACCAGGGCCCAGCTCCCGCTGTCCCAAGGAACTGGCCCGGGGACTCCTCGCCTGGCTGGTGAGTCACCCCGGCGGGCTGGGGCCTTCTCTTCTCCCTACGGGCTCCCGCTCCGCCGGGACACAGGGCTCGAGGCCGCCCGGCGAGCACCGCCGCCACCTTCGGGCTCCCACTCCCTCCGAGCACAGGCCAGGGCCAACTCCGCGCCCGGGACCGTAAGAGGGCTGGGGGCAGCTACTGCGGGCTGCGGAGGGGGACCAGCGGGGCCCTCCCCCTAGCGCCAGCTGCCCAGCGCCCCACTCACCGTCCACAGTCTTCTTCTTGAAGAGAGAGGCCATGGCGACAGCCGGACCTGAAACCACCGAACCTCCGCTGTCGCCTCAGTGGGCTCCTCTCTCCTCCTCAGGTGACCAGGAAGCGGCCGGGCCGCGCAAACCCACCCGGCTCCACCTCCCCGCCGGCGAAGGGCGGGACGGGGCCGGGCCTGGGCTGCCGCGCCGCGCTGACCCCGCCTTCCGCAGAGGCTCGAGGCGGCTGCTGCGAGGGTTGGCCTGGGGATGCTTCGTGGGGCCGGGGAGTTGCTGCCCTGGAGCGGGGCAGAGATGGCGGCGGCAGCAGCAGGTGTTTGCTGGTGCACGGCCTCGGCTTCCCCCGGGCAGCTGGAGAGGCGCTCCAGGACCGTGCCGGGGCTACCAGCTGGGGTCCCGGCCGAGGGAGCGCGGGGAAGCCCCCAGCGGCGGCGGCGTGCGGCCGTGTCGGGCCATCGTGGCTTACGACTCCGTGCTCCACTGGATGGGCTGGGGGGGGGGGGAAAGGGAGGGTGTTTGTGTATGTTTAGTTATTAAAAATTAATTAAACTCAGCAGCATAGTGGTGGTCGGGTTCACCGCCTTTCATCGTGGGACTTCGCGCGTGGGCAGCTGTACAGATCTGGGCTCAGATCGCACTTGAACACTTGCGGGATTCGTTTCTGCTCGCTGCGTGCGGGGCGCCAGGCTTGAAGGAGCCGTGTGTTGAGCGCCGTGCTCCAGCAGCCTCTGCCAGTACACCGTGGGGTTTGGGGTGTTTCATTAAGGAGTATTTCCACTCTGGGCTCTTGCCTGGAGCCAGTGCCATGCCTGGGCAATCATAACAACGTTTTTGGCTGCAAGGGACATTAAAGACGATACAGTTTCAACCCCCTGCCACGTGCAGGGACACCTTCCACTAGGACAGGTTGCTCCAACACGCTACCCCCGCCCCCCCCGCCAACCTGGCCTTGATAACTGATAACATTAATTTTCTAAGATAAGCCTTTACGGGTCACAGCTGCCCTGGTGCACAAGATGTGAGAATATGGAAAAAAGAAATAACATTTTTCTTGGTTTTCAGGGTCTTCTTACAATCCTTAATTTTTAATGAGGTAGTTCAATAATGTAGCTGTGGTTTCATCATCAGCAATTATCTATGTACACATCATGACCTTAGGAAATAAAAACAGAGCAATAGTAGAAAATACAGAGCTATTGGTTTGAATACTAGCTAGATATACATTCACTAAAACACAAGCACTGGGGGGATTATATTAATTTGCAAGGAAAACCAAGTGATCGGAATGTAGTAATGCATTTTGATAGCTAGATATAAATTTAACCTGAGGAAGAATTGTAACTTTATGGTGGTAGTACCTAATAAGTCACATTTTTATAACCTTGCACGGAAAAAGCAATCTATTAGAATATTATAATAGTTATGTAAAGATGTATGTGGATGTAGGAAGGTGTAAACTATGTATTTTGTGTCAGCATTTCTTGATTTTCCTGAAAATACGAATTTTATTATTGCAAATAGCGATTTTTCATTGTTTTTCACATGGCCTTTTAGTTATTTTTCACTGAATGTGCTAGAATGAAATCCAGATCATGTGTGATAACATAGATACCATGGAAGATTAACGATTCACTGTGAGATAGATTAAATAAAACACCCTTTACAAGTTTATTCCTGTATGTCTGTACTCTCTGTTAAGTCAGATTGGTCAGGGATGACTGGTAAGCAGAACTGAAATCCTGGCTTTGAAAGTGCGCAGATAGTGAGGTCGGACATTGTAGCTATGGCTACTCTTAGCTCATGCTAATTAGCTATGAGATCAGAAAAACATTTTTCCACATTATTTTTCATCAATGTTTGCTTGTGATGAGGTAAACAAAGATGTCCATAATAGACTTCATGATTGCAATAAACAAAGTATGTCTGAGCTATTGCTTGCCTAGTGTTACTTTTTTTTGTGCTATAAGCCTGAATGCTGGGATGCTATTGTATACTTGATTTAAATCTTTTTGGTAGTACTGATACAGTAAAAGAAGCCCTTGAATTTATCTTTCAAAAGAATAATGCTTAATCTTCAGTGTTTCTTCTAGATTCTCAATGTGCTGTTTCAGCCTCCATTTGCAAATTAAAATGTAAAGAGAATGTCTTAGTCCTTTATGCTGTAGACAAAGTTCAGAAATCAACCAGATGGAATAAATAACCTTTCATTACTGACTGTATGCAAATATCGGTAGCAAACAGAAGCTGGGACTGTGTAGTTTCTGTTTGTTGGATATTGAGCGAAGTGAGATACAAAAACTGGTTCAGAAGGGTGATACAATATCCTGCATTAATCTGAGCACCTTCAAATCAAAGTATGAAAAATTAATTTGGATATAAAAGTCAATTAGCAGCAGGAAAGGTGGTCTGTGTTCCAGAGCTGCACTTTAGAAAAAGATGTGTGGGGAGGGTGTGCATCTATTTGTTTGTTTTTAAATCAATCCATCTGTCTATCTATATATATAAGCTACTCTAGAATTGCTCCATTGGGGTATTTAAGCATATTGTTAATTTAAACCAGGTGACTAAGCTCAGTCTGTTTCATGTTAGATGTGTTTAGGTGCTCAGATGAAATAGGTGCTGTGAAGAGACCCTTGTAAATCAGTGTTGTCAGGTACTGTTTTTTAGAATAGTAGCAAAAAGTGGTTGTTTAGAAAAGGACTTTTCTGATGTGCTCTCAGGTGAAGAAGCAGAGGTAAGCTTTCAGGCGTTTGAGAAACTCTCAAGGTTATGCTTTAAATCTTTTCAAGCTTTCTGGCTATATCAGCTGATCTAATGAAAGTTATTAGTCCATATTTCCCTTTCTGGGGTGAGGGAAATATTGCAAGTGAACTTTTGCTGACAAGCTATAGCAGACTGTCTTGGGATGCTCAGTGGATGATGACCCAAATTCAGTACTCTGATCTGTTCTGGGCCTGTCTAATTTCTCATCTGCAGATATAAAGAAATTAAATGAGGACATGTATAGTAAAGAATGAAGTGGATAAGTCTGAAGTTACAGAACCCTGAACGAGATAAATGTTCAAGGACTGGTATACATCTAGTGTTATATGAAAGGAACTGCACTTATGGTGTAAAATAAAGTAATAAGGAGAGCATGTTTTGGGCCTCAGCAACTGGCCATCTTCCAAATCCTGCAAGGACTCACTAACGCTTTACTTTATTCTGGAGCTACACTGAAATCAAATGACGTGGCACTTACATGTGTAAGAGTTTGTGAGATTGTGTTCTAAAGGCTACGTAACCTTGTACCTTGTTGTATGAAGGTAGGCTGAGTTAGGAGAGGGACAGAAGGGAAAAGGCAGGGAGAGAACTGCAGACCCTAAAGAAGCTCAGGGTGCAGTTCAGTTTAACACTCTAATTTCTTTCCTGAGCAAGAATCTGCAGTGGCACAGGGTGAATGTTATGACTTTGTTTTAACATATGGCTCTGCTGAAGTCTGTGTGTGTATCATGATGTTATAATTGCATTCATTAGTCATGGTACTTGGAAGTCAGAGTGTGCTCTCCAGGGTGGAGAGGTGATGGCAACGCACTCCATCGGCACAAATGTGGGATGCTGGGAAGAAGGTGAAGTGGGAAGGCGTAGGTGAGGATAAGTGATTGTATTGCTTTCTATCTGTTCACAATGTAAGTTGAATTGGGCCTGTATGTGAAGCAGAGTGTTGTTGGTCTTATGTATAACTTAATTGTCTCTTGCTTTCTCCTTTCTCTGTGTAAAAAGGATCATTTGCTAATAGATCACTACTTATCTGTGCCTTACAGCATACCAAGTGTACAGGATAGAGGGAAATATGCATTTAGGTGTGGAAGCATGGTTTGATTTAACTTATTCTTGTGAGGACTGTGTGACATCTAGGGAGACTGAAATTGTCTTATGTGAGAGAGACCCTGTGATGTGCATGTTTTGCCTGATAGCCCACCAAATTCACTTGATGGACTTCTGAATAAGTGAAAGCTTGCAAGAATGAGTTAAAAAAAAACTGTAGTATCTTAAATGTGAAATGTTACTGTAGTTTGCTGAACAGCTTTTAGTGAACTGGAGCTCTGAACATTTAAAGGATGTTTTCTTCATCTTAATTTTTTACTCTTGACTGTGCTTGTGAACAATTTTGGGAGAAAAAAAAGGATATTAACGCCTCCCATCCCCCTTAATATATGTGAGACTAGCAAAGTAAGTTGGTGTTTTTTTCTGTTCCATGGAAATAGCATGTCAAAGTAAGATACGTATGGAGGCAAGATTACACCTTAGTTTCAGTCATTTTCAGCATCTTCTTAATAAAGTATAAGTACTTTACACCCTTTAGTAAGTGCAGGAAGTTCAGTACTTTTTGAAACCCTCTAAATGCCTAACCCCTCCTTATAAAAGTCTGGTTTTAATTATTATCTTGATTGGTGATGATAAGATATTTCTGAGTTGCAGACTACATCTTTTATAACCTTCACATCTGATTGCAAGGTTCTTTGTGAAAGAGTGAACACTTCATTATGAAATAGTGCCATTACTTTTTACAAGCAGATTTAGTTTTGCTTCAGTAATCAAGTACACTAGGACATCATATTTCTTTAAGGCATTCATGAAATCAAGGGTTATACTTTTTAAAGCGTTTGCTTGCAAATATCATCTCTTTAAATGACTTTGCCCAAGGAGAGAAGGAAATACAGGCTACCAACAAAATAGGTAAATACTGTTAGTATTTTATTACAAGCTTCAAGAACTCCTCAAGGCATCAAGTTCAGAGAAAAGAGCGAGAGATTATGGGGAGGATATTTATTACTACAAACTGCGAAGTCAACAGGGACTACTAAATGTTCTTACAGTCATAATAGCCTATCTCATGTTAATTCTAGCCTAAAGCTCTGTGACTCTTTATGTGCGGAGATAATGGGGGTAAAACTGTATTTTTAGTTTAGCAGCAGATTCCTCCCAACCGTGGAAAACAAATTAAGAGAGCTTTGCGAATGAAAAATGATTTGGGCTTTGAAGGAATTCCCAGCAATAATATACAAGACTTATTACCCTAGGTAGTTAGAGGATCCCATATATTTGTGGCTGATAGTAGTCATTTTGATTGAATATTGCCTCAGTAACTTGTTTTCAAATAATTTGCCTTTAACCCAAATCTATTGATCCTAAAAAAGAAGACCTTTTCAGTAATGTTCTTCTTGTTTGTACTTTCTATGTGTACCTTTGATAAAATGCAGTGAATGTTGCCCAGGCAAAATGCTGCATTAAATGGTAAAGTTATGTTTAACTTACCTGGAATTCACTACATATCAAGATTCAACACATCAAGACCTGTGTTTAATAGGTCCAGATCTGAGAACATAGGTACATTTTTTTCAAGTAAAAGACACTACAAGTAGTTTTTCTAAAATAATGCATTACAAACCTAGGAAATTCAGTTTAAGGCTATTACTATTCATTATTTGTTTTATGCTATTGTCTAGGAGCATGACTGCTTTGGGTTAGGAATGCCATAAATATGGGGGAAGGGGAGGAAAGCATTCCACCCCCCAGAGAACATATTGTCACAGTATAGTAAGAAATAATATGTAGATGTCAGCAGACTAGTTAGTGCAAAAAAAGAAACCAGAAATTTCCTTATGCAGCCTCACATACTGTCTGCATAGGTGTCAAAGGAAAAAGATGTTAAGCGTTTTGAAAAAGACCTTAGTGTCAATCTGTGAAGAAGTCCTTCCGACAGTGATGAGTAGGTAAGGAGAAGACAAAATATGATTGGCAGAAACAAAATTAATAACAGGTTGCTAAAAGCTGGAGTTAATGAGAACTAAAGGAAGGAGTCACCACGGACTATGAATATGTGGTGGTATGGAGGTTGGGATAGACCAGGGAAGGCTTTGAACAGATGCACTCTTTGTGGCAAATAACCAAAGGAACCACCTGGAAGGCAGTCATGAAAATGGCAATGTGATCAGAGCCGTGATCTCAGATGATGGGCTTTTGCAAAACATTTTGAAGGAGTTGGGTTGGATTAATCAGGGATGTGAAAAAAGGTGTGCTCAACTTGTGACACAGTATTGAGTATCTGGACTAAAGCTTCAGCTTTGTGCCTCAAAAGGAGAGGCTGGTCTGACAGAGCTGCTCTCTGCAAGAGGGTGCTCTAAGATCTTTATACAGCTAAAATGATGTGGAACTGGAGATAATGCTCAGCTAATCACCCTCAGTGATGGAAGTGAAGGTGGTGCTGGTCATATCACTTAGGAAAGGGAGAAGCTTGGAAGCACTGGGCAGGTGAAAGATTGTCAGCACTGCCCTGTGGAGCTGAATATCTATAAGCTAATGGTAGAGAGAGACACACATTTCAATTCACATACTTCAAAAAGAAGTCTGGAGTAGAGAAGCAGAGCTATAAGTTATTCTACTAAGTGGGGTAGTGGAGGTTTTGTATTAATGAAGAGACTCTTCTGTAACAGGATAAAGAAAAAGGAAGCCAAGGACAGGGCCTTATAAAAATGAAAGTGTGCATCCTTAATGTAGGCGCTTTTTTTTGGTATTTTGGTAATTACTTTTATGAAGGGGATTTTTTTTTTTTTACACTTTGATGAAGTGAAGGTACCTTAATATTTTATTCTAAACAAAGTACATGATATTCTTCATGCCTTGAGGGTGTAAGGTTATGAGTTTTTAAGTCATGATGATTTTGCCATATTTTAGAACATTTATTATTCGATCTTTTAATAGCTGTGAGAAGAAGCAAACATGTATTTAATGGAGTTGTGATGCTATTCTTACATCCACGTGAAGACAGTAATTTTAATATTTTTAGAAAAATTTATGTTTCTTTTAAGTGGAAAAGGAATACAAAAATATCTCTTCATACTGGAAATGTTGAATCAAGGATTTCTCATCTCGGTCTTTTTGTTAATGATTCATGGTTTCACTGGCGTTCGGAATGCTTGTCACTTACGCTGTCCTTTGAGAATAGCTATAGCTGTTTAATGGCCTACATGTTCCTGTAGTGCAAAAGTGTATATAAAGTCACTAGAATCTGTTCCCAAAGCATATACTGCCAGAAAGCCAGTTATATTTTATATTGCATTGGACCCTGCAGTGTTATAAAAAATGGCATATCCCTTTTTTTTCATAGCTTTATGACCAGCATCAAGCAGTTTATTGCAGACCTGGTTTATGCCCTGCAAGAGTGCAGCATAGTAGACTCTTGTGCATGCTTTGTTTTCAGCGCCAACTCTGGAAGCAATTTTGAATCTCATTTGATTTTAGTTGCATCTATATTCTCTTTGTTGTATCTGTTTGAATCAGTACTGAAAAAATTAGACCGCTGTTGGTTTCACTGTTTTAAAAGGCATTCAGTTTATTTTAGGTTAGTTCAAATTCTGTTTTTACATCACACTTAACAATTTCTTTCTTAACCCTTTAATGCCATTGTGACTTCATACAGCTAGGGTAAAACGTGCCATTTCCAGTGATGAGGGGGAGAAGAGCTCAGCAACATCTAAGTAAGGATTCAAATCTACAAAGCCAGGAAAGACATTTGCCCACATTCGTTTCAGTGAGAACTCATATGGATAATCCCTTTATAAGTTAATTGGGATGTTTCATTGGTAAACGAGGCAGCCAGGATCCACATGCAAGCATCTGTGGCCTTCTGGGAGACTTGGCTGTCGCTGACAGAAACAATGTTGAGAAGCCTCTTTGCTTGTACAACATCAAGACTCCTGTGCTGAGCCTTTGGATCTAATTAGATCCCTATTCAAGGGACTTGTCTGGCTTAACCTTTAAATTGTATCTGGAAAAATGTGTTTCTCTAGTGGGTCTTTTGTTTTTCATAATTTGTATCAAGTTGTTGAAGTGAGTAACATAGCAACTGTTATCTTAGTGATACTATTTTACAAGCAAACTTACTTCTTGATTATGATATGGCTATAATTGCCAAAATGTGGAGTGTGGGGGACAGTTAAGGATCATAGCCCAGTGTTAGAAGGAGAGCATGAACCACGGGTGGTTTTGATGTCCCAGTTCAGCAAAGTTCTTCGGAACCTGTATGCAAGCAGTTGATCCTTCTTCCAGCAGCAAAGTCCTTTTATCAGGACTTGTTCCAGTTTTGGAAAAGGATCAGATACAGCTGTTTTGCTGAGAGGAAGACTTGATGACTGCCTCTGTGGTTTTGTACAGTGCTCAGCAAAGTGTAAATGCTGAAATATTGCTCTGTGGAGCAGAGGGGAAAAACTAAACTGCATTTTTCTCTCTGCTGCCCAGGATTGCTAAGTCCTTGCAAGTAGGAGGGTATCCTGGGCTGGGAGAAATACAGCTGGCTGAGAAATCAGGGAGGAGCAGCTCTGTGTGAATTGCCTGTTTTGGCAACAGATCCAATTGTAACTGTTCGTGTGAATTATAGGTGTTTTTGTTTTATGAATGGTCCCTGTGCAACAGGTATTTTATGTGGTAGTGACAGAATTCTGAAGCAGGCTGTTTTGTTCGGAGTTCTGCTGACTACATCACTTAACTAAACAAGGCATTTTGTTATGAAGTGCCTGAACAGAATTACTAAAATTTGTAATGCTAGCCAAATCCACCAAGTTACAATTTAGCTCACTGCAGTATGAATTACAAACAGTTCTTGTGCTTATTGTTACCATTCAAGTTCATGGAATGCCTTAATAAAGACAATAGAGGATTATCACATGCTTTGCTTTTGTACAGAAATAGATGGTACAAGAACACCAATTTTGTCTCACTTATAAATAGCTTCTGGAAGTAGTGGTCTGTGAGGGAATAGGGATGATTGACTCATTGAGAATAATTTATCCTGGAAATTAGCATTTTTGTAAATGTACTATCCATGGCGAACTAAATTTACATTCATCTAATTGTTATTAATGATCTTCTATTTAATAGTTTATAAATTGTTGTCTGACTTTGTCACTTTATCACTGCTTTGTCACATGTGATGTGTGACAGCCCTCTGAGTCATCTTGATAGTTTCTGATTCTCACAATTACAGCCGTCATAGTTTTGTAATCACATGAGACTGTGGCTCTCCTCTATGAAGAGGGCTCATGTGCCTGCATTTCTTACAAAATGGATGTGGTCAAGATGGCCAACTGTTCAGACTTGCAGTGGTTGTGAAGTCTGTTTCACAGTGACTTTGTATTTAATTCAAATTTGTGCAAGACCTTATGATCTGGCTTTCTTTTCAGAGCAAATTCCCCTTTCTTTTGTGAGAAGACAGGGTAGTGTAGTCAGTGTGGGACTGGGAAATGTGATATCCATAGCTACAACTCCTAAGCATGCAACAGTGCATATAGAGGTGATGGAGAGCTGCTGAGTCAAGTAGTGCAAGTGCCAGAAACAGTGTGTATGTTAGCACGGTATTTTACCTATTTTTATATATATATTTGTGTATATGTATCCTGGGTTCAGCAGTAGGAGTAATTTTTCTCCTTCTTAGCTGGTGCAGTGCTGTGATTTTGACTTTCAGCCTGGGAACAGTGCTGATAACACCCATGTTTTTAGCTGCTGCTCAGTAATGTTTACTCTGACCAAGGACTTTCTGAGTCTTATGCTCTGCCAGGGAGGAGGGGAAGGCGGGAGGAAGCAGAGACAGGACACCTGACCCAAACTAACCAAAGAGGTGTTCCATAGTACAGCACGTCATGCCCAGTATATAAACTGGGGGCAGTTACCCAGAAGTGTTAGATTGCTGCTCAGTCGGGCTGGGTATCGGTCGGTGGGTGGTGAGCAATTGTATTCTCTTCCCTTGTTATTTCCCTTATCATTGTTATTATTGGTGGTAGCAGTAGTGATTTGTGCTATACCTTAGTTACTGGAGTGTTCTTATCTCAACCTGTGGGAGTTACATTCTTTTGATTCTCCTCATCCCTCCAGGAGCGGGGGGAGGAAGGGGGGGAGTAAGCTAATGACTGCCTGGCTGATTTACGGCTGGGCTTAAACCACAACAATATATCAGGTTTCTAGTTTGGGAATTTCTTGTGTATCTCTACCGAATTATTTTTTGTATATGTACTTGCATGTGTATATGTCCATTGTGTGTATATATATATATGTATATATATATGCACATGCACACACATGATGTATACATGCCTCAATTTCACCCTTTTATTCATTTCTGCTCCATGCGTGAGTGGTCTTGCACAGGTCTGTTTCTCACCAGTAAATAGGAATAACAATGATTTTCCACTTCCTTCTCAGGATTGTTGTGTTTTATTAATCCATGGTTTTGAGGTGCTGTGACCATGCTGACCAGTTGTAGGGAAAACCCAATAGTGCTGGATTACCAGAGTGCTGTAATTAGTGCCAGGAAGAATTAATGGTATAATCACACAAGTAAATATACAAAGTCACTGAATGGTAGTTTTATGCATGGTTACAAACGATGTCAAAACTATAGGATCTTGCCTAATCAAATTATTTATTAGGCACAGCTGGTTTACTGCTTCCAGCAAAACAACCTGTAGCTTAATTGCTCCTTCTACTGCACTGGTTTTATGCATGGTCTTTCTGGCCCCAGTACCCCAAGAAAAAAGCCCTGCCTTGGGCTTCTTGAGAGTTGTGCAAGAAACAGTGGGTCATAAGTCATCCATGTTGAATTAATGTTGTTGTCATGGGACATCGATAGCATAATGAAGGGAAAATAAGGGCATTAAGGAGAGTTAGTCCTTCAATAGGACTTCTCTTCTGATTTCAGTGATATGCTAAATAGAATTGTATCTCCTTTTTTTTTTTCCCTAAGAAATAATGATAATGTCTTTTACATAATTAGTTTGAGGAAGAAATAGGAACCTTGTTTTTAAGTAGTACTAATTTTGTTTGTATTTCATTCAAAATCGAATTGTTTTATACATTTAGGAATACAGTACGGAAAGCTGCCATATGCTATCAATCCTAAAATGTCTTTTTCTCTGAGGTAGTTTTTGAGTAGTTCAACCATTTTGCTCTAATAAAGTACAAGGTTAAATATCCTGTCCTGACCCATGTTCTAGAATGACAGTTCACTATTATGATTTTATTTTCAGGCTATGAAGCCAGGTAGGTGAAAGGTGCTGGTTCTTAGTTACTTAGATTGTAAATGACTGAAATAATTTTTCATTTAATCATTGAAGCCCTTTATGTGAGTGTTGGATTTTCAAAATAATCACCTTTGTTTAGGGGCATGAGTCTGTTGGGGGTGAACAGGTGATGTTCAGTCACACGAGACTTGTCTGTTGTTCATTCAGGTTGTTCATTTGCTTATCAACACCAATTACTATTCATTCCTACAGTGTAATGGTAATTACGTGCTTATTCCTCTTTTGAAGGGAAAAAAGGAACATTTTACTGCTGAAATTGTGTCCATGTTAGATGATATCAGTTTAACTTTAGCCTTTACTATTAAATACTTCATATTTTGTTAACAGCTCTGTAGCTAAATACTGTTGAATATGTATTCTTATGTCTTTATACTTCCTATATTCATGTTTGGAAGCAGTGATTTCTTGAAGAAGTAAATACATGTGGATAGAAATAAAACTTGCTATGTTAGTAGTCCTGGATTCAGCTGTAACAGTTATTTTTCTCCTTCTTAGTAGCTGGTGCAGTGCTGTGTTTTGGTTTTAGTATGAGAACAATGCTGATAACACACCAGTGTTTCAGCTGTTGCTCTGTCGCACCTACCCTGGCCAAGGATTTTTCAGTCCCATGCTCTGCCAGTGAGGAGGGGCACGGGAAGCTGGGAGGAAGCAGAGGCAGGACACCTGACCAGAAGTAGCCAAAGGGGTATTCCATTCCACAGCACATCATGCCCAGTATAGAAACTGGGGGGAGTCACCCAGAAGGCCCAGATCGCTGCTTGGGTTTCGCTGGGTATCAGTCAGCAGGTAGTGAGCAATTGTATTCTCTCTCCTTGTTATTTCCCTTATTATTCTTATTATTGGTGGTAGCAGTAGTGGTTTGTGTTGTACCTTAGTTACTGGACTTTTCTTATCTCAACCTGTGGGAGTTACATTCTTTCCATTCTCCTCCCCATCCTGCCAGGAGCTGGGGGTAAGAAGGGAGGGAGTGAGCGAGCGGCTGTGTAGTTCTGAGTAACTGGCTGGGCTTAAACCACAGCAGTTGGTTTATCAGGTAAAACTCTGCTTTTCATTACTCTTTTGCTTTTATTTATGCAGTGCTCAGTCCAATTAATCTGTACTAATTAAGTGTGATTCTGAGGTCTTACAGCTTTATGAATAAAAAAATACACAAATTGGAATTTCTTCTGCTACTGAATATTGGGATTGAGCAAGAGGAGATCTCCACCTTTCTTGCCTCTACTGTATTCCTTGCCCCTCCCTGCATGTCTTTTGTAGGCTTCTTAACTATGTAGAAGTTCACCATCTGTGCAGATCACTTAGCACATTCTTATTGTGTGTGGTTCAGCTACCATGTGTGTCATGGCAAGTGCTCGAGTGTCAATTTTAAGTCACATCAGTTATCGCTATCTTCCCATCTCTGTAGACTTGGAAGTGAGAAGCTGTGGACTCTACAATACCTCAGAACTTGTGCAAAAAATCCCTCATATCCCATTGCATACCTGGGGCTCTCTCAGAGGTGTCTACCTTGTCAGAACTTGTCTGTCTCCTTGAGCATTAGGTAGGTTCCTAGTTTTCACATGTGTATTTGAAGGAAAGGAAAAGTAAGATGGAAATTCAGTTTTCCATTTGTGTTTCTGGTCATCAGATCTTGCTTAAACTGTTGAACATGGCTAATGTACTTTGTCCTATATTTCTCTTTGTTAATTTCCTCCAAAATAAGTAAGCAGATTCACTTCTTTTATTCCTGACAGGTTTGTTTGTTTTGTTTTTTAATCAATAGCAATGGGAAGCTGAGAAAAATAAAATATACTTCCACTTGCTTGTGTAATAGCTGTCACTGGAGTGATTTTGTCAGGAAAATAACTCTAGATATTCATATGTGGCAATTTCCAATTTGTTCTGTAGAGCCCTCTGAAAACTTTAGGCCTGTTTCTAGCAGGTCCGTGAAAAGTCAGTCAGAAAAATAAGCTCTACAGTGGGCTTAAATTGATTTTGTGGGCATTCAGCACTGCCATGGTAGAATTCTTAAGGTGGCTTCCAAAAAAACGTTGTTTGTAAGCCAGTGCTACAGGGCAGTGATGCACATAGAAGACTATGCATATTATTTATCTGTATATTTTCTGCACTTAAGTGAATGGCAACATCAAACAGGAATAATTTTCCTTCATATCATTCTTTAACCTTGAACCTTTCTCATTTGGAGACTCAGTTTCCCAAATGTGCAGATTTCAGGGAAATAGAGCCATAAATTTCTTAAAACACTTGACCATTATTCCTATTCTGATTTTCTAAAAAAAGTAGATTGCTTATAAAGTGCTAAATTCAGGATGCCACCAGTGCAGCTCAACAAAACCACAATAAAAATCACATGAAAGCGGAATCGAGCTGTTCACTGCATACATCAGTCTGCTGTATGCTAGGAAGGAGGGACAAGATTAACAAATACTATAACCAGTCCTGAACAAGAATCTCTGTTTAATGACATTTAAAGCTAGATTAGAGAAAACACAGGGAAGTAAACAAGAGCTGAAGGAAGCAATCTGTTTTGGAGGGGGGATGGGGCCACATGATTCTTCCCCTTCCTGGTATGAAATGAGTGTGGGAACAGAACAATATATTCAGTGCTCTAACATTTGCATTACAAATGCTTGTACTGTTTAGAAAAGAGCTAACAGATTGTCATTGCCCAGAGCACTGGCATTGCCATGATTGCTCCAATATAACATGGCTGTTAAACTTTTTCTTAACCCTTGCGCTACCTTCGCTCAGCTTGAAAAGAGTTATTTGCCTAGAGTTAGCCTTTCTAGACATAAGCACATTTTAATGCCCACAGAGATCTGGACAAAAGAGTTATCTGTTTCGATCACTAGCGTCCAAGATATTACATTTTTCGAGATGTATGGAATTTCTAAAGTACTGGAGTAATAGATGATGCACAGCTCACTCCTCAGAGCATTGTTGAGATTGCACCCTTGGCTGGTGGGAAGATGAAGTATTAGTCAAGGCTTTTCACACATTCTATTTTGTCTTGTATTCTCTGCAGTGTTCTGAAAGCTGTAGGCAATAAAGTAAACATCCTTTTGTCATTTATGCCTTTGTTACAGTGCTGTTATTCTGTCTGATTTCAGTTGTCCTAATTTAGGTTGGTAGAAGCTGGAAGAGAATCTTGTCCTCTGATTAATCAGTGATTCCTCTATAAATTAGTACATTTTGAAAATTGTGAGGGTTTGTTTTGTAAATATTATTAAAAATTCTTCTGTAAACAAACAAAAAAAAAATACCCACAACCTAAATTTGTCTTGAAGTTCTACAGCTAATTGGCAACAGTGAATCGCACAAATTTTTTGAGCTTGTCTTTTTGGGTCTAGGTTTTCATATCAAAGTTATCAGTACCCCTAAAGGGGTATCAGCACTAGGACAGGAAGAACTGAAAACTCTTGCAGGAAAAAAAATGGAGGATTCTTGTGCCTCTTGCTAAATATAGTCACAAAACCTATTTGTATGACTTTTGAGTTTTATTACATTCTTGTCTTCTTATTCTTACTTGTTCATGGTTATCTATTCTTATCCAGTCATGCTTCAAAGCTTTGGGTAATTGTTAGTGGTTTTCACCCCATCAAAGAAAAGCAGATCTGTATAGACATCTATCAGACCTAAGTGTGGTTATGAAAATTACTAATCATCTCAGCAAAGCATAGCTGACAAATGCTAGAATATTCCTCCTTGCATTAGCAAAAAAGTATATATCTGTAGGAACACTCTCGCTAAAGTAAAATAAGACCAAGCTGTCCTCTACTTTGTAGGAGTATATTAAGTGTAACTAAATCACCTTATGAGATGGCAAATAGATTTTCTATTTAAGTGTTAGTGAATCTGCTTCCATCAGTAATAAAGCGTGTCAGTGGAAAAAGGCAATGATCTTAATTCCAGCCTGCAAACCTAACCACAATATTTAAATTTGTTGCTTAAAACTAGCTCCTCAGTCTTATACTGATACAACCAATCAACTAGTGATAATACACTTGCATTCAAATGAAATTCTGCTGTTTTTTGCCTTTTAACAAGGTCAATTCACATCTCTCTCTCTCTCTCAGGGAACATAGCCTGAACAGTCTGGTCTGTGCCAGGACAATGTGTTAGCATTTGAAGTTTTAACTGAACTTCAATTTATTTACCAAATATAAAAAAAAAATCTTGTGCTTTAGACACTCCATCTCACGACTGTCTCTGAATTGTCAGTCATATTAAAGAAATGTCCATGTTAAGGCAGATATATATTCTTCGGATTCAAGATCTCTTAGGAGGTGGATGAGTGTTTCTTCCAATATTGCTTCAGTTCAAGTAACACTGTCATCTTTTCTTTGGCCCCAAAGTGTCATAGGATGGGTTTACTGGTGGGTCCAGCTCAAGAACATGTAGGAAAGTCACAACTCTCCAAATTTCTACTTAATTTGCTTTTGTCTTTTGGTCAGTAAGATGCAAGAACATCTTTTGAGTTTTACCTTACCTGAGACATTAAATCAGCTTCAGAAAACTGTAAATATGATGACTAAAAAAACCCCAAACAAAAAATATCTCCTCTTTTGCTTTATTCATTCAATAAAATAAACCAAACATTTATATTTGAAGAAATATTAATCCTTAAACTTAAATAGTTCTAAATTTAATGAGTTGGTTAGTGTTTGGTGTTGTGATGTCATCTTCCATTTACAACCGATTATAGTACCAAAAACCCTTTCTCATTAGCATACAAAATATCTTTGATGTTGATATAAGTTGCATCAAGAAATTGTTATATGACAGCTTGCAACTAGGTGTAAAATTTCTCAAACAATTATCTGAAAGAAGAGTATATCAGTTCAGCATTTAATGGACAACAGAAATATGTACTTTGAAGTAGAGACATGGAAATCAACATTATCTGGGAAGTTTTGACTGTACATAAGGGATCTGTGTGTCATTTAAAGAATGAGAACTTCAGAAAATTTGCAAAATAAAACTATTTCAATGCAGATATATGAACCTGAAACAAAGTTTCTTCTTGCCAAATACAGGGCTTAAGGTCCATTTTTATGATTAGGTAAATCATTCAAATTAATTCCTTATTTAGTCAGATTTCCTGAACAGAGTGTATTGTCACACTGAGGAAGTTGAATATATAAAAAAAGCCCATTAATATTCTAAGTAATCTTTTTCAGGATGAAAGTGTCATCTCAGATGGGCTGGCGTCTTGTATAAAGGGCTGTCATTAAGTTCTTTGAGAAGTTAGCATTTTGTGGGGGCTGGTTTTTGCCTCTTGGTGTTACCAGCTTTACCACTACTAATTAATTTATGACTTGCAGTTAAAATCTGACATAAATATTCTATATAGAACATAGAAGTGTCTAACATGCATATGTTTCAAAACGCTGCATCAAGGATGATATAATGGCATGGTCAAAAAAAAAAATATCATGTAGCTGCTGCATTACAGAATTTGTTCAAATGTCTAAGAAATAATCAATAGGAATTTGTGGTTGAGGAATGGTAATTATATCAATTTTTTTTTATTTGGAAGAGAAAAAAGCTGTTTCTGCAATTATTTTGACTATTTCATCAACCTAAAACAACCTTATCGTTCTGAATTTTAAGAACGGGTTTTGGCTGACAGAAAAGGGCAGATTTGTTATTATATAAATTGCAAAGAGACATAATATTCGATTAGCAGGCTTGGCAGCAGTGGTCATGGATGCATGCAGTAGCAGAATCTCTTGTGTCTATTACAGTAAAATCTAATTAAAATTTAACTAAGCTGATGGCATCTTGTTCTGGGTTCAGCAGCAGCAGTCATTTTTCTCCTTCTTAGTAGCTGGTGCAGTGCTGTGATTTTGACTTTCAGCCTGGGAACAGTGCTGATAACACCCATGTTTTTATTTGTTATTTTCAGTTGCTGCTCAGTAATGTTTACTCTGACCAAGGACTTTCTGAGTCTCGTGCTCTGTGAGGGAGGAGGAGAAGGTGGGAGGAAGCAGAGACAGGACACCTGACCCAAACTAGCCAAAGAGGTATTCCATACTATAGCACGTCATGCCCACTGTATAAACTGGGGGCAATTACCCAAAAGGGTTAGATCACTGCTCAGTCAGGCTGGGTATCGATCGGTGGGTGGTGAACAGTTGTATTCTCTTCCCTTGTTATTTCCCTTATCATTATTATTACTGGTGGTAGCAGTAGCGGTTTGTATTATACCTTAGTTACTGGACTGTTCTTATCTCAACCCATGGGAGTTACATTCTTTCGATTCTCCTCCCCATCCCCCCGGGAGTGGGGGAGAGAGAATGGGGGGAGTGAGCGAGCAGCTGCATGGTCCTGAGTTACCAGCTGGGCTTAAACCACAACAGTTCTTTTTGGCGCCCAACTTGGGGCATGAAGGGTTGAGATGACAACAGATCTGACTGGAGTGTGTCTAATCGTATTCGTGATAAGCATTCATTGTTTTGGATTAATAGTCACTCGTCACAATGCTGATTTATTGGCTCTCAAAGTTGTTGCTCTTGATCGCAGAGTTTCAGCATGTCTTACCTTACTTTCCGCTGGTATTTGTTGTGTTAGTGTTTATTGGCTGGGGGCCTTGGACTAAGGTTCTTGTTTCATTGTACTTTACGCTAGTGATTTGTAATACAATAGATTCATTGATCATGAAACTGATCTGGCTTGCTTTCCCAGTGTGGTCACCACCTCTATACTTTGGGAGGTATATAATAGAAGTGTTTAGCAATTACACATCTTTTTCCCCTCCTCAGGTGGTCAACCCATGAAGGAGACATTTCCTTACGTTCCCAGCCCCCCCACCAGAATGTTTACAGCATCATTTGAGAGTTCTGAAGGTTTTGAATGGCATTAGGTACCCTTGAGGCCTGCCTGCTGATTGTGATGGGGATCACCATGTTGGCACACATACGGAGTGTGTTTTACGCATGAGCATTTCGTCTGGTCTTGAGAGTTAAGCAGAGTCAGGTTTGGGTCTTGTCTAAGGTTAGACGATAATATAGGAGGAAGAAGAGTTTTTCCCTCAGGCTGGACAGCCATGAGTGGCAGGGAGTAGGGGACAGTATGAGCGAGTATCTAGTCCACTGGTCCCCTCCAGTGCTTTGGGGGTATATCACATCCCCTACCATGCACCAGCCTCTGGGAAAATCAAATGGTACAATGGGCTGTTAAAAACTACACTGAGAGCAATAGGTGGTGGGACTTTCAAACATTGGGGTACACATTTACCAAAAGCCACCTGGTTGGTCAGCACCAGAGGATCTGCCAACAGAGCTGGCGCAGCCCAGTCAGAGCTTTTACATACTGTAGAAGTGGACAAAGTTCTTGTGGTGCACGTAAAGAATTTGCTGGGGAAGACAGTCTGGGTTATTCCTGCTTCAGGTAAAGGCAAAACCACTTGTGGGATTGCTTTTGCTCAGGGACCTGGATATACCTGGTGGGTAATGCAGGAAGATGGGCAAGTCCAATGTATACCTCAAGGAGATTTGATTTTAGGGGAAAAAGCCAATGAACTCAATTGTATGCTGTTGCCCTCTACGTAGCACTTTTATAGCCCACCAACTAGATGTCTTCAGGTCACTAGTGGCTGGCCCTGACTTCCCTCTGACCATCATCACAACAAAGAATGAACTTTGATGAAGCCAGATGAGTTCTGTGGTATCATCAGCAGGCAATGATCCAACACTGCACACAACCTATGCGGCTCTGAAAGATTGTTGCAAGAGACGGAGCCTGACGTCACAAACCAGATGGACTCGGCAGGTTTGTGGGGATTGATTCATGCACTAAGGAATGATCTCTGTGTGTTTGTGTGTGTCTGTGTGTGTATGTATATACATGTATATATATGAGGTAAGAGTAATGGTATATTAAAAATGTGGCATCTGAGCATGATGTGAATGGTATGGAATAAGGGGTGGATACTGTCCTAGGTTCAGCAGTAGCAGTCATTTTTCTCCTTCTTGGTAGCTGGTGCAGTGCTGTGATTTTTACTTTCAGCCTGGGAACAGCGCTGATAACACCCATGTTTTTAGTTGCTGCTCAAATATTTAGTCTGACCAAGGACTTTCTGAGTCTCGTGCTCTGTGAGGGAGGAGGAGAAGGTGGGAGGAAGCAGAGACAGGACACCTGACCCAAACTAGCCAAAGAGGTATTCCATACCACAGCACGTCATGCCCACTATATAAACTAGGAGCAGTTACCCAGAAGGGCTAGATCACTGCTCAGGTCAGGCTGGGTATCGGTCGTTGGGTGGTGAGTGGTTGTATTCTCTTCCCTTGTTATTTCCCTTATCATTATTATTATTGGTGGTAGCAGTAGTGATTTGTGTTATACCTTAGTTACTGGACTGTGCTTATCTCAACCCATGGGAGTTACATTCTTTCAATTCTCCTCCCCATCCCTCCAGGAGTGGGGGGGAGGAAAGGGGGGGTGTGAGGCTGCATGGTTCGGAGTTACCAGCTGGGCGTAAACCACAACATATCCAAACTGCCATTGGAGAGGGAGGATTGCGTTCTGTGGATCTCTTTTTATATATGTGTGCATTTCCCATTTTGTTCATTTGTAGCCAAGCAGCTTTTTGTTTGAGCTCAAAAATGTGTTAATCTGCAATTGTTTTGTGTACTGGTGTCTGAAAGCAAATGCAGATCCTGTTATTTGCTACAGTTTTGTGTGATCCTTGATAACTTCCATGGTCTTGATAATTTCTCTGGCCAGGCATTTTCAACTATCAAACATTTGAGCCCTGTTTGGGTCTGCAATTTTACTCAGCACCATTATAATGAAGACTTAGTTATGCAAAATGGGGTTTATGTGAGTTTATTAGTTAACAGCTAAGTCAAAACAGTTAACCACCCGCTGTTGCAATTGCTCTTCTAGTTCACCGAGGATGGCAGTAGTAAATCTTGCATTTCTTTTTTTCTTTATGAAGAAAGTACAATGTTTTCTCATACAACGTGTGAGTCTGGCATATAAATGTGCTTCTTTTCTTGATGTGTGCACCAAAGGCTTGAGGCAGGATTACAGAAGCTGAATAAATAGCAGTATGTGTTCTGGCTTGCTTTTACAGATGAACATGGCTTGGGCTAACTGTCATTGCGGCTTAGAGAAAACTATCTTTTAAGTCTAGACTGTGCTATAAAATGAGTGAGCCACTAACAGTTATTCTATGCAAGTTTCTACATTGCACTTTTACTGTATTCAACTCTTGCTGCTTGAGCTGGATGCGATCAGCAAAGTATCTGTTTCCTTTCCCGTTTTCTGTATTTGATTTTGAAAACATACCAGTAATGGTGGAAGGTCTGTTTCTTTGTGATGTTTATTCCTTCTCTTTGATACTTAACCAAAGAAGACTAATCCAAATATATCAACTGGTAACCAAATGGTAAGTGAAGGTGAACTGTGTGGCAAAAGCAATGAATCTGTAAAAGATCAATTGCTTGATCATTTTATATAGGTTACAGTATATGCAGAGATACAAGAAAACAGCGTTTCTGTAGTTACTGGCAGTGTCCTGTAGATGCTGGAAAAGTGAATATTGAACAAAGATTTGAAACAATCTTACACCACAGATCTGAGAGAGAATGTCTAAGAAAACGATACAGGAATCTCTTTTACTACTGACTTCTTTGACTGCTGTGGTTGTCTGCCTCCACTTCTGGGAAGTTTTCACGCTACAAAATTCTTAAAGTACTTTCATTCAGAGGAGGCTTGTGTTTATATTTAAATGTTTTCCTGTGTAATATAAGAAAAAAGCTTTGTTCTATAATAATTAGCAGATACAGTAGAATGATTGGAAGCAGACCTGGAGTCTAATGGAGTTTAATGAAATTATGGTGCAGCATGAAATTTCTTTCCAATGGAAACTTCTTGTCAAGTACAGTGAAGCTCTCTCCTGCTGTCCCTCAGGAGCATCTCAATCTCTCTGGAAGTATATGAGATATTTGCATCTATTAAAGTGATTGGCAGCATTTTCAATACATTTTCCAATTATCTCTGCAAACACTTTGGAAAAGTCAATTGCCTAAAGCTCCTTTCCCCCCTAGTTATGCTGCTTCTTATTTAAATAAGGTAAAAAAAAAGAAAAAATGTTAAGTAACAGAGCATGTCTCTGCTATGGCAAATGTAAAAGGTCAGATCCTTATTGAGAGCAAACTGACTTCAGTGAAACTATGCAAATATTTTACAGCCATTTATGTCCTTTGACAATCTGACCAGAAGCTGTCATGGCATGAAACATGCTGCTGTACTCTCCTGCACTGTTTGGAATAAGTACTTTGTCACAATAGAATACATTGGTACTTCCATGTGCAAGAGATCTTATGTATGTGGAGTAAATAATCCTGAGATATGACAGTGGGTTTAATTCTCAACTCAAAACATATGCAGTGAAGAGAAAGTTTTATAGAGTGGTTTCCTCACCCCCTTCCTGCAAGGACTTCATTATATATAGACAAGACTGCTGAAAGTCACTGAAACATTACTGTTCTTAAGCAGAAATATGCTGGTTTGAGTGGATCTGAAATTCATAATCTGTTAATGTGTGTTTCTTTCCCCTAATACCCCGCCACCAAATTTTTTTTTTTTTTTTTTTTTTTTTTTTTTTTTTTTGCATAGCTGTAAAAAAAAATTAGCTTTGAATGGAAAAAAAGAGCAGAGACCAAAGTAAATCTAAATATGTAAATGTATTTCAAAAGTCATGTCCTTCACATTAAATCTTTAAAAGAACCTCACTGTCTTCATATCATGCTGTTGCCCAGCATCATGCCTACAGATAATACTTTAGACCGCAAACTTCCATTAAATGATATCCATTTTAAACTGACCAACAGATGGCACTATCAGTCTCCTTTTTCTCAGGCGGCTTTGAAGCAAATCTTACGCAAGCCGTTCTTCGGATTTCACTGCTGCTAAATTCAGTAATTTCTTTCTAATTAATATTTCATTTAAATTCCTAATGTCTTATAATCGTGCTTAAAATCTGTGCACGCCTGTGTGTGCAATGAAACAAATTATAAGGATACATATTCATAAATTTAACCTATAATGTGCCTCCTAGTGTATTAAATGACTCTTGAATTTGAATAATTTAAATAGAAAAGGCACTATATATGATCCTCTCAGTTTACCAGATACATACAATAGTGGAGAGATAAGAGACAGTTTGAAAATTGATGGAACAAGCTAAATTGCATAAAACATATACTGCATTAATTTCTGGAAACTCTTTCTCTTCTCTCAAAAATTTATAGGTGTATTTAAGATGCTTCTTCAGCATACGTAGAAAACATCAGCAGCTGATAAACATGATGACTTATAACAGCTATGTTCTCCTATATAATCTGCATTGCTAATGAGATTTTCAGCATGAGACATTACTGAGAAAGTATCAGGAATAAGACCTGATTGACCACAGGGAAAAGAAAGTCTCAAGGAAAGAGAGAGTAATGTAGAGCTTAAAGGAACCATTGCATATTTTGAAGGGATAAATGGCGTACAGTGTAGACATCTAGCTTTGATTAGCTACTGTGGAAGAGAGGGGCTGCTGAGGTTTTACTGTGTGTGCTCCCACCCTTGAAATAAAGAATTTTTTCTTCTTATATTTAAATGGAATTTCCTGTATTTCATCTTGTGCTGATTTTCCCTTCACCCGGTACCACTGAGAAGTGTCTGCCTCTATCATCAAAATCCCCTCCTTTCCCCTTCATTTATATGTATAAATAGATCCCTCTTGAGCCTGGTGAGGCACAGGAATGGGTTGCCCAAGGAAGTTGTGAATGCTCCATCCCTGGCCGGTGTTCAAGGCCAGGTTAGACAGAGCCTTGGGTGACATGGTTTAGTGAGAGGTGTCCCTTCCCATGGCAGGGGGGTTGGAACTAGATGATCTTAAGGTCCTTTCCAACCCTAACTATTCTATGATTCTATGAACAGTCCCATCTCTCTCAGCCTTTCCTTACACGAGAGATGCTCCACTCCCTTAGTCGTCTTTGTGGCCCTTTGATAGACTCTTTCCAGTGTGTGGGGAGCACAGAGATGGACACAACACTCCTGAGGTGCCCTCACCAGAGCTGAGGGGAATCATTGCCTCCCTGTGTTCACAGACAGCACACTTTTTCTTTCACAGTAGTCCCAGCTGCCTTGACAAGGTGATGTCACTACAGGAAGATATAAAGGTTGTTTTGAGTTTTAGTATATATTATTTTATCCTGAAAAGTGATAACTGCTCTTAGAGTATAGTCTGCTTTCTGAAAGGCCAGCCATGGTATAAAGATGTTTATCAGTCTGAATATTTTGGACAGCCATGGGCCAGCTCCTCTACAGTTGTCCTCTCTGGATAGTCAGTTAACTTTGAAAAGCATCTCTAAAATACTACAGGTCTGAACTGTTTGGTTTCACCAGTTGCTGGCTGATTTTGCACAGATATATGTGACTAAATAAAATATGAGTAAGGTTTGGAACCAGGTTTTATTTTCTAATAAGAGAATAGCAGTATTGTTTCAAAGTCCTTGTGGTGACTGACTACAAATAGATGCTTAATTTGCAAAGCACCAGGACAAAGTCTGCTGTGAGGGTGCAAGAAGGCAGACATCGGGCCTAGTAGCAAATGTAAAGAGAGCTTCCCTTATAATCGAGGGTTATTTGGTTTTTGGGGTTTTTTTTTAATATTTTTTTTAATAGAGGTATTTTTCTCACCACAAGTATTTCAGTTATGTCTTGATTAAGCTGTATGATTATAGATGCTTATCAACATAGGACATCTATCTAGGTAATTACAATGATAGTGTAAGGGATAATTATAGAATATAAAAAGTAACTAAGAATGAGTCTGTGGTGGTGCAGTTAAATTCTGCACTGCCAATCTGCTTTCCCTCAGTGGCTGCTGCAGTCACTGGCTTGCTGTCCACTTGCTCTTCTTAAATGTAAACTGGATTAGGGAACTGTTTAATGTGGAAACTTAATAAGATGGAAGTCCAGCATGTATGTGAATGGAGGGAAAGCAACCAAAACACCATCCAAAGCCTCTCCCGTATCATTATACACTGTGTTTCATGACAGACAGAAATCATTCTTCAACATACACTAAATAAATGTATTTTTCCACAATAAATCCTGTTTAGATATACCCAAGGCCCATGTTAGCTCTCTACTTAAGCACATGCTCAAATCCAGTCAGATTTTGTGAAGTAATTAAGCTCTAGTCAGGTGTCGTGGTTTAAGCCTAACTCACGCAGACTCTCTCTCACTCACTCCCCCCTCTTTCTTCCCCCCGCTCCTGGAGGGATGGGAAGGAGAATCGAAAAGAATGCAACTCCCACAGGTTGAGATAAGAACAGTTTAGTAACTAAGGTATAACACAAATCACTACTGCTACCACCAATAATAATAATGACAAGGCAAATACAAGGAAAGAATACTATTTCTCACCACCTAAAACCAAGCCTGACCACACAGTGCACCCCCACCCTTCTGGGTCTCTGCTCCCTGCTCTCCATCCTGGGCATGACGTGCTGTGGTATGGAATAACCTCTTTGGTCAGTTTGGGTCAGGTGTCCTGTCTCTGCTTCCTCCCGGCTTCCCCTCCTCCCTGGCAGAGCATGAGACTCAGAAAGTCCTTGGCCAGACCAAAACATCACCAAGCAGCAACCGAAACACCGGCGCCATCAGCGCTGCTCCCAGGCCCAAAATCAAAAACACAGCACTACACCAGCTACCAAGAAGGAGAAAAATGACTGCTGCTGCTGAACCCATGACATCAGGCTGGGTTATGTGCAAGGACAGGTTTCAAAATTCATAACATATTAATAAATATCTGCTTTATTAACCTAGGATTTGTTAGCCTTTTTCCATCAATACTCTGCTTAGTCAGGGTTTAATTTATGAATATAGATACTTTTTTTTATCTTTTTGTTTGTCTGGAAATCAGCAGTAATATATAAACAAATTATTCTTCATTTTAGGTTTGATTTCAAAGACATAATGAAAGTTAGTAGAATCTTCCCTATAAGTCAACAGGGAGCAGCATCAGGCTTTGCTTTCCTAGAAGTTTTACAGAAAGCCTTAAATTTCCTTCAGTGCAGCATCTTTATATTTTACAGTCCCTGTAAACACCTGGGAAGAAATCCAAAAGGAGTGAATGTGAAGCCAATTTTTTATGCAGAATTCTGAAATCTGCACTTCCTTTTATGCTATTCATGGAATAAAAACCTAAGAGTTAGAGTGAAAGCTTCATAAAATCTTTTGTAGATGTTTGAGGTGTCCTTGTTTTTTATGTCGTAGGTTTCTTTTTCTTTAATCTGACTTCTGAAAAGGGAAAAAGCCAACAGTTTTTTCATAGGCAGTACTTTATTTTTTATTATTATTTTTCTTTATTTTATATTTATTATTTGAGAACACAGTAGGAGAAAAGAAGTGGAGCTGTTCCTTTTCCTCTAAACCTGAAGGAAAGTTTCTGAGTTAAGGAATTGCTTTGTAACCTGAGGAAGGCAGTGGTAGATCTATTTAGCTTTGCTGGGTCTTGCATGGCTTCATCTTCTGTTGATTTATGGTGAGTAGGGATAATTCTATAGGGTACAAAATACTGTATCTTAATTTGTATGCTGGAACCTCACCATAAATTTGTTGTCAAAGATGTTTCCCTTTCATAATTAAATTGCAGTAGCTAGTTTTATTGCTGTTCCCAGGAATAAATCTTTGATCTGAGAGCTTTCATGCTCTATATTTCTGTTGCTCACCTTTTTATTACAGGTAAGGGATTATTTTTTACTATCTTCCTGATGGTCTTGACAGAAACTTAACTTATATTGGTCTGTGCCTCTTAATTTATTCATTGACTGGGGAAACCTTGTATTAATAAGCTTTTCACACATTGCCCCATACTGTAGTGTTCTCTATAGCTTATGTGCAGGTACCTTCCAATTTCCTATAGAATTTTCAGCCTCATTGGTTTCTATATGTAGCACATCTGTCATGCTGTCCTCAGGCAGCATGCATAACTGCTAGTACTATTAAAGGAATTTGTGCAACCTCTTATATAGTAACAAAACCAAAAAAGGTTCTTCTGGAAAACAGAAGATCAAGCTTGTGTTCGGTTACAGCAGCAAACCCAGAAACCCCATGTGCAATTACTGTCTAGTACATGAAGGGTTACCTTGGAAGGAAGAGAGAGCAGCAATAAACTTGTAATTGCTATTTGGTATAGGGCTTTTCTAGAGAGGAGCCTGAATGGCTGGAACATTTGTGAAAATGTAGATGACAGCCTTGTCTTTAACAGTAAAATGAAGCTCCAGATAGAAGAATTAGAACAGAAAGCTAAAGCAATACAAAAGAATTATAAGCAGCATAAAATGTAATTGCAGCATTTAACATTTACGTTGTAATGTCATAAACATCAGCCAATAGCGCCTTCAGCAGAGATTAAACTGCCTCACTTCAGCAGTAGGATGGGCTTGTGTAGTAATCATTCCAGCTGCTGCTTGTGCACAGCTGTCCCAAGATCTCTCTTGGGAAAAAGGATGCTCTTCTCTACCTTCGCATGTCTCTTCTCCCCTTTTGAGATTTGTCAGAATTTTACCCAGAATTTATGTTAATTGAGGAGCCAGAATGTTGTCATGGCAATCTCAGTTGTTCATTTTATAGCTTTTTGATATATAAGCACCCGTCATCGTAGTGTTGCTGCCGCCTCTAAAAATTTTAAGAAGTGTGTTAGTAACAGGTAAACATGTGATGCAATGTGCTGTACTTCTGCTTTCACAGGAAGGAAAAAAGGAAATTAAATCAAATTTAACGTATACAGAGATCAGAGTGAACCCTGTATTTCACCTTGAACTTTGAAGCTGTCTGTATTAATATAGGTTAATGTTCAAATGCACTTCTCTTGGTCCATCTTTGCTGGGTTGGATTATGTTCCTGAAGCTGGAGGTCCTCCCTCTGGTGGCTAATTTGTCACTTAGCATCTCCTGCATTTTTAAAAGCTGATTGCTGTGCAGCCTGGTGGATAAAATACAAGCACAAAGTGTTGGTTCAAATGTTGCTGGAAATGCAGCAATGTTTTTCAATTTACATTCAGCAAAGAGTGATTAGTGGGGTTCACTAGTTCAAAAACTTTACTATAATTTACCAGCACATCTCAAATATGACCTTTGACCCCTAAGAAATTTGTTTGGCTGTCTCTTGACAGAATAGTAGAATAGTTTAGTTTGGAAGGGGCCCAAAAGCTTATCCAGTTCCAATCCCCTGCCACAGGCAGGGACATCTTTCACTAGATCAGGTTGCTTAAAGCCCTGTCCAACCTGGTCTTAAACACTTCCCAAGATACTAACATGCCTGAAGTTTAGGAAGGCTTTAGGATATGTTAAATTCAAAGATCATCTTTCCCAGCCTAAATATATTGTATTTATTATGTAAATTTTATCATGTAGGAAAAAGAAAGCACTGTGTTTATGTTATGTTATGAAAGAAAGGGAGAAGAGACTGCATATCTTTTTAATTAGAATGTCTTCTATCATATCTTGTGATGGGAGGGGGAAATATTGCTTCTAGGAAAAAAAAAGAAAAAGAGACCACCTAAATTTCAGGAATAAGGTCTCTTAAAATTATCTCTGGATTAGAGAGCTTTAGAGCTGGGGGGCCCTGCCTTGCAAGGCGTTTTTACCAACTGGTTGTCTAGAGCAGTGATTGGGCATTTAGCAGTGGACATGCAAGGAGATTTTTTGTCAATCTTTCTGAAGTGACAATAGCATTTCCTTTCCCAGTTCCAAACAGTTGGATTCAAGGTAATTAATATACTGGCTTTATGAGGTGCAACTTCAAGAAGAAAGTGTAACGTCTTGGTGAACTCATGCATGAGGCTGTTTTTCAGTGATGTTTGAGTTACTTTAAAAGAAGCCTTAATTTCATGTACAAATGCAGGTGTTTTGGAAGCAATTTCAAGGATCAGTTTTCTCCAATAAGTGATATAAACACAATACCCAATGCTGTCCAGCTTTTGGGATAGATAACCTTTGTAATCAGTCTGCCACTTGTGATTTGATTGTGATGCTGTTAAAATTTTGATTGTATTACCTTGTATTTGCTCTTTGTGGAAACACTTATGAAACCAAGTATTCAGAAGACAAGAAAAACCCAAACCTTATAAACTTTCTTCTCAGCTTTGCTGACAACTTGCATAAGTTTTGTGCGTTGGATGTTTTCCCAAAAGGCTCAACTACTGGAATCGATAAATTGCACTGAGAACATAGGCTTTCATTAAAATTAAATACTGTAAGAAAATCTGCAGTCTGCCTTTGCAGAGGGATTCTTTAAATATTGAACTGATTGTAGGCTGTTGATTCGAAAGTGAAAAGCCAAAGCTTTATGAATCACAAATTTCATAACATTGAAACTTGTCTAAGAGTTTTGGAAGCCAGGTTGCTGTTTTTCCTTGAATTTCAAAATACTGAGATTTGGAAGAGGTAAACAACATCTGCTGAAAATAAAAATGTGTTAATGATTATAGTGAGCAAGAAATGAACTGCTCCAGAAACTGCTCCAGCTAGTTCGGAAACACTTGTTGACCAAAGAATTAATTTCTTTCCTGTTTTCTATGCAATTCCATGCCTTTGCTTGCAGTCTTGATAAACATGTATTATTCCTTTATCAGTCAAGCAATTGATAGTATGCCAAATTTAGGTTTTTCACGTGCTCAGTTTTGCTAACTGCAGCTCTTCAGAAATGAGATCTTGCTCCTGCCTCTTTTCTGAGGGAAATCAGTCACTGGAACAGTTAAGTACTGAGAGGTAATTCCAATCTTGTTAATTTATTTAAAAAGCAGTAGTAGTCAGGTTTCCTCATTGTCCTGGGACGAGTGAACTTTTACATCTTTTTGCACATAACGTATCAGGCTAACAATGTTACAACTTCTGCAGTGCAAATATTTATATCATCAAGTCTGAAGCTTCCACATGATGTTTTCAGTCTACTGACCAGTGCTAACAAATTCTGACGAAAGGTCAGATGTTTCACATATATTTACAGTTTCAAGCTTAGCATAACCTCAAGAAAATGGTGGGCAGCCCCTGGAAAGAACAGCCCATGCATTACTGCTTTCTTCCTTACTTTGCTCTAGCAGCGGTGTGGCTGTGTGGTCACCACAGCCACTTGATGATCTGGGTCGAAATGAATCATTTCTAGCTCAGGCCAACTTGGATAAGCAAGCTGACTATGTGGCTGCAAGGCTGCTGTCAGCTGCCCAATGGCAATTGCAAGCAAGTAACAGCAGTTTGTTGGGAAGAGTGGTGGGGAGGGGCATGGGGACTGGGACCTTGGGATTATCTAATTTGTTAGCAGCCAGTTGTTAGATTGAGCCACAAATCTTTAGAGAGGTCTCTAGTTCTGATTTACACAGATCTACTTGTTTTTTCAGAGTTTTATGCAGCACGGTAGGAGCAAAGATTTAGAGGTGGCTTGGGAAGCATCTTCAAGCACAAACTTCCCTCTAGAGGGACTATAATGAAAAGATTCATTTTTATTGTTCTTTTTTTCTGTTATCTTCACATTCTCACATGGGACCAACTCAGTGAGGCTCTGGTAACAAAAGAATAAATAGCTCTGAACTGGTGGCCTGTTGTGGTTAAAGAAGGAAGGACAGGATGGAGAAGGGAAGACAAGGAGAAAGCTATAAAGAAATTTATGACTCTGCCTTGTCAGAAATTTTCTTTAAGTGTGCTGTAGACAGAATAGAAAAGAAACATTTCCCTATTGCTTAGTATTTAACTATGGGCATGAAAGCAGCCCAGTTTAATTAAACTGGTTAACAAATTAATTCAGACCAACATTCGGTGATAGAAGCTTTTAGCTCAATTTTCCAGAAGACTCTCAGAGCACTTGTAGAAATGGCACAGTCTCTCTCTAGTCTCACAGATTTTAGAGTTACTTCAGGTTCAATTTTGTTTTAATAAATCTTTCAGCAAACCAATAGCAATAGAGTAGCAGAAGGATGGCCTTCTAAGATGCCCTTCACTGGTAACAAAGCATAACTAGTTCTGACTTGCCATATATAGGGACATTTTCAGCTATGTAAATTTTCTTGTCTTATAAAAAATTTCAGGTCTGCAGCCTCCTGAGTATGTATAGAATGTATACTCCCACTGACAAAGTACTCCTGTGAGAGGCAGAGTTCAGGGGGTAAAAAAAACCCCAAACAAACAACAAAGCCCCACACCCTATTACATTTCTATTTTATTTACATTCTATTACAATTCCTATTACACAATTGTTCCTTATGTTTAAGCACCTAAAATCCATCTCAAAGCATCACGAGGTAAAGCATAAAAACAAGTCCGAAGTATCCATTTTGGAAACTTTCAGACTAGAAGAACATCTATCTTCAGGGACAGGTTGATTTTCTTTTTATAATGCTTTATATTCCTTCAATTTTTTTTTTCTTTTGAAAAAACAAAGCAAGCAAACAAACCCCAAACACGAATTGAAGTGTTAGCATTCATGTAGGTCACTGAAGTCACTGCTGAGTCCCAGCTATCTGTGGTATTTTGAATTCGATGGTTTTATACTTACTGTGCAAAATTTATATGTATTTTCATGAAGCTCCTCAAGCAAACATCTACTAGCCTTGCCCATGATACCTTTGTTGTTTTGCTTTAAGTACAGAGAATAGATTCAGAGCAGCCCTGCAGAGAAGGACTTGGGGGTGTTGGTTGATGAAAAAATGAACATGAGCCGGCAGTGTGCGCTTGCAGCCCAGAAAGCCAACCGTATCCTGGGCTGCATCAAAAGGAGCATGACCAGCAGGTCGAGGGAGGTGATCCTGCCCCTCTACTCTGCTCTCCTGAGACCTCACTTGGAGTATTGTGTGCAGTTCTGGTGTCCTCAACATAAAAAGGACATGGAACTGTTGGAACAAGTCCAGAGGAGGGCCACGAGGATGATCAGGGGACTGGAGCACCTCCCATATGAAGATAGGCTGAGAAAGTTGGGGCTGTTCAGCCTGGAGAAGAGAAGGCTGTGTGGAGACCTCATAGCAGCCTTCCGATATCTGAAGGGGGCCTATAGGGATGCTGGGGAGGGTCTCTTCATGAGGGACTGTAGTGAGAGGACAAGGGGTAACGGGTTCAAACTTGAGCAGGGGAAGTTTAGATTGGATATGAGGAAGAAATTCTTTACTGTGAGGGTGGTGAGGCACTGGAATGGGTTGCCCAGGGAAGTTGTGAATGCTCCATCGCTGGCAGTGTTCAAGGCCGGGTCGGACGTAGCCTTGGGTGGCATGGTTTAGTGGGAGGTGTCCCTGCCCCTGCCAGGGGGGTTGGAACTAGATGATCTTAAGGTCCTTTCCAACCCTAATTATTCTACGATTCTGTGATTCTATCTAAGCCTGCTGGAACAGCTGCTTAAAAGTGCAGGGTATTTCCTGTGAAGACCAAGATTATTTCATTCTATTGATTTGTTTTAGTCAAAGGTGAGCTTAATAAATCCAGTGTAGCAGGCAGATGACTTTGCTTATGTACTGCTAGTAAGTATCCACACAAAAAATACTCCACTGAAGACAAATATTTCTATACATTTAGATGTTGATTGCTGTCGATGTATAGCTGCTTCTGTTTCTTGCATTTTCAGCCAAATTCATCTGTACTTTCTTGTTCCCATGGTGCTTAATGTTGTTTCAAAACTTTCCTAGGGAATTTATTATGCTCATGGATATTTGTGCATAACTTTTAAATCTATTTATGGCTACATGATGCTTTTAAAGTATTTGAAATTAATGTCTTCTGTTTCTTAAATACTGACTAACTCCAAAAACGTTTTTACTGTTGCACATCTAAGTGTTGCAAAGCAAACAAGAAGTTTACATGTGTTGTCTAAAAGACAAATAAAACCCGAGAATTTCAGAAATTCTTTTCTGCTACTGCAGATGAGTAACACATGTTCTGTATCTTTAAACCCCAGCACTTCAGAAAAATAAGAGATCCCTGTCTTCTGAAAGTCACATGCTTTGATTTAATGAATAAGCAGAATACACAATACAAATCAGTGAAAACCTAGACGCTGAGAGAACATGCAAGGAAGGGAAATGATGTGTAAGGCTTGGACATTTAGTAACAATTAGATGCTGTATCAAGTAATTTATTGAGACTCTTCTTCCATACCTAATATCTGAAAACAAAGTACAATGTTGAGTCCTTGTGTAAAACATGGAACTGTGCATGTGCAAAGTTACACAGGGCCTTTTGATTTGATCTAGACATATGCTTATGTGTTTTACAGGATTTAGATTTTGGTTTGTGAGGGTTCAGAAGAAATTGATTTTGTCTTTGATAAACTGTATGAGGAGACACAGAATGAAGTCTAAAAGAAAAAGCACATGACAAATGTCTCAAGAAGTTAAATACTTATTCTTGATAATTATGAATATATGCCTAAACCTCTCTTGCACTGCTTCTAAGGCTTATTCATTATCATTGAAGAGGCATTTTTGAAGGGTATCTGTTACAGTAAATGTTCTATTCATCTGACATTGGGCAACCTTGTTGTCTGAAAGGACAAGCTGTGTTCATCTTCTGCCAGGAGGCATGATTAATTTGCCACAGCTTAAGAAACTATGGTCTTATGCCTTCCCTACTTACTCTGAGTTGCTTGCAGCAGGGACTCAAAAATGAAGACTCTTACCATCATGAACTTCTCTGTAACAAGGATACAGATAAGGCAGGGTGTTCTCTGGTTAAATGGGAAGTATCTGAAGGACGCCTAAAGGATCTGCAGGCTTAGAATCACAGGTTAGTGTTATGATGGTCCACTGAAGGTTGTAAATTATGAACCCAATCAAATTAGAGGGAAACAGAAATAGTGGAAGTAACTTGGTCACTCTCTTGGTTATGATTATGGGACTGAGCATGTCTCCTGTGAGGAAAACCTGAGAGATCTGAGTGTGTTCAGCCTGAAGAAGAGAAGGTGTAGGGGGAGCTCATCTATGTTTTATATGCTGATATTTTTTATCTGAAGACAGGGTGTAAAGAAGGTGGAGCTGGGCTTATTTTCAGTGGTACTCAAGGGCAGAAGAAGACACAATGGGCACAAACTGAAACACAGGTGATTCCTTCTGAACATCAGGAGGCACTTATTGTGGGGGTGACCAAGCAGTGGCACAGGTTACCCAGAGAGGTTGTGGAGTCTCCATTCTTAGTGACATTCAAAAACTGTCTAGACACAGTCATGAGTAATCGAGTCTAGGTGGCCCTGCCTGAGCAGGCACCTTGGACCATGTGACCTTCAGCAGCCCCTTCCAGCCTTGACCATTCTGTGACACTTCTTCTGTACCTGTATTTTTATGCCCTATTCATGCTTTGAATTAAAAGAATATTAAAAGAATTAAAATCCTGTACAAATTCACATTTAAGTAGTGCCAGTTACTCAATTTCCTTGACTTTCTGCGCAGTGACAAGTACACTGACAACAAAAACTTAATTTTCCGTATGGTATCTCTTAGACATATGTGGCATACTCTTGAAGATACCAATAACCTAGGTAATAACAGGGTTTGGGACAGATCTCTGAAATTTGCTCACCCAGGTTTGAGTACTTGATTGCAAATGCAACATGTAATAGGGCAACTGATTATTCTGACGTGGGCCTCCAAGCGGTTGCTAAGTATAGCAGAAGTATGCCTGTAATTACTTGTGCATGTAAAACAGTGTATCAGAAAATATACAGGCTGAAAGTCAGACATTTTAGAAAAACATGATGTATTGGAAGACTAGAAATGAGTGGTCCTTAATGCAGGATTGTATGGGGAAGAGGAAATATAACTCACTCTGTCAAGTATTCTAATTTGCAGGTTCCTGGTTTATTATAATTTAGGGATAAGGGTAATAAATGGAAGGATAATTCCATGAAGCAGGTAAGATGGAAGAATGAATATATCACTTTTACTTCCTCTATAACTTCTTATTGATTTACTTCCATGTCATCTTTTTCTGGTGATTGTTAGTGCTGATCACCCTCTAGCCCAGAGCTGATAAAATAATAAAGATAATATTGTTCCCATAAGTGCTATTACCAATTCTATATCACAGACATCACCAAAGAATTCCACCCTTTTTTTTTCTTTTTATTTTTTCTTTTTTTCTTTTCCATTAATCATGGTTAAGTCATGGGGATTTTGGAGGGGAGGGAGGAAAGAGAAAAGGGAGAGGGGGTTGACCAATGACTTAAAAATTAGCCATTTGTATATGCATAAAACACTTTTCCTGTTTACAAGTTTTAGATGTAATTGAAGGAACTATGGACACTACCAAAGAATGTTAGATTCTGGCTTCAGTTTTGGCTTGAGGGTTCATTTCCCAGTCGCACTTATTTGTCCTTTTTCCAGAATGCTGTATTGAATGAAGGGGCATGAACTCTGTAATAGGAATTGCTGCATCTACTGAGAAACATAAAAGAGTTTGTAAAACCTCCAACCAACAAAAGTAAAACAGATACTTTCTGTAAATGCTTTTACACTTGCACTTGTGCTACTTTGGCATTAGGTAGAAGGCAATACAGGGAGCCAAAACCAATTTTGATCTAAAATAAGTGAAGATCCTCTGTTCACGTTTCATTGGCTTTTGGATCCTGGCAAACTGCATATGTGTAAATTCATAATATTTCTCTTTTTACTTATGTGACCTGAAAACTGTAATGTAGTATGGTATGCCATTGCTTTATGCTTTATAGTCTCTTGGGAGTAAAATGTTACCTTAACTGTGTTTAAGTATTTTGTATACATCAAATCTGCTCAGCAGTAATTGAGAGGAAAAGATGTGAGGAATGATTGAGAGAGAAATAATAGATAAAAAGTTTCAGATGAACTGTGCGTGTATGACTGAGAAGGCAGGGCAGGGATGACACTCAAGAGTGTCTAAGATTTTTCATGTATGTGGAAATTTGAGGCATCAAGGCTGATACTGAGTTATATAAATGTGCTGTGCATAAAAGTACTTCACTATATATTATGGAAACACTCTCGATAGAAATAAATAGTGAAAAATTTTAGGTTCCTTATTTGTACTTAGTATCTTTGATCCAGGGACATTATTCACTAAGGCAAATATTTTCGCTAACATCTTAACATACTGGAAGTCACATCACTATCTCCAGTTTCCAGCTGTACGTCTTACCATGATGACAACTGTCTCATACAATTCAGGTATTGCACATACTAAAAACAATGGGCTGTATTGGTAGTTATTCTCTCCCAGATGAATAGATAGGATGCTGATAGTTACCGACTGATAAATAAGTTGAAAAAATATATTAAAAATATATTTCTTACCCTCTTCTTCTGCAAAAAATGTTTACCTTGTTACTTGGCATATCAAGCTGTTGGCCATATGGATGCCATTCAGTCATTTTGCTTCTCAGGATGCCATTGAACAGGGCCCACTCAAACAAATGTCCATATGTTCTGCAATTCAATGTGACTCAAAGAACTTGAGAAAGACCACTATTTTTTCAAGTGGCATCAGGCACCTGGGTCTTTGCTCTAGTCAACTTCCTGTCAAAAAAAACCCAAACAACCCTAAAGTGTGTCAATTTGAGTTCTATCTACTGTTCTGCAAAGTTGCATAGCTGTTCGCTTTACCGATGTTGCTTTGCCACTGATAACATATGAGCAATGTCAGACAAGACGGATTTTTGTTTGTTTGTTTCTAAGAAAGAATATATTAGTTTGCAATAAGTTTGGTCAGGCTGCAACAGCAAGGGGAAAAAAAACCCCGTGAGTTGTCTACTGGTGTGGAGATACTGTTATTAAAATAGTAATTCTATAGAGAAATCATGGCTCAGGCAAGCTAATAAGAGATTTTCAAGCAGCCACAAAAACTTATTACACTGTTAGTTTACCATTACACTTCAAAACAGTAATAGCTGCTAACCAGCAAAATTTCCTTGGAACACTTTCTCATATGTGTCATATCATTGGCTTAGTTATGTAAAAACGCCCAGGAAGCCAAGGGGCTGCCAGTGATGGCTATCTACTGCACCACATTTAAGGAGGGGGTAAAGGGACTTCTACTGTGTTGCTTTTACTTTGATTTCATGGCTTCCTAGTCTTTTAGACCCCTGGGGATAAAAGCAAAGGAGTCATGTCTAAAAATTAACTATAATTTTGAATTTCCTCATTTCCTCAAATCAGAATTTTCTAACAAAGTCCAATGCAAACAAATACCAACTCTGGTTTGGTCTCTAATGCTGAATCACACAGTTGGTCTAAACCCTATTTAGCAATCTGTTGGCCCCTCTAATGACAATAAGAATATTTTAAACCATTCAAAATGATCACAGTTTTGCTTAGCTGCCTACATTTTGCCATGGTTACGTGAAGAAGTAACTTCATGACACATGGTTGGCATTTCTTACATTTGTTTGCTTGTTCAAGCTCCAGGAGGGTTATCAGTGATATACATCTGAGTGAGGAGGTTTGAGTTTACATTCCTCGAGCCCCCACACTGCTAATTTTACGAATATGAGTAAACTTGCCAGAGTTTCCACATTCATTGTATTTGGGGTGTGCCAGGGCAGGGGTGTAAAAGTAGGAGGTGCTACAAAAGAGCAGATGAAGGTGGATCTATTGCCATGGGAACCAACCTGCTTGTGGGGAAGTGAGTGAATCCAGTAAGCTGGGGAGGGGGCAGAGGAAAAGCACATTATTATGAAGCTTTATTTATTTTTAAAATTGCTTGTGGCATGAAAACGTCACAGATGTGGGTTCTAACTTGGAGAGGACTAGCAGTGACCTTGGTTTAGAGTACACAGCTCTGCACCTGCCAGGATTATCTTCAGTTCCTGGCTGAAATGTTTTCCTCTGATACATCAGTATATTGAAATTGGTGACCCTGTGGATATACATTCTTATAACTGGCAGAATTTTCATCCATTGGGCATTTCATTTGTGGATACTGCCTGAAAAAGCAATCAAATAGTTTTGGTTCTTATGAAAATTAAGATCACATAGAGCCTGAGTATCTTTGGCATTCCCATACATTGCTTGTATCATCTGTGTAGCTCCAAAACCAAAATACCCATCTGTCCGTCTTTCTTATGACCCTTTCAGTTTCTCAAGCATTGAGATTTGGGATAGAAAGTTATGAATATATCTTTGTAGTGCAAGATCTTGGTTATGATTCAATCAGCAATGCTTTCATTGCAACAAAACCTGCAAAGATTGAACTGAAGTGATTAAGTCATCAATATTATTTATGATTCTGATCCACAGTCAGGAAGACTAAAATAAAGTAGTAGTTCTAAACTTGCCTTGCGTTTGCACTGATTTAGTAAATTCTCTGAAGGGGAGTTGATTTCCTCCCTTTGGCAGCCATTGCAGATGTTGATTGCAAGTGAGTACAAAGCTCATATTTCCAAATGGAAATATGCTATGGGAAATATTATGAACATTTATTTAAGAAATTATGTAATACAGTAAATAAATTTGGTCCGTTTGTATTTTATTTTATTAGACAATCAGGAATCACCAAGAAGAGCATTTATCATTGAAAACTATTAACTTTAGTTTCCACACAATTTGATCTTGATGCAAAAGATGATTCAATTAAAATGCACAGAACCATTAGCAAATAACACCAAGTCGATAAAACTTTAACATGTGTTCTTGAATTGCACCTTTTTTCACATGCTTCTAAACCAAAGGAAACATTACATATGGTTAGTAACATATTCTAATTACTGTATTTGCCCATTTTTCAGAGTTACATGATCCTGTGGCAGTTTTTAGAATGAAAAAGAAAAGTAAATTCTGCTGAGCTAATTTACCAATTAGTTTATAGCATGGTATGAGCTAGGTATTGAAATAATTGAATTGAATAGATGTTCTTTACATCTGCAAGTGGAGCTACTGAAATATCACTTCAATAAACTTTTGGTCTACTTAATAACTTTTCCCATTGATCCTGTGGTTTGGCCTACTTTAAAACTTCAGCACAAACACAAACTGCTTAAGACATTAAGTATTAAATTACATTTTGGGAATTTTAAGAAGTTGTAGTAAATTTGGAGCTTATTGTACATTGTTTTGCTTTAAATTTAATTTTAAATAGTCTTGTTTTATGACATATAAAAGAATATAATGTTTTAAAAAGTGAATTTATACACCTTTTGGAGTGCTGATGGTTTGCACTTCTTTATGTCTGCAGATTTTAAATAGCACTGGACTGGTCACTGTGTATTCTCTAAAGACACTTTTCAGTGGGTATTGCATTAATTGTATCTATTTCAATTCAAAGAAAGTCCTTGTTTAATAGGAGGAAATTCTTTTCAAGTTTTCAATAGGGCTAATAAAACTACACTATTGCTTTCCAGTTTAGATGGAAGAGCTTTTCAGCCAAGGGCACAACTCAAAGCTAAGGACTTATAAAAAAATGATCTGATTTTACTTGGAATTTGTTTTACTGTTATGTATATTGCTGAAGGCTGTTTACTCTGACAAGAAATATAAAATAAATCAGTAATAAATCAAAACAGGAGATAGGATATAGTTCTCTTTCTGGTTTTGATACTTTGGCAAGGTAAGGAGTGGTTTGTAGACTACTGAAATTTAAAAGGCTGGTCACATATGGAAAATTATTTTTTCATTAGGAAAATTCTGTAAATTTAAGTATATCAATGTGTTACGAAAGTTGTTCTTAATTGCATGTTTTTATGGTAACTGACTAGTACATACAGTCTGTTGCATATATTCAGCATTAACTGTTTCAAGTGAACTTTTCTGCCCCCCCCACCTCCCAGTTCTATAATACCATAAAACATTAGCATGCAGATGCATATGCCTTTTATAACATAATGCACTTCCTTACTTTAGACAGACTTTACTAACTGACCAGTATTTAACTGTTACACTTGCTTCAGGGTTCAGGGTTTATGAGTGCTTATTGGTAGCTTCGCTGGATTATGGCCACTTCAGAACAAGGAGAACTACATTTTTATTTACTTTTTTTTTTTTTATTTTAAAATATGTCATGGTTAAAGCCCAGCTGGCAACACAGAACCACGCAGCCACTCACTCGTTCCCCCCCGCTTTCTTCCTTCCCCTGCTTCCAGAGGGATGGGGAGGAGAATTGAAAGAATGTAACTCCCACAGGTTGAGATAAGAACACTGCAGTAACTAAGGTACAACATAAACCATGGCTGCTACCACCAATAATAATAATGATAAGGGAAATAACAAGGGAAGAGAATACAACCACTCACCACCCGACGACCGATACCCAGCTCAACCGGAGCAGCAATCTAAGCCTTCTGGGTAACTGTCCCTAGTTTATATAGTGGGCATGACGTGCTATAGTATGGAATACCTCTTTGGCTAGTTTGGGTCAGGTGTCCTGTCTCTGCTTCCTCCCGGCTTCCCCTCCTCCCTGGGAGAGCATGAGACTCAGAAAGTCCTTGGTCAGAGTAAACATTACTGAGCAGCAACTAAAAACATGGGTGTTATCAGCACTGTTCCCAGGCTGAAAGTCAAAATCACAGCACTGCACCAGCTACTAAGAAGGAGAAAAATGACTGCTACTGCTGAACCCAGGACAACTGATTACCTTTTGCTCACCTGCTTTCTTTAGAAAAATAAATCTATTTATGAACTGACTGCAATAACTATTTAGAAGTTGATTTTGTTTTAGAAGAGGTGGGTAGAGATGGGTCTATGTTGGAACAGCCCCTCCAGCTCTCTTCTGAAAGGGCAAAGGTTTTGTTACCAGCAGACTATTTGGTGACCACTTCATAGAAGACAAAGCAGGAAAGTCTTCAGCTGATTCGCATTTGATCACGCTCCCAGTTTTAAATAGATGACAAAAAATTGACAGGCTTTGACAATAGTAAGTGACTTTTGTAAAGCTGAATACATCTACAGATGCTTCAGTGAAGTTTTCTCCTTCAGGTTAGCAGAGAAGCTGTCTTATGATTTACAGAAATTTTAATTTTTAAAAGTGTCAGTGGTTCCATTTATAAATTCAGTTGTAAAACTAATTTGATCGACTGAAATAATGTGAAAAATATTTTTCACATGCTTTTCACTGCTTCAGATTTTTATAAGTAATTATTCTTTGGCATGTTGGCTGTGTGATTGAGAACAGAATAATTTACTGCTTTCAGAGTATTTTTTTTCTTCAAAAATAGCAATTTCTATATAAAAAAAAAAATGAAAGAAAATTTATCCCATAGACTTCACATCTGCTTAAGAATCACCAGGGTTTTTAATCTGCTAATGAGATAGTAAATGTTTAAAACCGCAGAAGGATTAATGCTGATGTCATAGTTCAAACAGAGATAAGAATTTCTGTCATGTGAAAAGTCATCCCAATCTCTAAACAGAGCAAACCAGCAACTTTATTTAAAATGCAAGACTCAAGACAGTTCTACAAAAGGGGAAGTAAATCTCTACGGGAGCCTTGACTCATTTGTGCGTGCATTTTAATGGTGCTCATTAATTATTTTTGTGCCAAAAAAAAGAGAAATGATCAGTAGTGTAACATGGTGTTTGAATGTTAGAAGAAATAGAAAAACAAATTTGCATATAGCTGAATATCAAATAAGAGACTCTACAAATGCTAATTGACAGTATCATGTTATTTCATACTGTGATTTGTTCCATTCTTTTGACACTCATTCTTCACTAAGCAAATCATATGTCTGTTATCTATTTTCGTGTTGATTAGTTCATGTAGTCATCTAAATAATTTCAAAATTCAATCATTTTGGATTAAAATTGCTGGTAAATACTGGGGAAAAAAAAAACAGGAAAACATTGCATTTTTAAACAGCCTGTTCTGTTAATGCACTGTTTTCAGCACATTTTTGCATTTGTTTTTAATTACTAAGTACATTTTCCTGAAAATTATGATCTTTTGTGGGTTAAGGGTTCCTCTGCTTCTGCTGCTTATTTCTTTCATGCAGAAATACTTCACTGTTTCTGGTGACCAGATTATCTTTAAAGCAGCATGTGGTAACGTTACAGACTCTGAACACTGATTTCAAGTGAGAAACAAGCAAGTTTTTGAGCAACACAAAACCTGGATCAAATCTTGAGATGGTGTAAACTGATACAGTTCTGAGTTGAGCCAGACTCTCAGTTTTCCACTGTCTGAGGATCTTATCTCTGTATATATAGCCTCATGTAAATGTCTTCAATAACCATTAAAAGAGGTGAAAGCTGAAATTGCCTAGTGGCAGAACCTCTGTAAATAATAAAATTTCAAGCCTGACATACAGCATTCCTTTGGCTTTTGTGGTTGACTTTGTACATATAATATAAATATAATGAGCATATGAGATGGGTTTCAAAGAGAGCAATATCTGTATTGCATGAATTAACAGTAGTTGTATCAAGGCTGGATGAAATATCAATCTAAGTGGGAATGCTGCTCAGCTGCATGGTTGTGACCACATCATATGTGAGGGAAAAGTGCTAGTAAGGCTGGAAGGGGGAAGTGAAGCATCCTCATTCACCTGTAAGTAATATTTTCCACAAAAACTCATTTCTGGTTTATCTTCTATTTCAGACTTTAAGATGGCAATGCTGCAGATCAAGCATTCTCCCAAAACTAGGGAAAAAAAAATCCAGCAAAAGATATTCCCTCCCAAATTTTACTTTTGAATGTATTCCTTCCTTAGGAATTCTGCTTTTATTTATGTATTTATGTAGCCATAAATTTTCAGTACAAAATATTAGGCAGCATTAGGCAATGTTAGGGAGCTAGCTTCCTCAGCTCCTTTCCACTGCTGTGGTATAGACCTTGTCACGTCCTCTAAGCTGTGCTGGCACAACAATTTGTGGGACAATCCTGTGAGCTGGATTAGGGTGCTGTCTGCATTAAAATAGTGCAAAAGGTATGATTTGATATTGTTACCTCACCAAATATTACAAGTGCTACAGACTGACCATGCTTCAACAGATATATGAATCTCACTTAGAAAATAGTCCTACTAAGGACAATTCAGGAGAGACCAGCTGCATCAAGCTGTTTTATTCTTTATCAGTGTCTAATTCATTTGTATTAAAAGCTAGCTAGATAGCTGGGAATGTTGGGAATCCTGTATGCTAATTACCTTTAAAAATAAATGCACTGAAACCACTGGGGCATTCCTGTTGTGTTTTTAGATTATTCATATAAATTGTGTGGTTATCAAATGGAAATGTGAAATTGTCAGGCATATGGTCAGATATCTTCCTAAACTGTGCAATTACTCAGGATGTCATCTCAGTCTTCAAGCAACCAGAAACTTCTGTTTCTACATAAAACCTCATGAAGGTATTAGAAAGCCTTTGGCAATAGAACACAATTAAAATACCTCAAGCAGTGAATTCCATTAATATAAAAGAGTAAGTTCAAGAAAAATAGTTAGGGTATATCTACTTGACAGTGACAACAGCACAGAGCCCTTGCAGATTAAATCACTCTGCTGAGAAGCCGGGGTCTCTGCATTGTAATGGTTACAGTACAGTGCTTGAGTGGCTATGCTTTAAACTCATTTGGACGTCTCTGTGCTACACTTCAGTGGCTACAGACAGCAATGGTCCTTCTTTTGTGAGTTAAAATTGTATCAAGGTAGGAATAGTATAACACAATCCAGATGTTCATGTTACCAGCTTCAAACTTGACTGCGTTAGATCATGTGTCCCATTCTACCATGACTCCCTCTGGTATCTGGTATCCTTACAGCACACCTGTATGGACACATATAGTTTAAGCAGCTTGTGTGCAAGATGCCTCTGTTTGGGAAGTCAATGAAACTGTGGTTACTACTGTGCCAAACCTGCTCTAATATGCTCTGTAGGAGCAATAAACCCAAGGAAACGTTCGCCCAACTCACAATTAACCATATCCTTTGAGATCAAGAGTTCTCTGTCAACATGCTGAGTTACAAAAACAAATTATACAGGCTGCTGCTTAACATTTATATGTTACTTTAACAGTAAACCTACAGAGATCATGAAGTTTTCATCTTTTCAGCATGAAAGGGATGAGATACACTGCACTATAGTGTGAAACAGCTTTACTCGTAGATGCTCTGCTAAACTATCTTCACAGGTGATTTTTGAAAACAATAATTAAGTATTCAGAATGTTATCCAGATGCTTAAAATTAACATACAAAAATTACGTCTGGAAACATTCACTTACATGTAGACTTACTATGTAGTGTAAAGTTGCAGCTTTTACACTACATAGAGTTTACAATATGCACATAAAGAAAACATTTGTATTTTCTAATTATAGAAGCTCTAATGAAAACCAGCTTTGAACCATGGCTTTCTCTATATCCATAGGAGCACAGAACTGCAAGATGTTTCCACATGCTACCTTCCTGATGTGTATAGGACCTGACTCTAAACAAGTGTCTCTGTGCAGATAAAGATGGGGTCTGTATACACTTAATTCTTTAACTCTACTGAAATTGCCAGCTGTGAGGATTTCTGGAATGGCAACATCCCATCACTAGAAAGAACAATTTATTTCATGTAAACATGTAAAAAGCTTACAGGTTAAAACTGCTCTCAGCCATTACTTGCACCATCTGGCCTTGAAAGTACCATCAATTTTCTTTCTACATCATAACTGTATTACTCATCTCTCAATTAATGTACCCAGTACTGTAATAAAGTAATGACAGCTTTCTAACTTGTCATTCTGGTTGGAGAGCTTATTTCCTGGATTTCAGTGCCAATAGATGCAATGCTTCCATTTCGGAAGGTTTTATGGATCAAGTACCTAATAACTCATTCTCTGGCATGAGTTATTAACTGGTTAATATTAATAACAATGGTTTCATTTAAGTACTCACAGACTTTCTCATTAATACCTGTACCACTATCACAATAGATATTGCACACCAGATGAGACTTGCCAAAATCATCTTGCCACCTGTAACATAGCCTGGCATCCTTCAGTTTTCCATGCTGCCATGGAGCTCCAAGAGCTGCTTGTTTCATCGTGATCCCTTATGTTCCTGGCTGAGTGTTCATATTCACCAGTAATGCTCTGCAAGCTGCCTTTTAGTGGCTGGCATATGGGTTTTGGCTTTCTTAAATTTGTCAAGTAATTCCTACTCATCCATTTCCATTTGAGCCAAATAGAAGCTTTTTAGAGTGGAGTATGCAAACTGACTTGCTAAATAAGTAGTATTAGAAATGAATTCTTGAAATAATGTGGCAAACAATGATTTGAATGGCTCAAACCTTCTTTTATGATTTGTATGTAATCTATGTGGGAAATGGCATCTTTAGCTTCAGTGAAGGAGGTTTCCCTTTGCTCAGAGGTTCTCACTGCTTGTCCTAAAATAAACTCAGGGAAAAAAATCTGCTTCCAGCATGTTTCTAGAAAACTGCATTTGTTATACTCCTGCATCTTCTTTATCCTGTACCACTTTTTTACGGAGCCTTTTTCTTTCAGGATTCCCTTTGAAATCTGGGGACAAGGCTGCCTGCAGCAGTGGAATTCACTGCTTCCCAGCCTGAGCAGGGGCAGGGATAAGGAGGATGGGAAAAAAATCCTGATAGATAATCTTTGTTATAATTCATAACCTCATTCATAAACATTCTGAAATCTGTTCCTTTGATTGAATGTGTTTTAACTTTATAAATGGTTTTATGGTTCTCAGTTTTCTGAAAGTGAATAAGACACTGCTACATATGGTTTAAAGTGTGTCATCTTAACTTTCTGCTTGGATTATTTTCATTTGGTAATAAGACTGATGCTTAGCAAGCAGAGCAGAGAGTAGAGGAGAGTGGATAGAGTGTGAGTGTTTTGTCATGAAATCCTGGAATCTATAGGGAGGGTGATCACAAGCCCTGGATTACAGTTAGCTTGACACTAACTCTTTTGAAGTATTCTAATGGCGAAATAACTAATGCATGGCAAGGCAGCACTAAATGTATTATCACCAGAAAGCATGAAACACACAAGTATATGCAGGTCAGGAGGCCTCAGGCTGGGGGGATGTTGGTGAAAGTATCCCTTTCCCAGCTTCTTTTCAGATGGTCTTCACACAGGCAGGGAGTAAACCAGCAGCAGAACTGCTGTGCATATGAAGTTTATCATTGCTTCAGTCATAAGCCAGGCATATTCCAGTAGACCCATGGAAGTATTGCATGCACTTTGTATATCCAAGGAGAAACAGAATTTGCTATGTCTGCATGGTAGGTATGGACATATTTCATGAAACCCACTTAAGGTCCTAAGTGGCACTATGTTTGCAAAAGCCAGTCTGTAGAGGGCTGTGTGTGAGAGGTATTGGTTATTTTATACTTCTTCCCATATAAAAAAGCAGCTGTAGTGTTGTGTTCCGAAAGGACAGAGGAGTTCTTATGGATTGGAAAAATCAGCTGTGAAGTGACTAAGAAAAATTTAGTTGAATTCCCCAAAGCCAAAAATAGGAGCACGCTTATGTAGTAAAGATAGTCTGAACCCAGCACTTGTTTCTGCTATAGGTAACTAGCAGCAAAGTTGCATTTTGATGAGGAATTCAGTAGTCTGACTTCAACATCCCATTGTGGGGAACCCTTCATTTCTTTAAACAAGTGCTTTCTTACAATTAGGTTATCATTGATAAGCTTATGATAATGAAGCTTGCTATATGGCATAATTCTAGCAAGGTAGACTCTTGCATTCTATTCCTCAAACTGGCAACCCGTGCCACCGTCATTGGGTAAATAAAGCACACACACACCACAGTAAGACAAGATTCCTGAGTTAATATTGAATCTTCGATTGATGTTCTGGCTGACTTTTTCAGAATCTTCCTTGCATTTCTTGGATTCCGTAGAACTGAGAGTGATAACGTGGTAGACTTTGATCTTGAGAATTTAAATGCTATTTGTTCCCCCAAATCCTTTGATATCTTCTTTGTTTTCATGCAGTAAATGTATTAGCTAATTTCTTCAAAACCACAGGCAGCTAACTGGTTATATTCCTGTCAATGTTAGTCACTTGCCTGACTTTAATATGACTTACTACTCTTACAACTGATCTCCTATTATATGTCACTTTGCCTGAATTCCTTTTCTGAAATTGCCATTAGCCCTTGGGTAATAAAAGGACAGCAACCTGTACATACTTCACATCAACCAAGAATCAAGCTGCTAGGGTTGTTATTCTTCTTAGTAGCTTTTCTATAAATAAAGACAGCAACATCTTAGAGGCTTTTATCAATGATTAGCCTATTGTAGAATT